>JAVJIX010000187.1:1005000-1220000 GCA_036785185.1 Paratrypauchen microcephalus | reverse complement strand
GAACTGTTTCTTTTGCTGTTATTTTTGTGGGCAAATGGCGCCGCAGACACGTTTCTTTGCCATTAGAAGCCGTGTCCTAATTCCCAGAGCGCGCGGCTCGGAGCGTGGTCCGAAGGACATGTGCGTCACACATTTCGACAGTACACCGGCGCGACGACTGCTGTCCCACTTCTTTTTTGTCCCATGCGCAGTTAACACGCGGTCCGAAGACCGCAGTGGTTAAGCGGTCCGCGGACTGCAGTCGGGGCTGAGCAAGTGTGCACCGCCTTGACTGCAGTCTGAGCCCCCTTCGGGCCGCGCTCCAAGCTGCGCGCTCTGGGAACTGGGACACGGCCGCAGTTTCGTTTTGTCACACGGAAGTAAAGCAGAATGTTACGGCTTCCAAACTCAAACCTTTTAGCCGCCGAGAATATGAGGTTGGGTCCTATGGCTCGCAGATTTGTGACGCGCAAAGAGGAGGCTATGGTGACAGATACGCTGAGATCCAGATATGCGTTTTGTGCATTTATTACAAAAAGAGCGCACACAGCTATGACGGCGCAGCAGGATGAAATGGAACTCATGAAAACCAGCAGGATGAACAGATTAACGTGAAAGATGAATGAATGGTTTGCGGTCAACAAAAAATACGGCTACACCCCAACCCTGACTCTCTCCTCTGTGTGACAGGCGCTTTTACACGCACACACTTCCGCACGTGCACACACCCACACTCACGTGACCCACCGCCTCTGCCGCACACACACACACAAACGCACCGTGCACCTCATCTCAGTTATGTCTCCTACACAGAAGGAAGTTGGTCGGCGTTCAATACGTCGCCGATGATTGGTCAAAATTAGTAAAAATTGCGGGAAAGTTGCGGTGATTGGTCAAAATTGCAACACCGCCCTGAATTCACGGGGATTGGCTGAAGTTGCGTTGAAGTTGCAAATCGCAACATCGCGAATTCCTGGAGGGTCTGTTAAATACGGAATATTTAAACCTTCTACAGTCCTAATAATAAAGAGTTCCTCAAACATGTGAAGGAAACAAGTCCAGTTCTGTTTTTGAGGAACAACATTAGAACACAAGAGTCCGTTTGTATAATACAGGACTTGAACATCTGGATTTAAAAGTGTAAATTTAGTGGATTACAAAACAAAAACAAAAAATAAAATCAGTAAATCTCAGTTTTGACGTGATGGGAAAAGGTTCTGACTCAGCAGTGAAAAAGTGAGTCCACTTTAGACCAGGACCTGGTTTAGAACTGGTCTAGTCCTGGGTTAGACCTGGTCTAGTCCTGGTCTAGTCCTGGTCTAGTTCTGGTCTAGTCCTAGTTTAGACCTGGTTTAGTTCTGGTCTAGTCCTGGTTTAGAACTGGTCTAGTCCTGGTTTAGAACTGGTCTAGTCCTGGTTTAGAACTGGTCTAGTTCTGGTTTAGTCCTGGTTTAGTCCTGGTCTAGTCCTAGTTTAGTTCTGGTCTAGACCTGGTCTAGACCTGGTCTAGTCCTGGTCTAGCCCTGGTTTAGCCCTGGTTTAGCCCTGGTTTAGCCCTGGTTTAGCCCTGGTTTAGTCCTGGTTTAGTTCTGGTCTAGTCCTGGTCTAGTCCTGGTTTAGTCCTGGTTTAGTCCTGGTTTAGTCCTGGTTTAGTCCTGGTTTAGTCCTGGTTTAGTCCTGGTTTGGCTTTACAAAAATGTCATTTAAAAAACCTTTATTATCCTGAATTAAAAAGACATAATGCAATCTCCCCCTTATCAGCTGATCGATTATTATTATCGATTATTGCTTGAGCTTGTTTTTCTTCTCAAAACAAAACATTTGTCCAAAAGGTGATATATTTGCGTCCCAAACAGTTGTCCACGAAACATCCAGCAGTGTAGATTGCGTTTGCGTATTGTCTCTCGTGTCTCGTATCACTGCGCGAATATTAGCTGTATTAGCCTGTTAACCTTTAGCGGAAGTGTACGGCAGATGTGGTCCACCGTAAGGGGAAGTTTACAAGTGAACAGGCTAAGACAGCTAATATGCGCGCAGTGATACGAGTCGAGAGACACAATACCTTTCGGACAAATGTTTTGTTTTGAGAAGAAAAAACAGCTTTATTTCATGTTCCAGGGAAGTTACCGGACCTACTTACGTGGGCTCCAGAAAGCGAGCCATACCGGGATCAGCTGAGAGTGTCAGAGGTAAGCCGGTGTCAACACACGGAACTTTTAGAAGGAAACCCATACAGATTAACACAAAAAACGCACCATCCCTTTAAAGCTCAATTCGGATTTTTTTGTGAAATCCGATTTTTTTGTGAGGTCGTTCACATTTCCAATTAAATGCAACTCGTCTGTGATCTCCAGTGTGAACTTTAAACGCCCCAAAAGTGTCCCGCATGCGCCTCGGAGGACACGACGACGTCACGTGCAGCGAGCGTGCTCAGTGTTTACGGAAGTCGCCTAAACATGGACATGAGTATTGAGCGCCTGGACATTTTAAAGTTGCTGTCGTACCAGAGCCAGAACATGTACAACCTATTTGTTTTAAAGGGATATGCCACCCCCAGGTCAAACTTGGGCATCTCCCCACAGTCCAGAGACTAAAATAAGTGGTGGAAAGTGTTTTTCTGGTGACGCAGCCATTGTCCAGGTCTGTCAGCACTGACCGCCGCGGTATCTGCAGCTACTCCGCCTTAGACTGGAGTCTAACGTCGCCAGAGAAAGATTTCGGCCAAAAGGAATTAATTTGCTCGATGCTTTTCCCAATTACTTTCTGTGTAGTGCGCATTCATATCAAGTGCAAATAAATGTGCAAATCAACACGGAGAGCTTGCCTTGGTCATTTTGGGTGGGAACTATTTTTCAGTGCGGAAAAACACAGCCGAAGCACAAACCACGCTGACAGGGGAATCCCAGTTACGCACCAGGAAGGCAGTTCCCCTGTTACGCAGCGTGGTGAGTGTTGATTTGCACATTTATTTGCACTCGATATGAATGCGCACTACACAGAAAGTAATTGGGAAAAGCATCGAGCAAATTAATTCCTTTTGGCCGAAATCTTTCTCTGGCGCCGTTAGACTCCAGTCTAACGCGGAGGAGCTGCAGATACCGCGGCGGTCAGTGCTGACAGACTCGGACAATGGCTGGGTCACCAGAAAAACGCTTTCCACCACTTATTTTAGTCTCTGGACTGTGGGGAGATGCCCAAGTTTGACCTGGGGGTTGCATATCCCTTTAAAAGGAAGAGATTGAGAAGGACAAGGTTTTTGGCTTTGGCGTTTTGTGGGGCAGCAACGTCCGTAGAAATGAACGTGTTGGTGCGGAGAGCGGTGGGATCGCTGTGTGCTTCACCGCTTCACGGATACAGAGTTTATATACTATTTTCGCATGACGAGAAGAATGTTTGTGTACATTTGTGAGCGCCTACTTGTACCACTCTCACTTGATGACGTGTAGGTCGGATGAACGCGACCTGTTGAAGATCGGATATGTATCGGTTTTAGGACCACGTATCTGGAATTTCCCCACTGTGGGACTAATAAAGGCATATCTTATCTTATCCAAGTGGCCTGGGTCGCATTTGAAAAAAATCGGATCTGTGCCGTTCAGAATGTCATTAGAAGATCAGATACTGGTCGCATAGAGGCGGAAAAAATCAGATTTGTCTGAACATTGCCTCTGTGGTTTTCTTTGGGAAAACACTTAATACGACACATCTGATTGACAGCTGAAAAATGTAGGATTGAGGAGAGGAATCAAGGAGAAGGAAGTGAGGAAAGAGAAATGAGACGTGTCCAAGGAAAGAGGTCATTCTTGCTCATTTCCACTGGAACCTGTATTAAAGTGCAGTACCTGTGCCTCCTCCTCGTCCTCTTCCACGTCTTCCTCCTCCTCCTCGTCTTCTGTGTTCAGGGTCTCTCCGCTCGGCTCAGACTCTTCACACGTCAAACCAAACTCCTCCTCCTCTTCATCGCCCGCAGACATGCCCCCTCTGGACTCCTCCTCATCGCCCTCTTCAGGCTGGGGGCACAAAATCAACGTTAAAACCAGCGATGAAGATCGCATTCTAGAACAACTCAACAAAAGGTCCGTCTTTGTCCTTTTAAACTGTCTGATATTACACAAAACTGACTCTTTGTGAGCTTTAAAGGAAAAGTAACGTTTTTTTACAATCTGAGCCTTATTTCGGTAATAAAACAAGTTGTTTTACTCACCCATAGCACTTTGGTGTCATTTGGAGCAGTTTCGTAGAAGTTGTGCTGTAGCGGTATCCGTGAACGTGAGTGCTCGGGGCATAGCTTTGCGGTCTCCAAATAACACATACTTTAGCACTTTTCACAGAAGATTGCTGTGTCAGCGTAGACTTTAAGTGGATTCCAAAGCGGCCTGAAACCCGATATCCAGCTATAGTTTCATTTGATGACGTCATCAGAGAGGACAGCGCGCATGCGTGAACTCAGCTGTTTAGCAGGTAAACACCGCTAGTCCGAAAGAAGCTAACACCGCTCTGAACTTTACTTTTCTGTTGCGAGACATGGCTGAAGATTCGGACTTTGAGACTGAAGAGGACTTATTTGAGTATGATGGCCGTCCCTACCTTTTTGAGCCCGAGTTTACGGAGGAAGAGATATTAGAAAGAAGGAAGCGAAGAGAGCTTGAGGAGCAGCGCACAAGAGAACAGCAAGAGACGGCCCGTCTACGAAAAGACAGTACCTTGTGGTGTTTATGTGGACGTTGTATGTCAATGGCAACAGAGGAAGAATGCCTTTGCTGTGTCGAGTGGGATTTGCGTCCAGGAGATGAACGTCTGGGTGATAACAGAAATCTGTGCCTCTCAACTCTGGAGGATATTCGTGCCATGATGAACCGTGGTGTAATAAAAACATTTTTTCGTGTTCCGAAGTTGAATTAGAGGAGCCAGCCAAAGCCTGCGGGACCAATCGCCAACACACGATTATTTGTTTGCATTGAATTGGTTTGTTATGCCTATACAGTATAGTCATATTTTGATAATACTAACTGTGAGTACTGCAAACACGACGTCTTACAGCTTTCCCTGTCATGTTTGGGTCCATTCTCAAAGCAAGTAGCCACATTTTCAATAAGTCAGGATTCTGATGAGGAAGCCTGTGAAAGCTCAACTTCGTCCAAGATGTCATTTTGTTTTCGCAACCGGGATAAATGCATGTTCGCACCATTTTCTCAAACGGAGATGTTTTCGTCTTCTAAGCTTCTTACGGACTGTACCCCGAGAGCTGACAGCGGTGTATAGCTTCTAAACAGCTGAGTTCACGCATGCGCGCTGTCCTCTCTGATGACGTCATCAAATGAAACTATAGCTGGATATCGGGTTTCAGGCCGTTTTGGAATCCACTTAAAGTCTACGCTGACACAGCGATCTTCTGTGATTTGAAAAGTGCTAAAGTATGTGTTATTTGGAGACCGCAAAGCTATGCCCCGAGAACTCACGTTCACGGATACCGCTACAACACAACTTCTACGAAACTGCTCCAAATGACACCAAAGTGCTATGGGTGAGTAAAACTACTTGTTTTATTACCAAAATAAGGCTCAGATTGTAAAAAAACGTTACTTTTCCTTTAAGTCGTGTTCTAATGCCGTTTCCTCCTCAAACACACCTGGAGTTGTGTTTTGTTTCATTAGTTTGGGTAATCCTTTATTATCAGTCTGTCTACATCTGCAAAAGTCCAAACGCTCCATTCGACCTTGTGATTTTGACCTTGTGAAGTGCTAGTTTAAATGTAGGGATGTGCAATATATCGGTATTAACATGCACCATAGGTACCTCCAGCTTAGGTCCTGACCAAACCGAAGCAAGAAGATCATGGAGATGGTCCCCGGGCGCCCTAATGTGTGCTGCCCACTGCTCCATCCATCCATCCATCCATCCATCCATTCATATAAATAAATAAATAAATAAATAAATAAATAAATAATTATTATATATATATATATATATATATATATATATATATATATATATATATATATATATGGATGGGTTAAAATGCAGAGAAGAATTTCTCCAGTGTGAGATCAATAAAGTCACTTCTTCTAACATCGGTATCGGCCGATATTGCAAAATTTTTAACATATAGGTAGTGGGCCGATATTAACGACCGATATTTGTCAGTACACTAATCCCTCGAATTAACGTTTTCTCACACTTTTCTCTCGTTTAAACACTCAAACCTTTGTAGATTTTCAACAAAATTAATAGTGAAGTGGGAGGGGGAGGTGGGGGGCATCAAACCTCGACATGAACGAACGCAAGGCAGGCAAAGAACCACACGCCGTGGTTTAACCCCCCATCCTCGCGTCCCCCATCTATAACATCAATCGGCAAAGGTCCCTTAGCCAATCAGGACCCAGAACACAATGTTAAACTATAAAAAAAAAATTTGAAATAAAAAAAAATAAATCAGGAGTCAAAACACGTTTTGAAAATAAAAGAAGATATTCAAAAATTCATTTTGCATGATTTTCAGTCTGTATAAAATGTTATCTCAGAATTAAAATAGGTATCGGTTAATATCGGTATCGGCCGATAACAGCATCATTAATATCGGATATCTGTATCGGCTAAAATTTTCACATCGGTGCATCCCTATTTAAATGAACAGTTCCTTTTAACTTTAGCTCAGTAAAGCAATGGCAATTCCAGAGCTGAAATGAGCCAAATGATTCTAGAAACACAGTGGAGCACTTCTTGTATTACCACATGACATCACAAGGTGGAACAGAGCGTTTTCGGTTTGAGAGAAGATCTCAGAACTCTAAATCTGCAGGGTTTGTGCATTAAATGTGTGTGAATGAATAAAATGAAACAGAAAACGCACACCAAAGTTCCTGTAGAGGTGCAAATGCAAAGAACAGCAATTTAAAAGTGCCGATGTCCAAAAGCCTTTTCTAATCCCCAAATTACGCTTTGACAAAAAGCCTTCGTCAGATCATTTATATACTGCGGTCAGTTTTTTCACTTTTAAACATGTGAATGAAGCAAAACAACTCCAGGTCTGTTTGTGACGAGGAAACGACATTAGAACATGAGAAAATGGCGTCATTGGGCTCTTTAACTTGATTTGAAGACTCACTGAAGCATGTAAGGTTTTGATACTAGTTTTATATCAACATTTTTGCTTCACCTGTGACTCCTCCTCTCCCTCCTCCTCCTCCTCCGTCTCCTCACGATCCTGTGCGCTCGCTCCGCTCTTCTCATCGTCTTCCTCCTCCTGTTTGTCGACGTCGTCAATCAGCGACATCACGAACGACCGTCTGGAGGCGACTGACGCGTTCAGACTTTTCCTCGACCGGTTCAGAGTCGCGGCGGCAGCTTTCGGGGTGGACGCTCCCAACATGTGAAACGATTCTTCGAAATCCTTCCCGTTCGGATTCTCCTGCCCCTCCTCTTCCTCGTCGTCGCTATATATCCTCGCCACGCGCTTCTTTCTCGACGTGGCAACAATAGAATCATTCTCCGAAGCGTTCATCTCCGAAGCATCGCTAATTACGGACTTTTCCTTGTTGTGATGCTCCGCTAACGACCTGTCAACGTTAAAACTACCTTCTAGCTGTAGTTTGGACAGAATCGCCCTCTCCTCTTCCTCGGTTTGCATCTGATCGTGGAAAATATCGCTCTCTGAAACTACGCTGTCGTCGTCCAATTGCAAGTTAAAATCGCCTTCCAAAGAGTCCATGACGTAGCTAGAGTTTGGCCCGTTATCAGATTTTAAGCTCGCTTGCAACATGGAAAGACGCTTGTTCTTTAGAGGCGTACCATGGAACTCGCCCAAGTCCATTTTCGCTTGTTGTGGTTTTTCGTTATCGTCGGCGGTGAAATAAGTCAAGCTGCTATCTCCGGTCGATTGGTCAATTTTGTGATTTTCAGGCAAATTTTCCATCACGTTTTTGAAGCCATTTTGTATTTCAGATTTATTTTCGAGATTTTGCCCAGACGTGTCCATCACTTCTTCAATGGAATCCTCGATGACCAAATTATTCATGGAGCAATCGCCGTTTTCTATTTCCTGTACACCGTTTTCGTGTCCATTTATCGCACTCAGGTTTTGAACGTTTTCTTGCGCTTCCAAATCGTTCATAGACACATCTCCATCGTGAACGAAGTGGGACATTTCTGGTTTGACGTTTCGAGCGGGGCGGACGTCATTTCGTTGGAAGCCATCTTGTGGAGTCTCGTCGTCAGAAATCACCACTTCTTCGTGACCTGTAGAGTTCCTTTCCGTTTTGATTTTGCGCGTTTCTTCTTGTAACTCGTGGCTGTTTTCGTTGGCCTCTTCGCTGCTCTGCTCCACCGTCAGGTCGATCGTGTTCTTCTCCACTGACCCGGACCGGTCCAGATCCACCACAGCCCCGGGGTTCTGGTATGAGTGAGACGCAGGACTCTCCAAATCCTGGTGAGGAAAAAAAAACAAAACACACGAGTTACATTAGCACGAACGTGGGTCATAACAAATACGATATGGACTTATCGCTCAGTACATGATCAATGGAACAATACTGTTTGGGGGTAAATATTGTGTTTTTTTGTTTGCACTAGTGAGGAAATTTTGGATATCTTTACGTTCTATGATGATATTCGAGTTATTCATGCATTGTAGTTTGCGTTTAACAATATTGTACATTTAGAACAGTTTTTGGGAGGATAATTCTTTATGGTTTGGTTTCAATATTATCATTTATCGCCTATATTTACTTCAGCAATTTGTTATCATGACAGGCCCAAGTGCAAGTTTAAAGGAGAATTAACGTTTTTTACAATCTGAGCCTTATTTCGGTAATAAAACAAGTTGTTTTACTCACCCATTGCACTTTGGTGTCATATGGAGCACTTCCAGAGATGTTTTAGATTAGCGATAGCCGTAGCGCGAGTTCTAGCCGTAATATATGCCCCGTGCGGTCTCCAAATAACACAAACTTTAGCACTTTTCAAATCATAGAAGCTCGATGTCTTAGTCTACGGTTTCGTTTGAGTCAAAAGTGGCCTGTAATCAGAGATTTATCCATAATTTACAGCTTTGTGTTTCATGTTTGGGTCCCGGTAGCGGAGAGTGAAATAAACTGACTCCGCACCTGCGCACTGTCCTCCACATCTACTCGAAACTATGGCTAAATCTCGGATTACAGGCCACTTTTGACTCAAACGAAACCGTAGACTAAGACAATGAGCTTCAATGATTTTGAAAAGTGCTAAAGTTTGTGTTATTTGGAGACCGCACAGGCATATATTACGGCTAGAACTCGCGCTACGGCTATCGCTAATCTAAAACATCTCTGGAAGTGCTCCATATGACACCAAAGTGCTATGGGTGAGTAAAACAACTTGTTTTATTACCGAAATAAGGCTCAGATTGTAAAAAACGTTAATTCTCCTTTAACAAATAATATAAATAATGTTGTGTAGTGAAGTAATTCTGTGCTACGAAGCTGCTGGAGCACTGAGGAATAAAGAAAGAACAGTCGCTATATCTTCTTAGGGGAAGGTCATATTACGCCATTTTCTAATGTTATAATAATGTTTTGTAATCAAGAACAGACCTGGAGATGTGCTTTGTTTCACTCAACACAAAGCCTTAATTTAGGCTGATTCTTCTTTCAAACGCAAAACACTCTGTTCCACCTTAAGTCGTGTGGCAATATGGGAAGATCTCGATTTATAAACTCCGTGCACGCTCACTAGAATTTCAGTCCTGCTCTGCTGAACTAAAGGTAAAACCGCCACTATAAACGTAGCCGGGTATGTTGAGAAACTAATTTCTCTTCCTCCTTTTTCCAAAATAAGCCCTGTTTACACCTACACTGGCATTTTTAAAAACTGAGACATTCCCCTTCGTTTGTACCCGTCTTTTACACGCAAACGGTGAATTCGCCTCTGAAAACGAAGGAGAACGCTCTGCAAGTCAATCAGAATCACACTTTTGGTGCGTCAGCTCCTAAAACTCCATTTATCTCACTTTACACGCAAACTTGAAACTGTAATTCCTGAATCTCCACTCTAGTCTGAGTTTTTAGAAAGATTCGTTTTCAGAGGTGAATTTGCCGTTTGTGTGTAAAAGATGGGCACAAACAAAGGGAAATGTCTCAGTTTTTAAAAATACCAGTGTACGTGTAAACGACGCCTACATGAGGTGGAACAGAGCGGTTTGAGCTTTGGAGATGTAAACAAACTAATAAAGAGTGACTAACGAGTGTGGATGAAACAAAACAACTCTAGGTATGTTGTTCATGATATTCTAACACAGGGGTGTCAAACATGTGGCCCGGGGGCCAGATCCGGCCCTCCAAGACCTTTAATCTGGCCCTCGGCTGATTTTCTATTAAAATATTTAAATTTTCTATTAAAATATTGGTAATTTTCTGATTTTCTGCACCTCTTTTCTGCGCAGTTTAGCATAGCAGTGTCTCCAGCGCCTCTGTACGTGGCCCCTCCCACCAGAGCAGCACAAATGAAGACTCCCCTCTTTCCAAACGTTCTTAAAGGACCATCATTTTGACTGTTGACCGTGACACCCTCATCAGCAAAATGTCAAAAATGAGAAAAGTGGATGCCGAGTGCAGGATTTTCCAAGAAAAATTGACTAATTCCTGTTTGTTCACGGAGGTGAATGGGAAACCTGTACGCTTGTGTTGAAATTCTTAAAGTTTCTTAAAGTTTCAGGTTGTTCATAAAAGAGAGTTCATCAAATAAAAAAAGACTTGTGTAAAAGATTTGTGTTTTTCTGCACAAATATTTGGACTTATTGCCATTTTTAGGGTATATATGCCATGAGTTACTTTATCCAACCTACTTTGGGATCAAAGTAGGTTGGATACGGCCCCCGGACCAAAATGAGTGTGACACCTCTGGTGTAACAAGTTATTTTTGCATAATATAATGTCTCATGGTGCACTTTGAACTTCTTGTACATGTTTTTCCAATGTGGTTTTTAAACTACAAATTGCAGATAAACTAACCTAAATGCTGAAAAGGTCCAGAGTACAGGAGTGTTCTGACCTGTGTGGGGTATCGGGGCCTCCTCTCTCTGGACGGTGGGTCCATCCTTAACCAGGCTGCCTCTGTGCTGGACGCCATGTTCTGTGCCAGCTGTGTCTGTAACTCACACTCCGCCTTCATCAGCTCCTGCGCCTTTTGCACACGGCCCTCGATGTAGTGGTGCTCCTCCTGGTTCTCCAGTGCCTCCTCCTGGTTCACGTTCACAGAAAACATCAGGTCGTGGTCCGAAATGCCGAACATCTCCATGGCGTGAAGGTGCGCGATGTGCTCGTCCAGCTCTGCGTCCGAGCGCCTCTGCCTCGCGTGTAACGCCTGAAGCTGCATCTGGGTGGTAGAAGATTTCGTGTCCTGCAGCGTGAAAAGCTCCCTCAGCTCCTGTTTGCTAAAATACCTAAACGGATTCTTCTTGTCACCCGTGTTTTGCCTGATCAGCGAATCTTTAAAAACCTGCCGTCTGTAGATTTTCTCCTCAACGGTTCCGCAAGTGATCAGTCTGTAAATCACAACGTTTTCCTTTTGCCCGATACGATAAGCGCGGTCCACGGCTTGAGCGTCCGTGGCGGGGTTCCAGCTGGGATCGTAGATGACAACGCGATTCGCCGCCGTTAGCGTGATCCCGACTCCTCCCACTTGCGTCGTTAAGAGGAAAACGGTGTAGCTCTGGTCTTTCTGGAACAGCGTTATCCGGCGTTCACGTTCAGCAGTGTGCGTTATCGTACCGTCCATTCGCATGACTTTGAATCCACGGTTTTTCAAAATCCGCTCCAGGATGTCCAGAACTTTGCGGTAGTGAGCGAAAACGAGCGTGCGGTGGCCTTCTTCTCTCAACCGCTCCAAAAGCGAGAAAAGAAACACCATTTTACCCGATTCGGAGATGAGCGTGTCATCGGGTACGTTGGTGATGTCATGCCCAGAATCTCCCTCCGAGTCGCCTGTGTCGTGATCATCAAGTCCGAGTTTCGCCATCGATCCCGCGGACAGCAGCCTTGGATGGTCGCACAGCTTTTTCAAAATGGTCAACTGGGCAAGCGGCGATTTGCTCGTCATTAGCAACTCTTTGATGTGATCCAGCGAAATGAACTGTCTGTAGATGTCCTCCTGCACCGCGCTCAGGTACGTCCAAACTATCAGATCGTTTTTACGCGTTAATTTTGGCATTGTCGCTCCAGGATTCGCCTCGTCTCCCTCCGCGCTCTCATCCCCGTCTGCGCTTTCCTGAGGAGGACTGTCCGGTTTTATCTTCTGCACTTCCGCTTTGGTTCTGCGGAGGAAGTGTGGTCTGATTATGGCCATGAGGTTCTCAGACATCCGAAATCCGAGCGCCTTCTCTCCAGGCGTGGCGTCCTTCTCTCTCGCCCTCGTAATCGGGTTTTCGTACTCCGCTTTGAACGTCTTCGCTGTCCCCAGCAGCTCACCTTGGCACGCGAAATCGAACAGCGCCCACATCTCACGCAGATTGTTCTGCACCGGCGTTCCTGTGAGCAAAACCCGGTTCTTCGAAGGAATCGCAGACGCACTTTTTGCGGTTTTGGTCGCCGTACTTTTAATTTTGTGCGCCTCGTCTAGAATCATGTAATCCCACGTGAACTCCCTCCCGTTATGCGCTGATAGAATCTGCCAGTTGGTGAGCAGCATGTTGTACGTGGTGATTATGACTCCGCCTCTTCGCTGAACTTTCTCCAGATTTTTTGTGCGTTCACTTTTACTCGTCCCGTGAAACTCCTTAACCCTCATCCCCGGTGTCCATTTTGCAAACTCCTTGGTCCAGTTTGTGATCAAAGATGTCGGTACGACCAGCATTGTGTACTTAACGTGCTCAGCGTCGTACATCCCAGACAGGAACGAGATCACTTGTATGGTTTTCCCCAGGCCCATGTCGTCAGCCAGGATGCCTCCCTTGAGCCTGTCACGGTAAAGTCTGTAGAGAAACGCCACGCCCTCTTTTTGGTAATCGTACAGTTTATTGTGAAGGTCTTTGAAAAGCAGCAGGCCGCAGCCGTTTACGTCCACAAAGTCCTCGTTGTCTTCCTCCTCCGACTGTACCTCCGATAAAAACTCTTTGACTTTCTGGATGCGTGACTTGAGTTTGTCGCTCGGGTGGATTGCGTAGGCCTTTTCAAACAGGGTCAGGGCTTTGTGCATGTCTCCACCGCGACCTGCAGCTTTCGCCTCCTGAACCAGTCTACGAAGAGAAGAACAAGTGATTAGAGGAAACAGGAATAGAGTAGGTCTCAAGGTCTAAAGCAGGTCTAAAAAAAGATCCAAAACAATATTCATAGAGCTGAAGGATTTTGGAAAAAAACTGAATTGTGATTTCTCTCATCATTATTGTGATTAGATTTACGGTACAGGTTTAAAAGATGGATTCTGTTCAGAGAGCTCCAGAAGCATTAAGATTAGAAAAGAAAGTGTACATGAGGAAGTGTGAAGAATCCCTCAGTCGTCCAGGTAGATTCCATGATAAAATGTGAAATTAAAATGATCAACTGGACAAAGTTTATTTGGTCAAAAACGTTTCGCAGCTCATCCGAGTTGCTTCGTCAGTTCTGGCCTGAGTGCTGATGGACACTTCTTATATCTCGCTGCAGGGAGGAGCTAACTACACTGAAATTATTCTGAAACTATCCCACCTCTTTGTTTTACACTTTCTGTCTGGACTCTTGTTTAGCAGAACCATTCAGTACCATCATGCTGTTTTCACACCTCTGGACCTGACCTGGCTGCCCTATTGTTTCCTTTTATGGTTTTGATTTAGGTTTGAGAATGGAATTATAGATGGGAGAGAGATTGTGTCCCCTCCATTCCTGTTCAAGGAAGGAGTCTCTTTTGACAAAAATAGCCTCTTTAACTCCCCTCTCAAACCAGTTCTTTTCTCTGGCTAAGATCTGAACCTCACTGTCCTCAAAGGAGTGGCCCGTGGCTTCTAGGTGATGTACGGCAGACTGAGGTCCACTCTGGCACGCCCGTCGATGTTGGTACATCCTCTTGTGAAGTGGTTGTTTTGTTACAAAACAACCACTTCACAAGAGGATGTAAAAGCAGTGTCCATCAGCACTCTAACCAGAACTGATGAAGCACCTCGGATGAGCTGCGAAACGTTTTCGAACAAATAAACTTTATCCAGTTGACAAATTTAATTTCTCCTTTTACCATGTACATGAGGAATGTTTTGTTATTTTCTGTACTACGATCAGACTCAAAAGGTACAAACTACTGAAGTGTTTCATTCTGCCGTTTATTCATCAGTTTATTTTTAGCAATATCAGCTCATCTGTTGTAGTCCAGAAATGTCAGCTCTTTATGGTCAGATTGTGTTAAAAAAGTAACCGTCTCAGACAGAGCAGTGCAAAATATCAACATTTTCTCAACATATCGTACACTGTGAACCCGCCAGGCCTGTCTGTTGTTACAGTCGTGCGGAGGTGGAGTGACACTTTACCTGTTGTACTTTTCCAGAGGGTCTTCGGTGTCCACACACAAAGACCTGAAACACAAAGACCTGAAACGTGAGACGCAGAATCATTGAGACCTCGGCTCTGTGTGAAATCCACATTACCGTCAATGAAACTAACGTACACGACCAAACGTTTGGACTCGCCCTCTCATTCCACGTTTATTTCTACATATTTACTACTTTCTACTTTTTAAATACAGACGACATATGTATTAAAATCTATCGGATTATGTAGCAAAGGAAAATGTTAAAATAAAATAAAACTTTTTAAATACAAACCCTCAAAGCAGCCACCCTTTACCTGAGTGAAAAATATTTAGTAGTTTTTTATTTATTTTTTTCTCTTAGAACTTTATTGCCAGAAGTGCAAAAATCACAGGCAATTTACTTTGGAAATAAATGGAAATAAATACAGTAGACAGGTGAGGCATACAAAATACAACAACAAAAAAAGCTCAATCAAATAGAGATAAGAGACTGCATTGTTTTTATGCTTCATGTTCATTGTTTGTAATGTTTTTTAACTCAGGGACTGCAGATAGAAATTAGCACCGAGAGCTAAAGTCTGGTACAGAGCATCTTTTCATTTTTTGTGATTAATGCTCCTGTACATTGTCCGTGTCAAATAAACCAAAATAAAATAAACTATAAAGATAGCATGTGCGACCATCGCCTTAAAAAAAATATACATTTTAAGTTGGGCAGTCAGACACTCCATCTGACATATTAAGTTTAGTAGTCATTTAACTTTCTCTTTACTAAATACCTGCTTCAGATATTTGATAACTTCTGTATGTATAGTAGGGGTGGCACGGTTCATGAAAAACCGACGAACCGTTCAGTTCCCTTGTCACAACGACCTGTTCGGTGCGCACCTGACGGTTCCGGGCATGCGCAATGTATACTTGCCTCTGGCATGCCCGTACGTAACCTCGGCTCGTGTTTCCCTTTCGCGAGAAAGATGAATGAGTGCGGTAAATAAAGTTAGATATAAAGTTAGATAGAAATGCCAAGTGAGAGTGGAGATAGCGACAAGGACATAGAGGATGCACCAGTGTCATTTAAGTCCGATGTCTGGGGAAAAGCGGAAAGTCACGGACACCCCCCTCCCACGCCGCCGCCGAAATGCACTCTGATCAGAGGCAATGAGGGGGGAGCTTATGCGCTATCAGGGAAGCCAACAGGAGGAGAGAGCGCGTGAAAAGTCGGCAAGTGAGGCACGGACAGATGTTTTATAAAGTTTAACCTGCCCTGTGATACACGTTACACGTGCGAAAGAGCTGCGCTCGCTCCCTGACGTGCGGTATCCGCAGCTCCAGACGGAGCGCGGCCCGCACACCAGTAGAAGTTTAATACGAGACACGTGCTTTTATTTCTGTTTCTTCAATATCTAGTGGTTGGGTTTTTTCAACAGCAGGTGATATAGTTACTGCCACCAGATCGGAGAGATGGTTCCAATAATGGGCTTAAAGTCATGTCAAATTCAGATTGTGTGATTATTACATTGTATTAAGACTTTATATTACATTAGATTATTATATAGTCATCGTCATAGTTTGCTTTATTGTCGAAAAACAATCATGTACATGTACATAGAATGAATTCGAAATTTCGTTTCCCCACTAACCAGGCAGGACAGTGATAGAGTGGCTAGGGGAGGGGCTGCTGCGCATGCGCGCGCCGCCGACTGGGAGATGCAGAGCAGAAAAGATGCAATACAAGTACAATCAGTGACAATTTAACAACATGTAATGACAGAAAAACAATTGGAGATATAACATAAGGTGATCTTTTTTGTTGGTAACATAAGGAAGGATGTGGGGGGGTCAGATTGGAAATCAATGAAGTTGATTGAACCGAGAGCAGAGGTCAGACCTTTCTAAAGACAGGAATTCTACTATTGTTTCTGTTTTCAGTGACAGTGTAAGAGTGGGTGCCATGTTTATGTATAATCTTATAACCTTTTTAATGTTATATCCTGTTATTGTGGATTATTAAGATAAATGGATATAAGGTGTATTTTGAAAGAAACCAATAAGAACCGTACAGAACCGAAAACCGGGACCCTTAAACTGTGATACGAACCGAACCGTGCCACCCCTAATGCATATGAATTATAGCAAGTAGTACGGAAAAAACGCCTTGGACTCACCCTTTCATTCCATGGTTATTTCTTTCTACAATTTAAATACAGACAACATATGAATTATGTAGCAAAGGGGGAAAATAAAGTTAAATAAAACATTTTAAATATTTCTATTCAAACCCCATTTACTTGAGTGAAAAATATTTTGTTATTCAACTTTTTTCTTCTTTACTAAATACCCTGGTTAACTACCCTGCTTTTGATATTTTATTACGAAATTTCGAATTCACTCTATATACATGTACATGATTGTTTTTCGACAATAAAGCAAACTATGACTATGACACCGGTCTATTCCTCTTTTTTGCTATTCCATCTATTTTTTGTTCCCCTGTTATATTTTATATTTAATGAGTGAGCGACTGTACCCATATAATTTCCCTTGTGGATCAATAAAGTTTGTCCAAGTTCAGATATTTGATGACTTTACGAATAAAAAACGCTTTGGACACACCCTCTGATTCAATGTTTTTTTCCTTTTTTCTTTCAACATTTATAAGATATATGGGATTATTTGGTAATGAAAAGAAGTTAACTCAAAGCGAAGGGGCTTCTTTGAGGATTTGGTTATAAAATATATAAACAATATTTAGTAGTACTTTTCTTTTTCTTTATTGTATATCAAATGTCAAAAGTAGGTAACAAAGAAAAAAAAACAAAAAAAAAAAAACATTGAATGCGGGAGTGTCCAAATCTTTGACATAGTGAGAATAGTTGCTAAAACGTTATAAATCAAAAGTATTAGTGAAGTCTGAAAAGTGGAACTGAAACAACAGAATTAATTCAAGAGGAGATATTTTCTGTAACATTTAGATCACCAGGTTACCCTTTATTGAAAATGCAATACTTCCTGAAGTTTCACTTTCATTTTTTTCATGTTCTGCGTCTCCTCTCCCTTTGAATCACTCCCCCTTCAGAGCACTATCCCAACACAGCTTTTAGCCTCTCTGTGCTAAGTCGCTCCCCCTTCAGAGCGTCCCTCTACTGAACCTCCTGCATCAAATCAGGTTTGTCCTTGCCTGGTTTACACCAGACCATATCACAGTGATATATGGTCTGGGAGCACCTACTGAATATCTCATAGTGGAGGTGTGGTTTACGATCGCCAACGGCCGTTTATTGGGGTTTACGAATGTCTATCATTTGGCGTATACGTAGCCCATAGCCAATCATGTCAGTTGTCAGTTCAAATTACAAGTTTCCGTTTGTCGCGTCACCGTCTTTCCACCCCTCCCCGCTCTCTGATTGGCTCCCAAAATCAGGAGAGCTCGCTTAGCCTCGTTGCCAGTAGGGGTGGGTATTGGCAAAGAAGTCCGATTCAATTCGAATCACGATTCATATGCCACGATGCGATACTATCACGCTGCATCACGATACTTGAATCGTATCTGAGCAACTCAATTCATAACTGAATTTATTGAATAACAAAAACAAAAACAAAAAAACCAATAACAAAAAAAGTGCATAGGATTTTTTCTAAAACAAAAAATGATGTTCAAACATTTGCCATTTTGGAGGTAGCTACAATCATAACAAACAATACCCTTTCACAAAGAAAAAAGTGCATAGGATTTATTTTAAAAAATAACTAATAATTTATTTATAATTAATTAATTATTAATTAATAATAATCAATTTTGGCATCAATAATCGATGCAGTATACAGTCGTACCTCACCTTACGAATGACCCAACAAACGAAAATTTCAAGTTACGAAACGCCTTCACGGTAAATTTCTCGAGATACGAAAGAAAATTCAAGTTACGAAACGCGAAATCTCAAAAATTCAAATAATGCGCGCTCAGCCACACACATTATACGCTTTTCTCAGACTGGATTTAAACTTTTCTCACATTTGTCTCTCGTTTAAACACTCAAACTTTCATAGATTTTCAACAAAATGTATTAATAGTGAAGTGTGGGGGGAAGGGGGAGGGGGGAGAAGACTGCGCTCTGACACGTGTGTGATAGCGGCATGTGTGACAGCTGACCCGGCGCTGCCAGCAGGTCTAGACCTGGACTAAATCAGGATTAAACCTGGACTAGACCTGGACTAGACCAGGTGGATTAAAGCGCCGCGCATGGGTCTATTTCCTGGTTTTGTTTCGAGTCACAGCTGAGGCGAGCCGCTGCTCACATGCAAGAGCCGCGGTCTAGACCTGCTCTCCAGGGCCCCTCCAGGCGCGGAGCCCCAGACATCCAGGGACCCAGGGGGACACTGCCAGCCCGCCTTAAGAGCTCCCTAAGCGGGCATGGGTCCGGGGATTGTCCCGGTCACCGGCCTGGAGGTCTTGAAGAGGCCGACCTCACGGTTCTATCCAGGCCGCTCTGTGAGCACCTTACGCGGGCAGGTCTAGAGCAGCGGCTCGCCTCAGCTGTGACTCGAAACGAAACCAGGAAATAGACCCACGCGCGGCGCTTTAAAGGGATATGCCACCCCCAGGTCAAATTTGGGCACCTCCCCACAGTCCAGAGACTAAAATAAGTGGTGGAAAGCGTTTTCCTGCTCACCCAGCCATTGTCCGAGTCTGTCGCCACTGACCGCCGCGGTATCTGCTGCTCCTCCGCGTTAGACTGGAGTCTAACGGCGCCAGAGAAAGATTTCGGCCAAAAGGAATTCATTTGCTCGATGCGTTTCCCAATTACTTTCTGTGTAGTGCGCATTCATATCGAGTGCAAATAAATGTGCAAATCAACACGGAGAGCTTGCCTTGGTCATTTTGGGTGGGAACTATTTTCCAGTGCGGAAGAATAAAGCCGAATCATGCAGCACGCTGCCAGGGGAATCCCTGTTACGCACCAGGAAGGGAGTTCCCCTGTTGCACAGCGTGGTGCGTGATTCGGCTTTATTCTTCCGCACTGGAAAATAGTTCCCACCCAAAATGACCAAGTCAAGCTCTCCGTGTTGATTTGCACATTTATTTGCACTCGATATGAATGCACACTACACAGAAAGTAATTGGGAAACGCATCGAGCAAATTAATTCCTTTTGGCCGAAATCTTTCTCTGGCGCCGTTAGACTCCAGTCTAACGCGGAGGAGCTGCAGATACCGCGTGGTCAGTGGCGACAGACTCGGACAATGGCTGGGTGACCAGGAAAACGCTTTCCACCACTTATTTTAGTCTCTGGACTGTGGGGAGATGCCCAAATTTGACCTGGGGGTGGCATATCCCTTTAATCCACCTGGTCTAGTCCTGGTCTAGTCCTGGTCTAGTCCTGGTCTAGTCCTGGTCTAGTCCTGGTCTAGTCCTGGTCTAGTCCTGGTCCAGTCCTGGTCCAGTCCTGGTCCAGTCCTGGTCCAGTCCTGGTCCAGTCCTGGTCCAGTCCAGTCCAGGTTTAGACCTTGGTCTAGACCTGCTGTCAGCTCCGCGCCGGGTCATGTGCGCTATCACACACGTGTCAGAGCGCAGTTTTCTCCCCCCTCCCCCTACACTTCACTATTAATAATTTTGTTGAAAATCTATGAAAGTTTGAGTGTTTAAACGAGAGACAAATGTGAGAAAAGGACGCAGGACGCAGAACACAATGTTACACTATAAAAAAAAGTTGCACTATAAAAAAAAAAAAAAAAAAACTTGGATCGGGGCCTTGGAACGAATCAGGCTTTTTCCATTGAAATAGCTACTCAACTTACGAATTTTTCACATTACGAAACCACTTCTGGAACAAATTAATTTCGTAAGGTGAGGTACCACTGTATTGTGAAAGTTAGTATCTCGATGCACTGTCATGACGACTATTTTGCACACCCCTAGTTGCCAGGCTGTCTTTTAGATCGGAACGAACGAAAGCAGCCTGGGACTTCCCAGGTTAGGTTTGTCCAGTTGTTGTGTTCAGTTTTGTCTCACGTTTTTGTAGATTTATGGAGAGCTGTCGTGTGGAGCCTGTGGGCGGAGCCTCGTACAGAATCTCACAGCCAATTGTAAAATACGCTCCCAACTTTGCCAAATTAACTGTTCCTAATCCAAACCTTAACTTGACAGTGAAAAATATAGTGTCAAAATGTACATAAACTATCTTAGCACAGATGCAGAGTGGTGGGTGTGGCATAACGAGAGAGGGGACATTTTGACATCTCTTGACATCTTTTGCTACTTATTTAGAATTTATTATTACCATTTATTTTTTACTCTTTCTTATTATATTATATTGTGATTAGTGAGCTATTGTGTCCAGATAATTTCCCTTGTGGATCAATAAAGTTTGTCTAAGTCTAAAATATTTGTCAGATTTAACTTTCTTTGCCAGATGATGCAGATGATGATAATGCAGATGATGATGGTGTAGAGACAGTGTAGGACGCTCTATGCTCAGGCAAATAATCTTCTGTGTAAGTTTGGCTCTTGTACAAATGATGTGAAGTTTTTAGTGTTTAAATCGTGTTGTTCACCACTGTACACAGCCCACCTCTGGATTCATTACAGAAAAGCTCAGTTTGCAAAGACTGCAGGTGTCTTCATGAGGCTCTGCGGGGCTTTTGAGGAGGCCACGAGTGAACACTCTGCAGCTGTACAAACTAAGAACTTTAATGTACAGTTTTATCTGCAGACTGAACAAATCAGCCAATGGAATAATAATGGCACACATTTGAGGAACTGTGAGGTCCCACACAGACCCCGGGGGAACCCTGAGGTCCCGCACAGACCCCGGGGGAACCCTGAGGTTCCGCACAGACCCCGGGGGAACCCTGAGGTCCCGCACAGACGCTCTACATTGGGACAAAGTGTCTCTCAGTCAGAGGCTCTGTTTTGGAACCCTCTCCCATCATCAATAAGAGAGACTCCAACACTGGACACTTTAAATCACACCTGAAACAGCGGCTAAAGGAAAACCAGACGACACTTTTAATGTTTAACTGCTGCTTTTGCTACTTGTTTTTGTTGTTTTTGTAGATGTTCATTAATATGCACTGTCCCTATTAAATAAAGAATAATTTAAAAAAAATGTGCATCCCTTTCAAATTTGAAATCCCGTGTCACCGGGACATCTTATTTTAATTTATATTAGATCACCTGAGATTTACACTCGTTTTAATCACATCTGTTTTCAAATTTTAGACCTGGTTTAGACCTGGTTAAGACCTGGCTTAGACCTGGTTAAGACCTGGTTAAGACCTGGCTTAGTCCTGGTTTAATCACATTTCCGTTTTCAAACTACTCTAAACACGACTTAACGACTAAAATACAAGTAAAGACTTTTGTCAGTCATTGCTGTGAGTTAATAGAGATGCTTCTGTCGCTGTCATCATGAGTTTGAGCCATATTTCGTGTTTAGTTTAGACTTTATTTAATGTTAGCTTCCCCTTAAAACTAACTGTAAATGTAGCTGTTAGCATTAGCACGGCGCTAGCGGTACTTACCTCTCCATTGTCTCCGAAATTCCCTCCACATCGTCGCTCACGTGTCGCGCCTCCATCCCGGCAGCAGTCTCCGGCATCAGTGCGCTTCTGTTAAAGACTTTTAAAAGAGTTTATTTCAGAAAAACTCTGGGGAAATGTGACACTTTAGAGACCGCGGCTGCCTCAGGTTTGAACGGGTGTTTTCCTCCCCGCCAGCCAATCAGAGGCACGCTACGGGGACGTCGCTCCAGAGCTCAGCCAATCAGAGCTAGAGTACAGGCGAAGTAGGCG
The DNA here is from genome assembly GCA_036785185.1 of Paratrypauchen microcephalus. Classification (NCBI taxonomy): domain Eukaryota; kingdom Metazoa; phylum Chordata; class Actinopteri; order Gobiiformes; family Gobiidae; genus Paratrypauchen; species Paratrypauchen microcephalus. Next base: position 1,197,768 of record JAVJIX010000187.1, on the reverse strand, counting down.
GGTTGTAGTGAGTTAGAGCCAATCAGAGGCGCCCATTGAGTACCACGTGAGAAGGACGCTGTACGCCTTATATTTTTTATAAAAGGAACTTGAATAAGATCATTTTTATTCTGATTGTCAATATATCAGCAAGAACAATAATAAACACAAATTTTACTAAACTAACTTAAAAGCACCAATGACAGGCTGGACTATTCATTTAAAACTGTTGTACAAGTACACTGTAGTCTAGTAGTAGATCTTTAGCAGTTATTTTGTAGTTAGTTCTGGTTTAGGTTAAGTTAGGGTTTAGTTATTTAGAAGTTATTTGGTCTGTACTCAAAGTCATGACATTTACAGAATCACTCGAACACACCCTGATCCTATCGTCATCTGGGGAGAAGCACTCAAACCTCAAATGCAGGTTACATTTAGACGCAGGGCTCTCAAGTCTCACGCTTTGAGAGTGTGACACACGCAATTCGACGTGTTCACACGCTCACACGCTCACACATGGTATTTCTCACGCTGAATTTTTTTAAAGCAATTCAAAACTGTAGCCACTGTTCACAGCGCTTCTGTGCCCAGAAAATCGGTAAGTTATTGCAGGCACCGCGCGTTTTCAGCGAAAAAAAGTAACTGGCACACCAGTACTGGAGTTGAGCGATCAGCTGTGAGGCCGATCGCGCACAGCTGTGAGCGAGCCGCGTGAATGTTTACGCGGCATTTCCAAGAGAAGAAGAATCCTTAACTTGCTACGTAAGAAGAAACTCTCGTCTCGGGACACGGGATAAGTCCGGGATATGTCCTTTACTCCGGAGCTCCGGATTATTAAAGACCGTGACACGTGCATACATGGATACGAGTGACCGCGTTTTTATGGGTGAGTCAAATCAGATTATTTCTGCATCTATTTCGGCACTAAACCAGGACTAAACCAGGACTAAACCAGGACTAAACCAGGACTAAACCAGAACTAAACCAGGACTAAACCAAGACTAAACCAGGTCTAAACCAGGACTAAACCAGGACTAAACCAGGACTAGACCAGGTCTAAACCAGGACTAAACCAGGACTAGACCAGGTCTAAACCAGGACTAAACCAGGACTAGACCAGGTCTAAACCAGGACTAAACCAGGACTAGACCAGGACTAAACCAGGACCTAGCCAGGACTAAACCAGAACTAAACCAGGACTAAACCAGAACTAAACCAAGACTAAACCAGGACTAAACCAGAACTAAACCAGAACTAAACCAGGACTAAACCAGGACTAAACCAGAACTAAACCAGGACTAAACCAGAACTAAACCAGGACTAAACCAAGACTAAACCAAGACTAAACCAGGTCTAAACCAGGACTAAACCAGGACTAGACCAGGTCTAAACCAGGACTAAACCAGGACTAGACCAGGTCTAAACCAGAACTAAACCAGGACTAAACCAGAACTAAACCAGGACTAAACCAGGACTAAACCAGGACTAAACCAGAACTAAACCAGGACTAAACCAAGACTAAACCAGGTCTAAACCAGGACTAGACCAGGTCTAAACCAGGACTAAACCAGGACTAGACCAGGACTAAACCAGGACTAAACCAAGACTAAACCAGGTCTAAACCAGGACTAAACCAGGACTAGACCAGGACTAAACCAGGACCTAGCCAGGACTAAACCAAAACTAAACCAGGACTAAACCAGAACTAAACCAAGACTAAACCGGGTCTAAACTAGGATTCAACTGGGACTAAACCAGGACTAAACCAAGACTAAACCAGGTCTAAACCGGGACTAAACCAGGACTAAACCAGGACTAGACCAGGTCTAAACCAGGACTAAACCAGGACTAGACCAGGACTAAACCAGGACTAAACCAAGACTAAACCAGGTCTAAACCAGGACTAAACCAGGACTAGACCAGGACTAAACCAGGACCTAGCCAGGACTAAACCAGAACTAAACCAGGACTAAACCAGAACTAAACCAAGACTAAACCAGGACTAAACCAGGACTAAACCAGAACTAAACCAGGACTAAACCAGGACTAAACCAGGTCTAAACCAGGACTAAACCAGGACTAGACCAGGTCTAAACCAGGACTAAACCAGGACTAGACCAGGACTAAACCAGGACTAAACCAAGACTAAACCAGGTCTAAACCAGGACTAAACCAGGACTAGACCAGGACTAAACCAGGACCTAGCCAGGACTAAACCAGAACTAAACAAGGACGAAACCAGAACTAAACCAAGACTAAACCGGGTCTAAACCAGGATTCAACTGGGACTAAACCAGGACTAAACCAAGACTAAACCAGGTCTAAACCGGGTCTAAACCAGGATTCAACTGGGACTAAACCAGGATTAAACCAAGACTAAGCCAGGACTAAAACAGGTCTAAAACAGGTCTAAACCAAGACTAAGCCAAGACTGTGTGTGATAACATATTATCCTGTGCATTATTGAATGATAATATGGACTTTTAGTTATAAAAGTCACTCGCCCCCCCCCCCCCTCCTCCCTCTGGCAGCACGGTGGCTGAGTGGTTAGCACTCATGCTTCACAGCAAGAAGGTTCGGGTCGCCCGGGCCTTTCTGTGTGGAGTTTGCATGTTCTCCCCGTGTCTGGGTGGGTTTCCTCTGGGCACTCTGGTTTCCCCCATCAACCTAAACATGCTCCAGGTAAAATCCTCCAGCTGAGGTCCTGACCAAACCTAAACAACAAAATCATGGGGATGATCTCGGGTCAAATGCAGAAAACGATTTCTCCTGTGTGAGATCAATAAAAATCAATCTTCTAATCCTTAACCACTGTAAGGCGCTTTGTGTTACACTTTTGTATGAAAAGCGCTTTATAAATAATGTTTGATTGATTAATTGATAGTTCTGGTTCAGACCTGGTTTAGGTTTAGTTCTGGTTTAGACCTGGTTTAAACCTGGTTCAGACCTGGTTTAGACCTGGTTTAGTCCTGGTTCAGACCTGGTTTAAGTTTAGTTCTGGTTCAGACCTGGTTTAGGTTTAGTTCTGGTTTAGACCTGGTTTAAACCTGGTTCAGACCTGGTTTAGACCTGGTTTAGTCCTGGTTCAGACCTGGTTTAGGTTTAGTTCTGGTTCAGACCTGGTTTAGTCCTGGTTTAAACCTGGTTTAGACCTGCTTTAGGTTTAGTTCTGGTTTAGACCTGGTTTAGACCTGGATTAGTCCTAGTTTAGACCTGGTTTAGGTTTAGTTCTGTTCCAGACCTGGTTTAGTCCTGGTTTAGACCTGGTTTAGGTTTAGTTCCAGTTTAGAGCTGGTTTAGGCCTAGTTTAGACCTGGTTCAGACGTGGTTTAGACCTGGATTAGTCCTGGTTTAGACCTGGTTTAGACCTGCTTTAGGCTTAGTTCTGGTTTAATCCTGGTTTAGACTTGGTTTAGGTTTAGTTCTGGTTTAGACCTGGTTCAGAACTGGTTTAGACCTGGTTTAGACCTGGTTTAGGTTTAGTCCTGGTTCAGACCTGGTTTAGACCTGGTTCAGACCTGTTTTAGACCTGGTTCAGACCTGTTTTAGTCCTGGTTCAGACCTGGTTTAGGTTTAGTTCTGGTTTAGACCTGGTTCAGACCTGGTTTAGTCCTGGTTGAGACCTGGTTGAGACCTGGTTTAGACCTAGTTTAGACCTGGTTCAGACCTGGTTGAGACCTGGTTTAGACCTAGTTTAGACCTGGTTCAGACCTGGTTTAGACCTGATTTAGACCTGGTTTAGACCTGTTTTAGACCTGGTTTAGGACCGGTTCCAGTTTAGTCCTGGTTCAGACCTGGTTTAGACCTGTTTTAGTCCTGGTTTAGACCTGTTTTAGTCCTAGTTTAGACCTGGTTTAGACCTGGTTCAGACCTGGTTTAGGTCTAGTTTTACTTTTATATCAGTTCTAAAACCTGTTTCTTTTTAGTCCGTGGTTATTTTGAAGTGTCTGCAGAACAAAGGCGTGATCCGGGGGAGATTTAGAGCCTTCTGATTGGCCCATTCATCTGTCCGTCAGCCACTTCCTGCCGTTTGAACTCCTTAATGTTCTTTAATCACCCGTAAATCCGTATAATGCGCTGGGGTCGACCACCTCAAACGCCCGGGGCAGACAGGTGTGGGCCGAGGGGCGGGGCCAGACCTCACCTGGGGGGACGCAGGAAGGAAGCGCACTCTGATCTGTGAACACTTCAAAAACAAGCGCCCACATCAGAGGCGTGGACGGGTATAAGAACCAAACGCACCCACGGCAAGCGCACAGCAAACAGACACGCCGCACTTTTACGCTTTTCCACGCTCAAATCCTCCGGACGACATCTTTCCCATCGATTTCGCTGCTCGATTTGGATTATGATTTTGTTTTTTTAAACTTTTGTGCAGACGTTTAATAACAAACTCTGGCTTTTACTTTTTTTTAAATTCATTTTCAAACTCACATCTGACGTTTTTAATACAACTTACATTTTTAACTGTCGCCGACCTTATTCTTGCATTTTTCTATTTTGACAGACACAAAACTGTTTATTTTTGATAGTTAAAAAATACATTAATTTACTTTATGTTTCCATTGTTGAAATAGTTTTCACACAAAGGGAAAAAAAATAAAGTTAAAACGTCACAGAAGAGGTTGGACAAGTTGTTGGGGACATTTTACCTGGTTGCGCTGCTCCTGATCCTGGTCTAGTCCCGGTCTAGTCCTCTGATCCTGGTTTGATCCTGGTCTAGTCCCAGTCTAGTCCTCTCACCCTGGTCTCCTGGTTTGATCCTGGTCTCCTGGCTTGATCCTGGTTTGATCCTGGTTTGGTCCTGGTTTGGTCCTGGTTTGATCCTGGTTTGATCCTGGTTTGGTCCTGATTTGATCCTGGTTTGATCCTGGTCTAGTCCCAGTCTAGTCCTCTCACCCTGGTCTCCTGGTTTGATCCTGGTCTCCTGGCTTGATCCTGGTTTGATCCTGGTTTGGTCCTGGTTTGGTCCTGGTTTGATCCTGGTTTGATCCTGGTTTGGTCCTGATTTGATCCTGGTTTGATCCTGGTCTAGTCCCAGTCTAGTCCTCTCACCCTGGTCTCCTGGTTTGATCCTGGTCTCCTGGCTTGATCCTGGTTTGGTCCTGGTTTGGTCCTGGTTTGGTCCTGGTTTGATCCTGGTTTGATCCTGGTTTGATCCTGGTTTGGTCCTGGTTTGATCCTGGTTTGATCCTGGTCTAGTCCCAGTCTAGTCCTCTCACCCTGGTCTCCTGGCTTGATCCTAGTTTGATCCTGGTTTGATCCTGGTCCTCTGGTTTGATCCCGGTTTGATCCTGGTCTCCTGGTTTGATCCTGGTCTCCTGGTTTGATCCTGGTTTGATCCTGGTTTGATCCCGGTTTGATCCCGGTTTGATCCCGGTTTGATCCCGGTTTGATCCCGGTCTCCTGGTTCTCCCCCCTCTCGCTGATCCGCTCGTGCCCAAAGATGAGGCTTGTTTTTGGGGTTCTTTTGTGCGTGGCCCTGGTCTCTGGTCTGGCTCTGGACTCCAACACCATCAGGGCGTCCAAAGACGACGCTGCGCAAAAGGTACAAGCGTTAAACAAAAATTAAACTGGATTTAAATGTGAAATTGGAATTTTGAAACTGAAATGTTGTTTTTCAGGATTCTCAAAATGGAAACTCTCAAAGATCCAACCGACGAGGATCAGGGAAGTCTCACACCCCTGTGTGTTCAGGACCCGACTGTGACGCTCCTCAGGCGAGTTTAGTCCGGGTTTAGTTCTGCTGTAGTCCTGGTTTAGTCCTGGTTTAGTCCTGGTTCAGTCCTGGTTTAGTCCTGGTTCAGTCCTGGTTCAGTCCTGGTTTAGATCTGGTTCAGTCCTGGTTCAGTCTTGGTTTAGTCCTGGTTCAGTCCTGGTTTAGTCCTGGTTCAGTCCTGTTTTAGTCCTGGTTCAGTCTTGGTTTAGTCCTGGTTCAGTCCTGGTTTAGTCCTGGTTCAGTCCTGTTTTAGTCCTGGTTCAGTCCTGGTTTAGTCCTGGTTTAGTCCTGGTTTAGTCCTGGTTTAGCTCTGGTTTAGTCCTGGTTTAGCTCTGGTTTAGTCCTGGTTCAGTCCTGGTTTAGTCCTGGTTCAGTCCTGGTTTAGTCCTGGTTCAGTCCTGGTTTAGCTCTGGTCCAGGTTCAGTCTAAATCTCTGCGTCTGTTTTCAGAGAGGTTCGTGCGGTAACAGGCCACAGAGGAGACAGTCCAGCAGAGACCAAGACCAGGATCTGGACTTGGACCAGGACTCGGCCTTCAACCGGACCAGAGGTAACCGTTTATTCACTCTTTTCGTGCAAACCGGTGTGTGCTGCCTCCAGGGGCCTGCGAGGTCCGGTGGTCAGTGACATCACCTGGTTTAGTCCTGTTTGAGTCCTGATTTAGTCCTAGTTCAGTCCTGAATAAGTCCTGGTTTTGACCTAGTTTAGACCTGGTTAATCATGCAGGCCTCAAAGCGAAGATTAAAGTCGAACTTGTTTGACAGCTACAATTATCTTTGCTTATTTAAAAACAATACCGATATCTGATATTTGGCCTGCTGCTGGAGCTTTTGAAATTCGCCCAGGCCCACACACGAGTCTGAAGTGAACGGAACTGTCAAAATAATAACAGGATGAATTGATCAGGGAAATAAAACTGTCCATGTTTGTGTCTCAGACGGAAAACGCTCTTAGTCCTGGTTTAGACCTGGTTTAGACCTGGTTTACGTTTAGTTCCAGTTTAGACCTGGTTTAGTCCTGGTTTAGACCTGGTTTAGACCTGGTTTAGGTTTAGACCTGGTTTAGACCTGGTTTACGTTTAGTTACAGTTTAGACCTGGTTTAGACCTGGTTTAGACCTGGTTTAGACCTGGTTTAGACCTGGTATAGGTATAGTTCCAGTTTAGACCTGGTTCAGACCTGGTTTAGGTTTAGTTCTGGTTCAAACCTGGTTTAGACCTGGTTTAGGTTTAGACCTGGTTTAGACCTGGTTTAGACCTGGTTCAGACCTGGCTTAGACCTGGTTTAGACTTGGTTTAGACCTGGTTTAGGTTTAGTTCTGGTTTGGACTTGGTTTAGGTTTAGACCTGGTTCAGACCTGGTTTAGAGCTAGTTTAGGTTTAGTTCTGGTTTAGACCTGGTTTAGGTTTAGACCTGGTTTAGGCCTGGTTTAGACCTGGTTCAGACCTGGCTTAGACATGGTTTAGACCTGGTTTAGACCTGGTTTAGGTTTAGTTCTGGTTTAGACCTGGTTTAGACCTGGTTTAGGTTTAGTTCTGGTTTAGACTTGGTTTAGGTTTAGACCTGGTTCAGACCTGGTTTAGACCTGGTTTAGGTTTAGTTCTGGTTCAGACCTGGTTTAGACCTGGTTTAGGTTTAGACCTGGTTTAGACCTGGTTCAGACCTGGCTTAGACCTGGTTTAGGTTTAGACCTGGTTTAGACCTGGTTTAGGTTTAGACCTGGTTTAGGTTTAGTTCTGGTTTATACCTGGTTTAGGTTTAGACCTGGTTTAGGTTTAGTTCTGGTTTACACCTGGCTTAGACCTGGTTCAGACCTGGTTTAGACCTGGTTTAGGTTTACACCTGGTTTAGGTTTAGTTCTGGTTTACACCTGGCTTAGACCTGGTTCAGACCTGGTTTAGACCTGGTTCAGACCTGGTTTAGACCTGGTTTAGGTTTACACCTGGTTTAGACCTGGTTTAGACCTGGCTTAGGTTTAGACCTGGTTTAGACCTGGTTTAGACCTGGTTTAGACCTGGTTTAGACCTGGTTTAGACCTGGTTCAGACCTGGTTTAGGGCAGGTATTAAATATCAGTACAGAGTATCGATATCGGACGATACCGACACTAGCACCGATATATGGGGCCTCCCTGGTGGTCCGTACAGAGCGGGGGGGCGTACAGAGCGGGGGGGGGCATACAGAGCGGGGGGGCATGTACTCATTCACACAAACACACAAAATGTAATTCAATGGCACAAAGGCAAAATAAGCCGTTATATGCAGTGTTATTTCATTTTAAATTTCAAAAGGGTTTTGTGGCTCCCAGTGTTACTGTGTGAAACGGCTCAAAACGGCTCTTTGAGTGGTAAAGGTTGCCGACCCCTGATATAGACAGACTAATAAGATAAGATAAGATAAGATACCTTTATTAGTCCCTCAGTGGGGAAATTCCAGTGTTGCACAGCACAAAAAAGTAACGTCCGCCTCTGCGCGTCCTTCGTAGCAGCTCCTCCGGCGCACAACTGCGCCGCGCAGCGCACATAGCAACGCACATAGCAACGGTGAAAAAGTCAAAATCCAGAGATAATAATGAAGAGTTACTCAAACGTGAGAACGAATCAAAATGTTTTTGTGGAGGCAACATCATTATAACACGGCTTAAAGCTCACTAGAGTCAGTTTTGGGTAATATCGGACCTTTAAAGTTTGGTCAAACATCACTCCAAACATCAGGGAGAAGGAAAACAACCACATCATGGTTAAATATAACCTCAGCCTCTCTATCGACGGCTCCTCAGTCTCCTCCTCCTCCCACCTCCGTAATCTCGGCATCATCTTCGATCAGACCCTCTCCTACGACCATCACATCAGACACATCACCAAAACCGCCTTCTATCACCTCCGCAACATCGCTCGCCTCCGCCCGTCCCTGAAACCCTATTCCACACCTTCGTCACCTCCCGCCTCGACTACTGCAACATCTGCTCTACGGTTCACCCTCCAAACTCCTCCACAGACTCCAGAACATCCAGAACTCTGCTGCCCGCCTCCTCACTCGCACCTCCTCCCGTGAACACATCACCCCTGTCCTCAAACATCTCCACTGGCTCCCCTGTCCTCAAAGATCTCCACTGGCTCCTCTGTCCTCAAAGATCTCCACTGGCTCCTCTGTCCTCAAAGATCTCCACTGGCTCCTCTGTCCTCAAAGATCTCCACTGTCTCCCTTTTCCTCAAAGAGCTCCACTGTCTCCCTTTTCCTCAAAGATATCCACTGTCTCCCTTTTCCTCAAAGATCTCCACTGTCTCCCTTTTCCTCAAAGATCTCCACTGTCTCCTCTGTCCTCAAAGATCTCCACTGGCTCCCTTTTCCTCAAAGATCTCCACTGTCTCCTCTGTCCTCAAAGATCTCCACTGGCTCCCTTTTCCTCAAAGATCTCCACTGGCTCCCCCGTCCTCAAACATCTCCACTGGCTCCCCCGTCCTCAAACATCTCCACTGGCTCCCCCGTCCACAAACATCTCCACTGGCTCCCCCGTCCACAAACATCTCCACTGGCTCCCCCGTCCTCAAACATCTCCACTGGCTCCCCCATCCACAAACATCTCCACTGGCTCCTCTGTCCTCAAAGATCTCCACTGGCTCCTCTGTCCTCAAACATCTCCACTGGCTCCTCTGTCCTCAAAGATCTCCACTGGCTCCCCCGTCCTCAAACATCTCCACTGGCTCCTCTGTCCTCAAAGATCTCCACTGGCTCCCCCGTCCTCAAACATCTCCACTGGCTCCTCTGTCCTCAAAGATCTCCACTGGCTCCTCTGTCCTCAAAGATCTCCACTGGCTCCCCCGTCCTCAAAGATCTCCACTGGCTCCTCTGTCCTCAAAGATCTCCACTGGCTCCTCTGTCCTCAAAGATCTCCACTGGCTCCTCTGTCCTCAAAGATCTCGACTGGCTCCCCTGTCCTCAAAGATCTCCACCGGCTCCCCATCCCTCAGCTCATCCAATTCAAACTCCTCACCATTGCGTTTAAGCTCCTCCATAACCTGGCCTCCACCGACCTCTCTGAGCTCCTCCACCGTCTCAGATCAGCTGACACCGACCTCCTGTCCACCCCCACAGGACCTTCTCCGCTCTGGAACTCCTGCCCAAACATCTCAGTGTCTCATCTACACTCCCCGTCTTCAAAAAAGTACTAAAAACTTGTTCAAAACGCCCTTTAAATACCTGCATCTCCTGTTCCTCTGTTTCTTTCCTTTGTGTTTGTGTTTGGATCGATGTTTTATTATTATTATTAATATTATTATTCAAATCTGTGAAAAGTGGATTTGGCGGCGTGGTCCGGCTCTAACCTCCCGTGTGTCCTGTGTCCAGCTGCAGAGATGTCCCCGTGCGTTCGCTCTGGGGACTGTGCGGCCGGACTCTGCTGCGTCAGGTACCTGACGGGGAAACGCTGCCAGAGGGTCCCCACCGAGGGCGAGCTGTGCCTGCTGCGGGCGCCCAAGCACCGCCGCGTTCAGCTGGGCCGGTGCGAGTGCGCCGCCGGCCTCGCCTGCGCGCCGCCGCCGAGGCCGAGGCAGGAACCGAGACAGGAACCGAGGGAAGGGTACAAGAAGGGCCAAGGCGTGTGCGTGCCCAGACCCCGGAAAACACAGCATTCTGGGAAAAAGAGGCGAACAGCTGAGAACTCCTGCTGAGACTGATGAGATGAGAACGGGTTTAGACCTGGTTTAGTCCCGGGTTAGTCTTGGCTAAGTTCAAGTTCAGTCCTGATTTACTCATGGTTTAGTCCTTGATTTAATTTGTTTAGTCCTGGCAATAGTCCTGGTTCACTCCTGATTTAGTCCTAGTTTAGTCCTGGCTTAGTCCTGTTTTAGTCCTAGTTCAGTCCTGGTTTAGTCCTGGTTTAATCCTGGTTTAGACCTAGTTTAGTCCTGGCTTAGTCCTGGTTTAGTCCTGGTTCAGTCCTGGTTTAGTCCTGGTTCAGTTCTGGTTTAGTCCTGGTTTAGTCGAAGTTCAGTCCTGGTTTAGTCCTGGTTTAGTCCTAGTTTAGTCCTGATTTAGACCTGGTTTAGTCCTGGTTTAGTCCTGGTTTAGTCCTAGTTCAGTCCTGGTTTAGTCCTGGTTCACTCTTGGTTTAGTCCCAGTTTACTCTTGGTTTCGTCTTGGTTCAGTCCTGCTTTAGTCCTGGTTTAGTCCTGGTTTAGTCGAGGTTCAGTCCTGCTTCAGTTCTGGTTTAGACCTGGTTTACTCCCGGTTCAGCCTGGTTTAGTTCTGGTTCAGTCCTGGTTTAGTCCTGATTTAGTCATGGTTTAGTCCTGGTTCAGCCCTGGTTTAGTCCTGGTTTAGTCCTGGTTCAGTCCTGTTTTAGTCCTGTTTAGTCCTGGTTCAGACCTGGTTCAGTCCTGGTTCAGTCCTGTTTTAGTCCTGGTTTAGTCCTGGTTCATGCTGCTTCTTCTTTTGGTGAAGGTTGGTTCTGTCTTCGACCTTTGAAAAGTTTCTTCATCAGCAGAGCTTGTGTTGCAGCTGGACGCACTTCCTCAGGACCGTCCCCTGGTGGCGCTGTATCTGTCTGCTCACACGGCTTCAGTCTGTGACACAAAGAATGTTTTTGAGTTGTGATTGTTGTTAAATATGTAATATATAATTTCTATTTTTATTACGCTGCAAATATTTAAATGTTTTCTGTATTTTTCACTGTTTTCTGAACCAAAACTTGTAAAAAACTAAAATAAAAATGTTTTCTAAAATAAAGTCTGTGTCAATAGCGCCATCAAGAGGCCAGAGCGAGGAACTTCAGGCAGGATTTGGGTTGGTTTGAAAGATAAATGTATATATTTTTTAGAATATTCTGTATTTTAGTTTATAATTTTCATTTTTTAAATCTTTGCTAAAAGTTTAAATTTTGGACACACTCTCTCATTCGATGTTTTTTTTCCCCCTTTATGTTTAATACTTATGTTTAATACTTATATATTCTACATACAATTATGTAGTAAAGAAAAAAAGTGAAATAACTTAAACTTAGACAAACTTTATTGATTCATGAGGGAAATTATTTGGGCATAGTCGCTCACTCATCAAATATAATATGTCAAATGAGACATAATTATAAAAAAATAAAAAATAATAAGTTTATATCTACAAATCTGAATAAAATCGAAAAATAAGTAATAAAATATCAAATCACAGCTAAATAAACTAAATGATAAATATATAACTAACTAAATAAATGTATTCAAATCCTTTAAGTCCCGGTTTGGTCCTGATTTAGTCCCGGTTTAGTCACGATTTAGTCATGGTTTAGTCCTGGTTTAGTCCTGATTTAGACCTGATTTAGTCCTGGTTTAGGCCTGGTTTGGTCCTGGTTTAGACCTGATTTAGTCATGGTTTAGTCATGGTTTAGTCCTGATTTAGTCCTGATTTAGACCTGGTTTAGTCCTGGTTTGGTCCTGGTTTAGTCCTGGTGTAGTTCTGGTTTAGTCCTGGTTTAGTCCTGGTTTAGTCCTGGTGTAGTTCTGGTTTAGTCCTGGTTTAGTCCTGATTTAGACCTGGTTTAGTCCTGGTTTAGACCTGATTTAGTCCTGGTTTAGTCCTGATTTAAACCTGATTTAGTCCTGGTGTAGTTCTGGTTTAGTTCTGGTTTAGTCCTGGTTTGGTCCTTGTTTATTCCTGGTGTAGTTCTGGTTTAGTCCTGGTTTAGTTCTGGTTTAGTCCTGGTTTAGTCCTGGTTTGGTCCTGGTTTAGTCCTGGTGTAGTTCTGGTTTAGTCCTAGTTTAGTCCTGGTGTAGTTCTGGTTTAGTCCTGGTTTAGTTGTTGTTTAGACCTGATTTAGTCCTGGTTTAGTCCTGATTTAGTCCTGGTTTAGTCCTTGTTTAGACCTGAATTATTCCTGGTTTAGTCCTGATTTAAACCTGATTTAGTCCTGGTGTAGTTCTGGTTTAGTTCTGGTTTAGTCCTGGTTTGGTCCTTGTTTATTCCTGGTGTAGTTCTGGTTTAGTCCTGGTTTAGTTCTGGTCTAGTCCTGGTTTAGTCCTGGTTTAGTCCTGGTTTAGTCCTGCTTTAGACTTGGTTCAAACCAGATCTAGTCCTTGATTTAATGATTTGTTTATTTGTTGGGGGTATTTAACTATCCCCTCCTACTCGACTACTTCCTCCTCCTCTCCACCCCCTTAACCTTTCCTCTTTCCTTCTCCTCCTCCTCCCTTTTCTTCCTCCTCCACTTCTCCTCCTCCTCTCTCTCTTCTTCCTCCTCCTCTCTCTACCTCCCCCCCCCCCCCCCCCTTCTCCCTCGTGCCCTCTCTCAGGTGCAGTACCTCCTCCTTCCTGCGGGGGGCGCTTTCTCCGGTGTAGTAGTAACAGTCTGGACCCATTCCTCCCCGTGTCAAACCTCTCCTGCCTCGCCTGGTCTCCTCGCCTCCCTCCATCACCATCACCGCGGTCCAGATCACCTCCAGGCTCCAGCACAACCAAGGGATGCTGCCACCGCGCGAATCCCCCAGAGCAGTCACCTAGGCCGGCTGCAGAGGAGCCGCAGTGCCGGGGGCTGTCTGGAGCTCTGGGGCCGCCGTGTTACATCGTCTAACCGGGGGATTTCAGGATAATTTCTCGTGCCTGGGTCGTGTCCGTGGATCGTACCGGTTTTTGGGGCAGACCCTCTCCCACCTGGATGTGACCGAGGCCCGGGGAAGGTCGCACTGCGTTGCCCGGGCGCAGAGCTCGAACACCGGGGAGAGTCTGGAGGTAGGTCTGCTGTTTAGAAGCGCCGTTCCCGCAGCGCTGGACCTGCGAATGTAACAGCGACACGATGAAACGCGGGAGTCCGTGATTTTAGACCAAAGTTTTAGAGAAAAAACGTTTTTAAGACGATAAACCCGTAAAATGTGCGCTCCACGGCTGCGCTAGCGTGTGGCTAACAGCGGCATTCCATTGTCACAGCCTTGTAGCCGGAATGCTAACAAGCTAACCCAATAACCTAACATTTTTAACCAAGAATCGTTAATTTTATTCGGTGTGAAACACGGGGCGTAGCGTGTCATGTCCGCTACTGTCAGCCCGTGAAATAATAACATAACTGAATATTTGTTTTCTGTGTCCGTTTTTTCCTCCGCGTTAGCCTGTTAGCTCATAAAGGTGTTAGCATTAGCATTAGCCTCAGAGGAATCTCAAAATGTCTCCCTGGTTTTGTGCGGCCGCAGACGGACGCTGAGATTCACAGCAGCGCCGTGGATCTCGTATTCCCACGGCTATCCGCAGTTTTTATTATATTTTTTTACCGCTAAAATCCTACATAAATACTTAATTTTATTAGCTGGTCGTGCGCACCGGGAGGGCAGGGCACCCGGGTGAATTAGAGCAGTTCATTTGAGACATTATTACTGCAGCACCAGACACTGCACATTCAGGGGGACCAGATGTCTCTGTTTACCCGGGACAGTCCCAGTTTTGAGTCCTGTGTCCCCTGTCCCTGCAGATTTATTTTAAAAAAAAAACAGTGATTTGTCCCAGTTTTGTACAAGAAATGTCCCAGGTGTCCCTATTTTTGACCAATTTGATCTAAACCTAGACTCAACTAAGAATAAACCAGGACTACATCAGGTCTAAACCAGGACTACATCAGGTCTAAACCAGGACTACATCAGGTCTAAACCAGGAATACATCAGTTCTAAACCAGGACTAAACTAAGACTAAACCTGGACTAAACTAAGACTAAACCAGGACTACATCGGGTCTAAACCAGGACTACATCAGCTCTAAACCAGGACTACATCAAGTCTAAATCAGGACTACATCAGGTCTAAACCAGGACTACATCAGATCTAAATCAGGACTAAACTATGACTAAACCAGGACTACATCAGGTCTAAACCAGGACTAAACTAAGACTAAACCAGGATTAAACTAAGACTAAACCAGGACTACATCGGGTCTAAACCAGGACTACATCAGCTCTAAACCAGGACTACATCAAGTCTAAATCAGGACTACATCAGGTCTAAACCAGGACTACATCATTTCTAAACCAGGACTACATCAGATCTAAATCAGGACTACATCAGGTCTAAACCAGCACTAAACTAAGACTAAACCAGGACTACATCAGGTCTAAACCAGGACTACATCAGGTCTAAACCAGGACTACATCAGGTCTAAACCAGGACTAAACTAAGACTAAACCAGGACTACATCAGTTTTAAACCAGGACTACATCATTTCTAAACCAGGACTACATCAGATCTATATCAGGACTAAACTATGACTAAACCAGGACTACATCAGGTCTAAACCAGGACTACATCAGGTCTAAACCAGGACTACATCAGGTCTAAATCAGGACTAAACCAGGTCTAAATCAGGACTAAACCAGGTCTAAATCAGGACTAAACCAGGTCTAAATCAGGACTAAACCAGGTCTAAATCAGGACTACATCAGGACTAAACCAGGACTACATCAGGTCTAAAGCAGGACTACATCAGGTCTAAAGCAGGACTACTCAGCCGGCTGGTTAGCTCAACTGGTAAGTCATGGACTTTCCCCCTGGGGGTTGTGGGTTCAAATCCCCCCCGGGCAATGAGCTAACCAGTGTGGGTCCTTGGGCAAGACCCTTCACGGTATTGCCCCCCGGGCGCCGAAAAAAAGATGGCTGCTCACTGCTCCTGAAAAAGGATGGGTCAAATGCAGAAGTCAAATTTCTCCCGTGTGTCACTGTGTGTCATTGTGTGTGAGACCAATAAAGGCTTAAGCCTAAACTTACATCAGGTCTAAAGCAGGACTACCATCAGGTCTAAAGCAGGACTACATCAGGTCTAAACCAGAACTACATCAGGTCTAAACCAGAACTACATCAGGTCTAAACCAGGACTAAACTAACACTAAACCAGGACTAAACTAAGACTAAACCAGGACTACATCAGCTCTAAACCAGGACTACATCAAGTCTAAATCAGGACTACATAATTTCTAAACCAGGACTACATCAGATCTAAATCAGGATTAAACTAAGACTAAACCAGGACTACATCAGTTCTAAACCAGGACTAAACTGGTTTAGAACTAAACTAAGACTAAACCAGGTCTAAACCAGGACTACATCAGGTCAAAACCAGGACTACATAAGGTCAAAACCAGGACTACATCAGATCTAAACCAGGACTAAACTAACACTAAACCAGGACTACATCAGGTCTAAACCAGGACAACATCAGGTCTAAACCAGGACTACGTCAGGTCTAAACCAGGACTACGTCAGGTCTAAACCAGGACTACGTCAGGTCTAAACCAGGACTACGTCAGGTCTAAACCAGGACTACATCACGTCAAAATCAGGACTAAACTAAGACTATATCAGGTCTAAATCAGGTCTAAACCAGGACTACATCAGGTCAAAACCAGGACTACACCAGGTCTAAATCATCAAGTCCAGGGGTGAAATGATGCAAATGACTCTAGCGAAGGTGTGTAGATTTTAAAAACACAATGGAGCACTTTCTGTATTGCCACATGATGACATCACAAAGTGCAACAGAGTGTTTTCAGTTTGAGGGAAGAACAGGGTTTGTGTGAATGAAAACGAAACACAACACCAGGAAACAATAGAACAGATCAGAAAATAATGTGGGCCCTTTATAAGTAAATTTGTTTTTTAAGGTTTGATTTCTTTAATTTTTTTTAGCTTTGTTATTTATGAATTATATATTTCTTTATCACATTAACTTAAAAAAAACTGGTTTTCAAGTTTTAACTGATAAACCTGGAAGTTTTACAAGCCTCCATGTCGAATACAATAAAAAATAAACATTTACACTTTTCGCAGCTATAGTTGGTGTTCTGGTGTTCTTGCTTTTGATGTTTCTAACTGAAGCTTAAGTCCATCTAAGGATATGTTCAGACTGCAGGGCTTAAAGCTCAATTCCGATTTTTTGTGAAATCCGACTTTTTCAAATTTCACGTTCACATTTCCAATTAAGGGCCCGTTAAGGGGGACTGTGTTTCAAAAAAACTGTTTTTTGAAACCAGGTTCCAGAATGGAGAAATCTGAGAACGTCGGGGGTCGAGTTGTCGTGTGAATGAGTACAACGCAGCTTTTGAAAAACGCAGGACCCCCAGTCGACGTTCTGCTGATACTGACGTGTTTTGTAATCCAATGTCACTCGTAGAAGTAACTCCACTTCGTCGTTGGTCCAAACAAGAGAGTCAGCTTTTGTGCGTGTGTTCGCCATCATTATTACCTTCTTGTGTTTCTTTGTTTGCGGAAGAGAAAGGATTTTATGCGCATGCGCTCTTTGTAGTATTGTGTTTCCGGTGGCTCTGGCTGTTTCCTGTTTACAGCGCCACATATCGGTGTGGCATATGTATTACATCGTTTTCACTCAGCACTCCGTTTTCGCCTGGACCCGAATATTTACTGACCTGACACGTGTGGACGCAAATTTTTTTCAACCCGCATAAAAAGAAAAATCCAGGAGCGTTATTGTGTGGACGTAGCCTAAATGCGACTTGTATGTGATCTCCAGTGTGAACTTTAAACGCCCCAAAAGTGTCCCGCATGCGCCTTGGAGGATATGACAAGATCACGTGCCGTGAGCGTGCTCAGTGTTTACGGAAGTCGCTTAAGTTGCTGTGGTACCGGAGCCAGAACATGTACAGCTTATTTGTTTTAAGGAGGAGACGGAGGAGGAGAAGGTTTTTGGCCACGCCGTTTTGTGGGGCAGTGGCAGCAACGTCCGTAGAAATGAACGTGTTGGTGCGGAGAGTGGCCAAGAGTGGTGGGATTGCTACGTGCTTTGCCGCTTCACTGACACGGAGTTCATATGATATTTTCGCATGACGAGAAGAACGTACTTGTGTACGTTTGTGAGCGCCTATTTGTACCGCTCTCACTGGAGGAAACACGCCCGGGTCGGATTACCTGGCCGTTCAGACTGAAGTCGCATGCCAAAAGATCGGATATGTATCGGTTTTAGGACCACATATCCAAGTGGCCTGGGTCGCATTTGAAAAAAATCAGATCTGTGTTGTTCAGACTGTCATTAGAAGATCAGATACAGGTCACATAGAGGCGAAAAAAATCGGATTTGGGTCATTTCAGGCTGCAGTGTGAACGTAGCCTAAAAATGTTCAGTTATTTTAAAACCCTGATTTTAAAACTATCAGGTGACCACAGACGAGGCATGTGATTGGTCTGGTTTTGGTCACGTGACTTAAGTGTTTACAGGAAGTGCTCTGAAATGTGGTGGAAAGGAATGCGTCCGCTTGTTTTTCACACAGTTTAAAGCCTACACGCCAGAATCGATTAGGGCTGAGGTCCTTTGGTCGATTCATCGGTTGAAGACGTCTCAGCTGAACGAAATGTGCGTTGGGCAGCGGCATGAGTGAGCTGAGGATTTGGTATTTTTTGGTATTTCCATGCAAAAAGGCACATAAACTCAGGATTCACAAGTTTAAACCAGGAGTAGACTGGAACTAAACCAGGACTAGAGCAGGACTAGACCAGGACCTGAACCAGGTCTATACAAGGACTAAAGGAGGACTAGACCGGAACTAAACCAGGATTGGACTGGAACTAAACCAGAACTAGACCAGGACTAGGACTGAACCAGGTCTGTACAAGGACTAAACCAGGACTAGACCAGAACTAAGCCAGGACTAGACCAGAACTAAACCAGGACTAGACCGGAACTAAACCAGGACTAGACCGGAACTAAACCAGGACTAGACCGGAACTAAACCAGGACGAGACTAGAACTAAACCAGGACGAGACCAGGACTAGACTAGGACTGAACCAGGTCTATACAAGGACTAAACCAGGACTAGACCTGGACTAAACTAGGACTAGACCAGTACTAGCACTGAACCAGGACTAGACCGAAACTAGACCAGGACTAGACCAGGATTTTAATCCTTTTTTTTTTTTTTTCTTAAATGAATGCAGTTTCCTCGTCCTTTTTTTCCTGCATAAATAGTTTTTGCATGAGCGCCCCCTGCAGGTGTAGTCTTGTGAGTGCAGTCTATTCCCCCTTTTTAGTCGACTAAACAGCAGGACACGTCTTTTTTTTATTTAGTTGAATACAGCTCTAGAATCGATAATGGCTGCAAATGTACAGTGGTACCTCACCTTACGAAATTAATTCGTTCCAGAAGTGGTTTTGTAACGTGAATTTTTCGTAAGTTGAGTAGCTATTTCAATGGAAAAAGCCTGATTCGTTCCAAGGCCCCGATCCAAGTTTTTTTTTTTTTTTTTATAGTGTAACTTTTTTTATAGTGTAACATTGTGTTCTGCGTAGAGACTGTAGACCCAGGACTAAACGTGGACTATACCAGGTCTAGACCAAGGTCTAAACCTGGACTAAACCTGGACTAAACCAGGACTAGACCAGGTGGATTAAAGCGCCGCGTGCGGGTCTATTTCCTGGTTTCGTTTCGAGTCACGGGGACCGCACGCAGTCTGAGCACATGAACGAGACCTGTGCTCAAACCGTGCCTCCTCTAGACCTCCTCTAGACCTGGTCCAGGTCAAGACCACCGTGGCTCTTGCATGCGTTCGTTCATGCGCTCAGACTGCGTGCGGTCCCCCTCGCTGCTCGCCTCAGCCGTGACTCGAAACGAAACCAGGAAATAGACCCGCGCGCGGCACTTTAATCCACCTGGTCTAGTCCAGGTTTAGTCCAGGTTTAGTCCAGGTTTAGTCCAGGTTTAGTCCAGGTTTAGTCCAGGTTTAGTCCTGGTTTAGTCCTGGTTTAGTCCTGGTTTAGTCCAGGTTTAATCCTGGTCCAGTCCTGATTTAGTCCAGGTCTAGACCTGCTGGCAGCCCCACACCGGGTCATGCTGCGCTATCACACGTGTCAGAGCGCAGTTTTCTCCCCCAAATTTTGTTGAAAATCTATGAAAGTTTGAGTGTTTAAACGAGAGACAAATGTGAGAAAAGTTTAAATCCAGTCTGAGAAAAGCGGATGTGTGTGGCTGAGCGCGCATTATTTGAATTTTTGAGAGTTCGCGTTTCGTAACTTGAATTTTCTTTCGTATCTAGAGACCAAAATTTAACGTGAAGGCATTTCGTAACTTGAAATTTCCGTTTGTTGGGTCTTTCGTAAGGTGAGGTACCACTGTATACTTTTTTTATATTATCGAAGGGATCTCTAGGGCCCTGTGTCTCCCTGGGGTCTTATTCTGCGTAAAAAGCACTTATGTCTTGTGTTTTGAAACTGGCTTAGTTCAAAGTCCAGTTGTAAAGCCACAGTCAGGGCCACAGGAGCAGAGGGAGGAGGACCGTGAATGAAAATGTCTGTATCAAGTAAGATTTCAAGGATACGGTTGTCGCCATTCTAAAATTTTAAACTTAATTTTCGATACTAAGGAACAGACTCGATACTCTACAGATTCTGATACCATGGTGGTAATTAAAAAAAACAGATTTTCCACACTAAAAGGTGGTACTTTGTTTTCTATTACATGTGGTTCATGGGTGTATACTCTTATATTTGTTCTGATTGATCTAAAGACGTTCAGGAAAGGTTCTGCTCTGTCCTGAAAATGGGATGTTTTTAGTATTGATGCCTATGAAGAATCTAGTTTTGATACTAGCTGCCATTTTCAGAACATTTATGGAGATCTATTATCATTATTATAATTATTGGACCTAGGGCTGGGCGATATGGAGCAAAAAATATATTTCTATACAGTATTTTCTTATATCTCGATATACATATCGATATCTGTACAGGAAAAATAACCCCCCAAAAACTACTGCAAAAACAAATATGCCAAATTCCACAAGGTCTTTTGAAGTGCAACTGAAGTTCAGGTCATGTAGGAACAAAGAGCTTCTGCAATATTAAAAAAAAAAAATCCCTTTTATAGAAAAATATTTTAACTGTAAAATAAAGGAAGAAATAATTAGGGGTGGGTATTGACAAAGAAGTCACGATTCAATTCGAATCACGATTCCTATGCCACGATGCGATACTATCACGATGCATCACGATACTTGAATTATTGCGATGCATTGCAATATATTCGACATACTTCAGTGAAAATGTACCAAAAAAAGTGGATAACTTAAATATCAGTGGCTGTATATCTGGGTAGTGTCTTCAATTGATACAGAACTCTGAGCAACTTAATTCATAACTGAATTTATTGAATAACAAAAACAAATAAACCAAACCAATAACAAAAAAAGTGTAGAGGATTTTTTCTAAAACAAAAAATGATGTTCAAACATTTGCCATTTTGGAGGTAGCGACCATCATAACAAACAATACCCTTTCACAAAGAAAGTGCAGAGGATTTATTTAAAAAAAAAAAAAAACTAATTTATTTATTAATATTAAATATTAAATTATTAATTAATAATAATCGATTTTTGGCATCAAGAATCGATGCAGTATATTGTGAAAGTTAGTATCGCGATGCATTGTCATGACGATTATTTTGCACACCTCTAGAAATAATACATGTTGCGTTTTTATTTTTATTCATTTTTATTCAAAAACTCAACTCAACCTCATCTTTGCATTAACTCTGTTAACCATAGGATAACCATGAGCTCCTTTAGCAGAGGAAGCTCAGGAGGTTCCTTATTTTAATAGATCCATGTTCCTCCCCAGGGGTCAGGAGCTTTAATGTTTCCCACTGTACTGTACAAGTTTTACACTGCAGCATCCATCCATCCATCCATTTTCTTCCGCTTATCCGGGGGCACTTCCTCCAGCTCCTCCAGGGGGATCCCAAGGCGTTCCCAGGCCAGCCGAGAGACATAGTCCCTCCAGAGTGTCCTGGGTCTTCCCCGGGGCCTCCTCCCGGTGGGACGTGCCCGGAACACCTCCCGAGGGAGGTGTCCAGGAGGCGTCCGGAACAGACGCCCGAGACACCTCAGCTGCTCCCCTCCACGTGGAGGAGCGGCGGCTCTACTCCGAGCTCCTCTCGTGTGACGGAGCTCCTCACCCTATCTCTAAGGGAGCGCCCAGCCACTCTGCGGAGGAAACTCATTTCGGCCGCTTGTATCAGTGATCTCGTCCTTTCGGTCATTACCCAGAGCTCATGACCATAGGTGAGGGTAGGAACGTAGATTGACCGGTAAATTGAGAGCTTCGCCTTTTGGCTCAGCTCCCTCTTCACCACAACGGTCCGGTACAACGACCGCATCACTGCCGACGCTGCACCGATCCGCCTGTCAATCTCACGCTCCATCCTCCCCTCACTCGAGAACAAGACCCCGAGATACTTGAACTCCTCCACCTGAGGCAAGAAGATTAATTTAAAATCTTTTGCCTAAATAAACTTTACATTACTAAACTTTACAACATGTAAACCATAACTACTATAGAGCCACTTCAGCCCATCTGAGGTTATGTGTTTAATGCCGCTTTACGCACATTTGTTTACGTTTTATAGAAACGAAACTTAACACCACATGGCTCATTTGCATAACCTATAAACGCCGGGAAAAACCCCCCAGCTCTGTCCTTGTGCTGCTGATGCGGTCAGCTCCTGAAAACCCCCCCAAAAAACTGCCTTAAAACCGAAGTATGGAGTGAGTTGTCCTTTTTTTTTTGAGAAGAGTTCTGGTTGTGGCACTGCATGCGAGGGGGAAGTCGGGGGCGAGCGGCAGCATGCACAGCACACAGAAGGCAAACAAGCGAAGAGGCGAAATCAGAATTAAATATAAACATATCGATATATACGATGTCAAAATCCATATTGAGTTTAACAAATATCTCGATACATTTTAAATAGAGATATCGCCCACCCCTAATTGGACCCACTGAAATTTTGTTTTATTGTGGCCCTGGTTTGGCGAATGTTGACGTGTTTTTGTTTTTGTTTTTTCAGGGGTGACGCGTGATTGGACGGAGCCACAACATGAATCCTCTGAACCAGATGAAGGCGGGGCTCAACAACCCCCACAGGTAACGCACCTGTCCTGTCAGGTAACGCACCTGTCCCATGTGACATCATCAATGAGACCAGGTCCTTTCTCCCGCCGCGTTTATCCAACCACACCGCCACATCCGGGAGGGCATCTGACACACCGCCACATCGGGGAGGGCATAGACCAGGACTAGACCAGAACTAAACCAGGACTAAACCAGAATGAGACCAGGACTAGGACTGAACCAAGGACTATACAAGGACTAAACCACGACTAGACCGGAATAAAACCTGGACTAGACCGGAACTAAACCAGGATGAGACCAGGACTAGACCGGAACTAAACCAGGATGAGACCAGGACTAGACCGGAACTAAACCAGGACTACACCAGGATGAGACCAGGACTGAACCAGGACTATACAGGGACTGAACCAGGACTATACAGGGACTGAACCAGGACTATACAGGAACTAAACCAGGACTAGACCGGAACTAAATCAGGACTAGGCATCTGACACACGCCACATCCGGGAGGGCATCTGACACACACATCTGGGAGGGCATAGACCAGGACTAGACCGGAACTAAACCAGGACTACACCAGGATGAGACCAGGACTAGACCAGGACTAGGACTAAATCAGAACTATACAAGGACTAATCCAGGACTAGACCGGAATTGAACCAGGACTAGACCGGAATTGAACCAGGACTAGACCAGAATTGAACCAGGACTAGACTGGCACTAAACCAGGACTAGACCAGGACCTAGACCAGGACCTAGACCAGGACCTAGACCAGGACCTAGACCAGGACCTAGACCAGGACCAGACCAGGACTAGACCAGGACTAGAACTGAAGCAGGACTATATACACACTGGGACACACTAACGGTCGTCTTTTTCAGCGATGGCTCGTATCCGTATGACTCGAGTTGGCAGCAGCCGCCGAACCAGCCCACGGGGTCTCTGTCTGTGGTCACGACGGTGTGGGGAGTCACCAACCCCTCGGCCTCTCAGGTAACACCTGCCCGCACCTGTCGGCAACTCACCCTGTCACGACGACCAGAACCGACGAGCTGTCAGTGCTCATTCTAACGCCACCTGATGTGCTTTATTTGCAGGTCGTTTTATGTAGTTCCGGCAAAATTAAATCACTGTTCTGTATCACTACGCCGTGAGCATCGCCATAGCAACAGATAAACAAAGCCATAAATGTTAGGAGGGACTAGCTTCAACTAAAACAGAAACAACTAATGCTTTGAACATGCACTGACAGACAAAAGGGTGTCTGGTTTTATTTTCAGTTAGGGACCCCGGTATAAGCGGGTTAAACGACGTGGAGCGGCGCGTTACAGTTTTAACGCACTCGCCACCGCGTTTCGCCCAGGAACAGGAAGTGAGCACGAGGGCGCTCCAGGCTCCCATTATTTACACTGGAATATTGTGGCCTCTCTCTGCATTTTGGTCGTAAAATATTCGTATTAACCCGCTCTACATGATCGGGGTTTTTTTATTTCACTATTTTGTACAAAAATAAATAATTTTTTGTTTCCTAATGTTTGTTTTTTGGCATAACAAACGGTATACATAAAAACATACCAGGACAAAATTAAATAAATGAAAGATTAGTGACTATTTATACCAGGGGTGCCCTACTAGTCGATCGCATATGGCTATGTTCAGACTGCAGGGCTTAATGCTCAATTCCGATTATTTTTTGTGAAATCCGATTTTTTTTTTTTTTTTTGCGTCGTTCACATTTCCAATTAAATGCGACTTGTACGTGATCTCCAGTGTGAACTTTAAACGCCCCAAAAGTGAAAAAAAGCATGCGCCTTGGAGGACACGACGAGGTCACGTGCAGCGAGCGTGCTCAATGTTTACGGAAGTCGCCTAAAGTTGCTGTCGTACGGAGCCAGAACATGTACAGCTTATTTGTTTTAAGGAGGAGACGGAGAAGGTGTGCCGAGATCTACCCCCTCTTGGTAGATGCCGAGATCTACCCCCCTCTTGGTAGATATGGTATAGATCAGGGGTGCTCAACATTTTTTTTAACCGAGATCTACTTCTGAGGTTGATGGTGTGCCGAGATCTACCAAGAGGGGGTAGATCTCGGCACACCATCAACCTCAGAAGTAGATCTCGGTTAAAAAAAATGTTGAGCACCCCTGATCTATACCATATTAAACTTAAAACAACAATATCAACTAGGGATGTCAACAATTAATCTACTTACGATTAATTGTCGTTCAAGACATTGGTCGATTAAAATGCATTAATTGTAACTAATCGCTAGAGGAGAGGGCGCTACTCTGGAATGTGAACACGAGATGCAAACCCACTCGGGAGAAGGACCATAGCGTTAGATCCGCGGCCGGATCTAGAGGCAGTGCAAAATGTTCTCCTGTGAACCCAATTTTTGCGGCTTGGTTCTCTCCGCGTCCCGCTGTCTGCGTGAACATGTGCGCGGCGCGCTGCACGTGCTCCTCCGCTCCAGACTGCGTAACAGGCTCCACGGGACCAGACTGGAACTAGACCAGGACTAAACACGGACTAAACCAGGACTAGACCAGGTCTAGACCAGGTATAGACCAGGTATAGACCAGGTATAGACCAGGTCTAGACCAGGTCTAGTCCAGGTCTAGTCCAGGTCTAGACCAGGACTAAACCAGGATTCAACCACCGCATGCAGCTCTTTGCCTTTGCTCTTTTTGGGCTGTGTGCCTCCTCCTCGGGACCGTGGACGCGGCATGCAGTCCGAGCACATCAAAAACACGAAACCAGGCAAAGAGCTGCACGTGGTGGTTTAATCCAGGTTTAGACCTGGTCTAGAGGAGGCACGGTTTGGACACAGGTCTCGTGCTCGCAGCCCCGGGTGGGACGTGTGGTCTCGCGCCGGTCATGCTGCGCTATCACGGATTTGAGCACGATGAGCGCACTTGTGTCCCCCCCCCCCCCAGTTCTAAATAATCAGTATCAATAAATGGCAGTACCCATTGGCGGTGAGATAAAGAAAACCAAACGGACGTCGTTAAGAATCAAAACCAAAGGTGAACCGGCAATATTAGAAGATGGTAAAGGAGACTATCCAGAAGTAAAAAAAAAAACACCTGGGCATTCTCACTTAATGAACTTAATGAGTTTGTATCAATCAATCAAACATTATTTATAAAGCGCTTTTCATACAGAAAATGTCACACAAAGCGCCTTAGAGTCATTAAGGATTAGAAGATTGACTTTTATTGATCTCACACAGGAGAAATCGAGTCATAGAGTACTTAAATTCTTATTTTTTATATGGCCCTGGCTCTAAATTCGCCCATGTAACTGCTCTCCTCGATGAGCTTCATTTGACTGGAGCTCTGTGGGTGACGTCACACTCGGTCCACTTCTTCAGTTTGTGGTTTTACAGCACTCCTCGTTGGTTAATCTTTCCGTACACAAAGGTCGGCTCTGCCAAAGGGCCAAACCGGTTCAGAACCAGAATTCAACTCTGACGAAATCGTGACTAAACCGACAAAATAAATACTTAAAAAATCAAAACAAGCCTCAGAAATACATATAGTTCCATTGATTATTTTATTCTTTTATGTAAATTTTACACTCTGAAATTTGACTGTTGAATTTGAGGGCTTGAAAATACGTGTGCTGAATATTTAAAAGTGATTTTTTTTTATATATACATATTGAAAAAGTACACTTAAAATTTCAGCAACTAAAAATCAGAATAAAAAAAATAAAATTCAAACATGTTTTTTCAGAATAAAAAAATTCAAAGTGAGAAATTCAGTGGTGTTTAAAATTCAAAATGGCTTGAAAAAAAAAAAGTAAAAAAAAAAAATTCAAAACAAGCCTCAAAAATATATACAGCTCCATTGATTATCGGGATAGGTATGATCAGATTCTGAATTTTAAACGCCGTTGAATTTCTCACTTTGAATTTTTTAACTCTGAAAAAAACATGTTTGATTTATATTCTGAATTTTAGTTGGTGAAATTTTAAATGTGCATTTTCAAAGCATTTCAAATTGAATTTTACACTCTGAATTTTGACTGTTGAATTTGAGGGCTTGAAAATATCTGTGCAGATTTTTTATTTTTATTTTGAATCTGAAACATAATTACACTTCAGCAACTACAATTCTGAATAAAAATAATTCAAAGTCAAACAAGTTAAAAAATTAAAAGTGAGAAATTCAGCGGTGTTTAAAATTCAAAATGGCTGGGGGGAGGGATCATGTTTAAAAAAAAAGAAAAAAAATCAAAACAAGCCCCAAAAATATATACAGCTCCATTGATTATCGGGATAGGTATGATCAGATTATGAATTTGAAATTTCGTTGAATTTCTCATTTTGAATTTGAACATTTTCAAACCGTTTCAGAATAAATTTTACACAATTTGAGGGCGTGAAAGTATCTAAAATATTTACAAGGTGATTTTTTTTAAAAACATATAGATGTATATATAAAAAAAAACGTTAATTTCAGCAACTAAAATTCAGAATAAAAATAATTCAAACATCTTTTTTCAGAGTTAAAAAATTCTAAGTGAGAAATTCAGTGGCGTTCAAAATTCAGAATCTGATCATCCCTATCTCGATAATCAATGTTACTTTATATATTTTTGGGGAGTTAAAAATTCAAAGTGAGAAATGTAAAATTGAGAACGTGCTGAACTGATGATCTTCCATAACTCTCGTCTCCCTCAGGGTCTTGGAGGAGGCGTGATGGGGCCGGGCGCCTCTCCCTCTGCGGGGCCCATGATGCAGGGCCCCCCCTCCGGGATGGGCGGGGGCCCCGGAGGGTACATGGGGCAGCAGGGCTACGGCGAGCCCAACAAAGGCTACATGAGCCAGGGCATGTACGGGCGCGGGCCCGGGGGGTACGGAGGAGCTCCAGGAGGCTACGGGGGCAGGTGGGTGATCGTCACGGAAACGCCTCAGAACGACAGATGAAAATGTCCAGTGGTGATTTTTGTGCAGTTTGTTTGAATAATGTGTGACACTGTGCAGCGACATCAGGCTGGGCGTGTTCTACGTGTGTGTGTATGGTGGAATGTTCAGCAGTTACCATGGTGACACAATGCACACATTCACAAACACTGATGTTTTTAGATAGTCTGAAAACTCGAGAAAACATGAAATGGATTTAAAGAGTGCACATGCTCCTCCTCTCTCCTCTCTCTCCTTTCTCTCTCTCTCCTTCTCTTTCTGTCCTCTCTCTCTTTTCTCTCTCTTTCCTTCTCTTTCTCTCCTGTCTCTCTCTTGCTCCTCTCTCTCCTTTCTCCCTCTCTCTCCTTCTCTTTCTGTCCTCTCTCTCCTTTCTCTCTCTCTCTCTCCTCTCTTGCTCCTCTCTCTCCTTTCTCTCTCTTTCCTTCTCTTTCTCTCCTCTCTTCCTCCTCTCTCCTCTCTCTCCTTTCTCTCCCCTTTCTCTCTCGCTCTCCTCTCTTGCTCCTCTCTCGTTTCTCTCTTTCCTTCTCTTTCTCTCCTCTCTCTCTCTCCTCCTCCTCTCCTCTTCCTCTCTCCTCCTCCTCTCTCTCTCCTCCTCCTCTCTCCTCTCTCTCCTCTCTCTCCCCTCCTCTCCTGACTCTCTCTCCTCCTCCTCCTGTCCTCCTCTCCTCCTCTCCTGACTCTGTCTCTCTCCTCCTCCTCTCCTCCTCCTCCTGTCCTCCTCTCCTGACTGTGTCTCTCTGTGTTGTAGTTCTCTCCTCCTCCCTCTCTCTCTCTCTCTCTCTCTCTCTCTCTCTCTCTCTCTCTCTCTCTCTCCTCCTCTCTGACTCTGTCTATCTCTCCTTCTCTCCTCCTCTTGTCCTCCTCCTCTCTCTCCTCCTGTCCTGACGGTGTCTCTCTCTGTGTTGTAGTTACCCGTCTAACCCCGGGGCGTCTCGGGGCTCTGCAGACTTCACTCAGGCCGCTGCCGCAGCCGCTGTGGCCGCCGCCGCTGCTACGGCAACGGCCACCGCCACGGCAACTGTCGCCGCCGCGATACAGGAGAAGCAGAACCAGGAGGTCAGCTATGGACCGGTGAGTACTACTACTAGTAGTACGAATAATAGTAGTACGAATACTACTGATACTACTGATGCTAATGATAATACTACTGATAATACTGATACTTGTTATACTACTGATGATACTACTGATACTACTGATACTACTGATACTACTGATACTACTGATAATACTTCTGATACTACTGGTGATACTTCTGATACTACTGATGATACTTCTGATACTACTGATACTAATGATACTACTGATAATACTTCTGATACTACTGGTGATACTTCTGATACTACTGGTGATACTTCTGATACTACTGATGATACTTCTCATACTATTGATACTAATGATACTACTGATACTTCTGTTATTACTGTTATCACTGATACTACTGATACTTTTATTACTGATACTAACAATACTGATACTACTGATACTTCAGTTATTACTGATACTGATACTTCTGTTATTACTGATACTGCTGTTATTACTGATACTTCTGTTATTACTGATACTGATACTTCTGTTATTACTGATACTGCTGTTATTACTGATACTTCTGTTATTACTGATACTGATACTACTGATATTACTGCTGTTGGGTGACCACACGTCCCCGTTCACAGAGGACACAGGGGTCAGAACGGAGACTCCCAGTCTCCGTTCTGACCCCTGTGTCCTCTGTCCCTGCACATTTATACAAAAGCACAGATTTGTCCCAGTTTTCTATGAGGAATGTCCCTGCTCACAGTAAAGAGGCGTACATGCTCATTTGTTTAGGTCAAATACAGAAAAGCTCTTTAAACATGACCACAACAAAAAGAAAATGTGACTGTACTGCCCCACATGTCCGTCATGTGAGTGTCATGTTTTATTACCAACCGCTCCAACCCGGGGGTGTCCCAGGTTGTTTTTTTGAAAATCTCTTCACTCTGTACTCATACTTCTGATGTGTCAGACTTTTAATCATTTTCTTTGAGCACTTAAATTGTCCAGTGTTTTCCCCCAAACCTCATGTTTTTCCTGACAGAGGCTGTAGCTCTGAGCATTTTACATTCTGTCCAGAAGTGTTTATTTTCCAACAATAGAGCGTGAAAAACCCCTGTCCAAACTTGGGATATTATTAATATTAATAATAATAATAACAATGATGGTAATAGTAATAGTAATAGTAGTAATAATAATAATCCTGGTCCAAGTCCTGTTCTAAATCCTGTTCTAATCCTGGTCCAAGTCCTGGTCTAATCCTGGTCCAAGTCCTGGTCTAATCCTGGTCCAAGTCCTGTTATAATCCTGGTCCAAATCCTGTTATAATCCTGGTCCAAATCCTGTTATAATCTTGGTCCGAGTCCTGTTATAATCCTGGTCCAAATCCTGTCATAATCTTGGTCCAAGTCCTGTCATAATCTTGGTCCGAGTCCTGTTATAATCCTGGTCCAAATCCTGTTATAATCCTGGTCCGAGTCCTGTTATAATCCTGGGCCAAGTCCTGTTATAATCCTGGTCTGGTCCTTGTCCCTCTGGTTGACGATCTCCTGTGTTCCAGATGGGCACTCCAGGCTACAGTCCCCAGTTCATGTCGGGTCCTCGAGGTCCGGGGATGGGCCCAGGGCCAAACCGAGGCCCTCAGTCGATGGGGCCCATGTTCGGAGGAGGGCCCCAGAGACTCCCAAACTACGGCCCCCAGCAACCAACCCACCTGAGGCAGCAGCAGGGCCTCAAGAGGGCTTACAACGCCGAGGTCAGACCTGAGTCCTGCTTTAGTCCTGCTTTAGTCCTGCTTTAGTCCTGCTTTAGTCCTGCTTTAGTCCTGCTTTAGTCCTGCTTTAGTCCCTGGTTTAGTTCTGGTTTAGTCCCTGGTTTAGTCCTGGTTTAGTCCTGGTTTAGTCCTGGTTTAGTCCTGGTTCAGCCCCTGGTTTAGTCCTGGGTTTAATCCTGGGTTTAGTCCTGGGTTTAGTCCTGGGTTTAGTCCTGGGTTTAGTCCTGGGTTTAGTCCTGGGTTTAGTCAGTTCTAATGACACTCGTCTCTGTCCACAGTCGTTTCCGGGGATGCCGCAGCAGTACGGAGTCCCGGTCGGGTCTGGACCTGGGTCTGGTTCAGTCCCTGGGTCTTACTCTGGACCCAACATGCCCTACCACACAGGTACTAGGTCTTGGTTTAGTCCCTGGTTTAGTCCTGGCATGGTCCTGGTTCAGTCCTTGTCTAGCCCTGTGGTCTAGCCCTGGTCTAGCCCTGGTCTAGCCCTGGTCTAGCCCTGTTCTAGCCCTGTTCTAGCCCTGTTCTAGCCCTGTTCTAGCCCTGGTCTAGCCCTGGTCTAGCCCTGGTCTAGCCCTGTTCTAGCCCTGTTCTAGCCCTGTTCTAGCCCTGGTCTAGCCAGCCCTGGTCTAGCCCTGGTCTAGCCCTGTTCTAGCCCTGTTCTAGCCCTGTTCTAGCCCTGGTCTAGCCCTGGTCTAGCCCTGGTCTAGCCCTGGTCTAGCCCTGGTCTAGCCCTGGTCTAGCCCTGGTCTAGCCCTGTTCTAGCCCTGTTCTAGCCCTGTTCTAGCCCTGGTCTAGCCCTGGCCTAGCCAGCCCTGGTCTAGCCCTGGTCTAGCCCTGGTCTAGCCCTGGTCTAGCCCTGGTCTAGCCCTGGTCTAGCCCTGGTCTAGCCCTGGTCCAGTCCTGGTCTGGTCCTGGTCCGGTCCTGGTCTGGTCCTGGTCTAGTCCCTGTTCCCGCAGTATCATGCAGATAACAGGAACTATAATTTATTGAACAGTAATGTCCGTTTTATTACTTTATTATTTTATGCGGTTTATTCCCAGCCTTGACCTGATTTGTCGACACCAGGTGATTGTAACCGCTGTCTCCACGCAGGTGCAGGCGGCCCAGGCCCCGCCCCCCAGCGCTCAGGCTCCTCCCCCTCGTATCAGACTCATAAAATGGGTCTCCCTCAGTACCAGGCGCCGGGACCCACCTCTCAGCAGTTCTATAAGGTACAG
Organism: Paratrypauchen microcephalus; assembly: GCA_036785185.1. NCBI lineage: Eukaryota > Metazoa > Chordata > Actinopteri > Gobiiformes > Gobiidae > Paratrypauchen > Paratrypauchen microcephalus. Next base: position 1,166,247 of record JAVJIX010000187.1, on the reverse strand, counting down.
TGTGAGTTTTAAAGCTGTTTCCTCGTCAAAAACCTGTCTGAAGAGGTTTTATCGTCGGCTCCGGAGCCGCGGTTTGCCGACCCCTGGACTGGACAAACCTGATGTGATGTGCAGGAGTTTCATTAGCGGGATACACGCCGATTTGCTGTGATTGCGCTCTGAAGGGGGAGTGACTTAGTGTAGAGAGCAAAGGCAGGGGAGGACTCGGAGCATCAAAAATGAAAGCGAAACTTCTAAAATAACATGCCCCATCTTTAAAGAGCCCGTGGAGTTTCTAACGTGATCGTGTTCTTCAGCAGGAGCAGTTCAACGGACAGGGAGCGGCGCTGAACTCTCTGTCAGCAGGGGGCGCTGGAGGAGTGTACAACTCGTTTAACCAGTCCTCAGGGGTAAGACTCACTGTTTACACATTTAGGTACAGCTGGGCGGTATGACCAAAAATTGATATCAGGGTATTTTTCAAAATTATATCGGTGTCACGGTATTTGACGATATTTTTCATTTTATTTTTTTCATGCATGACTCTGTGTTAACCCCATTTCCTAATACTTTAGAGAATAATTCCTGCAGTAAATGTGACTTGGTGAAACATCTCTGGGTCCAGAGCTTTAATCATCTCCTTGAAGCTCCTTTCTCAACAGGACTAAGTGGTTCCATGTCTTAGGCGAAGTGGACAGTAACCGCGTTGGTAATATCGTTCCACCGTTTGCTTTTCTTGTCGTCGGCGGTCTCCTTGGCATTTTGTATCGCAGCGCCGACTTGAGCGTTCCCTGCAGACGTGGAAGAGGATGCAGATCTTAGTTTCGTGCGTTCTTCATATTCCAGGACGTGTTTGTGACGGAGGTGGTGAAGCAGATCGCTCGTGTCGCCTCCTGCGGCTGCGACTTTAGCCCGACGACATTTACAGAATACGGTTGTTTGATCGGCGCCAGATTTTTTAAAGCCGAAGTTCTTCCACATGACTGACACAGCTCCTCTTTTGTTTTTCTAAACCAGGACTAAACCAGGACTACACTAGGACTATACTAGGACTAAACGTAGCTAAACTAAGACTAAACCGGGACTAAACCAGGACTATACAAAGACTAAACTAGGACTAAACTAGAGCTAAACCAGGACTAAACCAGGACTAAACCAGGACTATACTAGGACTATACTCGGACTATACTAAGATAAACTAAGACTAAACTGGGACTAAACCGGGGCTAAACTGGGATTAAACCAGGATTAAAACCAAGACTAAACCAGGACTATACAAAGACTAAACCAGGACTAAACTAGGACTATACTAAGATAAACTAAGACTAAACCAGGACTAAATTGGGACTAAACTGGGATTAAACCAGGACTAACCTGGGACTAAACCAAGACTAAACTGGGATTAAACCAGGATTAAAACCAAGACTAAACCAAGACTAAACTGGGATTAAACCAGGATTAAAACCAAGACTAAACCAAGTCTAAACCAGGACTAAACTAGGACTAAAGCAGGAATAAACTAGAGCTAAACTAGGACTAAACTAGGACTACACTAGAACTAAACTAGAACTAAACCAGGACTGTGTTGGGTATAAATTCCTCTGTGTCTGTAACATTTTCTCTGTCCATGTTGTTCACCGCTCGACACACACTGAGCTTCCACCGCTCTCACTCCAAAACAGTCCCCCTCTCAAAAAATGTCCCGCGGCGCCACGTTCTGCCGCTCTGTGTTCCCCACGTTTTGTACGCACACACTCACCGGGATTGGGATATATGGAAAATCCATATAATTAAAAAAAAAAAAACACAGGTATTCGGTATGAAGCGGTACAATGTCCTCTGCAGGAAACATCACATCTACTAATAAAACGGTTTAGCCGCTCATATTTCACTCACTGCGGTCACATGGTCAGGGATGAAAGGGTTCCGTTTTTTAGCGGCTCTCCGCTTTTTTTTCAGCCGCAGGGTAATTTTATTTTAATTTTTTTTAATATCTGTGCAAATTCGTTGAAAGATTTTGGGTGTATATATATATATATATATGTATAGTTGTGTTTAGGGTCGCCAACCGTCCCCTGAAAAGTCCCCGTATTCAGAACAAAGGTACGTGTATCTCGTATTAAACTTCGTATTAAACTGTTCGTAGTAAACACGGGCGCGAGTCCGTGTCTGGAGCCGGGGAGGGGGGGGTGCGCCGTGACTTTCCGCTTTTTTCATGATTGGCCACTTTCATCCCTGCATGGTAGGATCGGATTGGATTTCTCCAAATCCGATCCCGTTACTCGGCGGGTGGTCTGTCCTTAGATCCAAGTGCTCATGAAACTCGTGTAATCGGATAATGGTCAGTGACCTGGCCGGCTCCGCTACACTATGTGGCACTGTCGTCCAACTACTTCAATAAAAACACAACAAACTATGTGGCGGTTTACAAAGATGGAGCTCGAGGAGTTTGACGGACTAATATGAGACTAAACCTGGACTTAACCTGGCCTTAACCTGGCCTTAACCTGGCCTTAACCTGGCCTTAACCTGGCCTTAACCTGGCCTTAACCTGGCCTTAACCTGGCCTTAACCTGGACTTAACCTGGACTTAACCTGGACTTAACCTGGACTAATATGAGACTAAACCTGGACTAAACCAGGACTAATATGAGACTCAACCTGGACTCAACCTGGACTCAACCTGGACTCAACCTGGACTAATATGACACTAAACCTGGACGCAACCTGGACTTAACTTGGACTTAACTTGGACTTAACCTGGACTTAACCTGGACTAATATGAGACTAAACCTGGACTGAACCTGGACTGAACCTGGACTGAACCTGGACCGAACCTGGACCGAACTTGGACTAAACCTGGACTAAACCTAGATTTAACCTGGACTCAACCTGGACTAAATCAGGACTAATATGAGACTAAACCTGGACTAATATGAGACTAAACCTGGACTAATATGAGACTAAACCTGGACTAATATGAGACTAAACCTGGACTAGTTTGCCGGAGCAGCATTGGTGTACGTGTTGTGCATTCTTTCTTCACAGCCATGATTTCGTCTGACTTTTCCGGCAACAATCGCTACTTATGACGGCGTCGGCGCCTCCTGCCACTTCCGGGTGAAATCCCTGGTGCGCTCTGTAACTTTTTCTGCTTGTCTCCGTGGAGATGTGTTTACTTTGTCTGGAATCTTCCGCGATATTAACGTTACAAGCCTGTCCACAGATCCGACCTGTACTTTGGTCTAGTGTATAAGTTTTATATTGGGAAGCAGATAATAGTATAAAGCAGTTTGTGCAAAATAGATTTTTTTTTTTTTTGAGATTTCATCCGTGTAATCTAGTGATCTCTCCTGGGCCTGCTTCAAACCCTCCTTACTGTTAGCCGTCTGTACGAGGCTCCGCCCCCAGGCTCCACACAATTCTCCGTAAAGCTACAAAAACAGGCAAAATTGAACACAACTGGACAAACCTGATGTGTGATGCAGGAGTTTCCCCAGAGGGACGCACGCTGATTTGTTGTGATCACGCTCTGAAGGGGGAGTGATTTAGCGTGAGGAGCAAAAGGAGGGGAGACTCAGAGCGTTGTTAACTTGTGTTTTTGGTTTGTTCCTCTTGAAGATCCTTCAGTTAAAGACATTTAAAATTTATTTTTGAGGCCATAGAGGTTTTGGATCTCATTGTGTTAACATGCACCTGTTTTGTTTACAGCCTGGTCGAGGGTTGCCCGGTTACCCCAGCTCCCCACTTCCTGGTAACCCGACTCCGCCCATCACCCCCGGCAACAGCTCCATGGCGCCGCCCTATATGTCGCCTGGCAACACCGACGTCAAGCCCACGCCCGCCTCCTTCCTGCCGGACGTCAAACCCAACATGGCGACGCTGCCCCCTCCCCCCAGCACCGGTAACTCCTGCCTGCCCCAGTCTGCCACCGTTCTGCCCCTGTCTGCCACCGTTCTGCCCCTGTCTGCCACCGTTCTGCCCCAGTCTGCCACCGTTCTGCCACCGTTCTGCCCCTGTCTGCCACCGTTCTGCCCCAGTCTGCCCCCGTTCTGCCACCGTTCTGCCCCAGTCTGCCACCGTTCTGCCCCAGTCTGCCCCCGTTCTGCCACCGTTCTGCCCCAGTCTGCCACCGTTCTGCCCCAGTCTGCCACCGTTCTGCCACCATTCTGCCCCAGTCTGCCACCGTTCTCTGCCCCTGTCTGCCACCGTTCTCTGCCCCTGTCTGCCACCGTTCTGCCCCTGTCTGCCACCGTTCTGCCCCAGTCTGCCCCCGTTCTGCCCCAGTCTGCCCCCGTTCTGCCACCGTTCTGCCCCCAGTCTGCCACCGTTCTGCCCCAGTCTGCCACCGTTCTGCCCCACTCTGCCACCGTTCTGCCCCTGTCTGCCACCGTTCTGCCCCTCTTTTCCCCTGCCTGCCCCCGTTCTGCCCCTGCCTGTATATAACAGTATCCTCTCTCTCGTCTGTTCAGGAAACCCCAGTGACGACCTGCGGCTGACGTTTCCTGTCCGAGACGGCGTGGTGCTGGAGCCGTTCAGACTCGAGCACAACCTCGCCGTGTCCAACCACGTGTTCCAACTACGAGAGTCTGTGTACAAAACGCTCATCATGAGGTAAAAGTACTATGTGTACTACGACCCGTGTGCTACGACCCGTGTACTACGACCTGTGTATTACAATCAGTGTACTACGACTCGTGTGCTACGACCCGTGTATTACAATCAGTGTACTACGACCCATGTACTACAACCTGTGTACTACAATCCATGTACTACGACCCGCGTACTACGATCCATGTAGTACAATACGTGTACTACAATACGTGTATTACGACCCGTGTATTACGACCCGTGTATTACGACCCGTGTATTACGACCCGTGTACTACGACCCGTGTACTACGACCCGTGTACTACGACCCGTGTATTACGACCCGTGTATTACGACCCGTGTATTACGACCCGTGTATTACGACCCGTGTACTACGACCCGTGTACTACGACCCGTGTACTACGACCCGTGTACTACAGTTACACACCTGGGCGTAGAGGTTGACGTAGAACCAGGCTCACCACCACCAGCTGCACTTGACTCCTGGAACAAACCAACTCGGGCTCAGGACTAAACTCCACCCCCTGCTCATTTCCTTTGTGTAATATTCCACAGTTTGGCTTTAAAACAATCTCCGATGAGTGTGATTTTAACTGTTTCTGTAGAATCACGCAGGTGACGCGCTGCCTCCTGAAAGTTACACACTGTGGCTTTAAATGAAAAATCCCTAAAATCCCACGTGTTTGTGTGTCCTCAGGCCGGACTTGGAGCTGCAGTTCAAATGTTACCACCACGAGGACCGGCAGATGAACACCAACTGGCCGGCGTCAGTGCAGGTGAGGCTCCGGCTGTGAAATGTGATCATCATGAGTCATTCTGATCCATGAACACATTCAGCCCATCCTCCTGTGTTGTTGTTTTCACCTATCACAAAGTACAGTTCTTTGTTGTTGTTCTTTGAAAACAAAACAAAAAACAAAAAAAGATTCAGATTAACCGGCTGGTTATCTTAACTGGTAAGTCACTGGCTTCCCCCGGGGGGACCTGAGTTCAAATCCCCCCATGATCAACCCAGTGTGGGTCCTTGGGCAAGACCCTTCACGGTACTGCCCCCCGGGCGCCGAAAGATGGCTGCTCACTGCTCCTGAAAAAGGATGGGTCAAATGCAGAAGTCACATTTCTCCCGCGTGTCACTGTGAGACCAAATAAAGACTTAATCTTTGTTTAAAGGGCCCATGTTACGCTTTTTATTTATGTTCTAATGTCGTTTCCTGGAGTTTTGTTTTGTTTCATTCACATTTGACACAAACCTGCTGAGTTCTTCTCTCAAACTGAAAACTCTCTGTTTCACCTTGTGATGTCATCCACCCATCCATGTTCTTCCTCTTATCCGGGGTCGGGCCGCCGGGGCAACAGTCTAAGCAGGGACTCCCAGACTTCCTTCACCCCGGACACTTCCTTCACCCCGGACACTTCCTCCAGCTCCTCCGGGGGGACCCCGAGGCGTTCCCAGGCCAGCCGGGACACATAGTCCCTCCAGCGTGTCCTGGGTCTTCCCCGGGGCCTCCTCCCGGTGGGACGTGCCCAGAACACCTCCCGAGGGAGGCGTCCGGGACAGACGCCCGAGCCACCTCAGCTGGCTCCTCTCCACGTGGAGGAGCGGCGGCTCTACTCCGAGCTCCTCCCGTGTGACTGAGCTCCTCACCCTATCTCTAAGGGAGCATCCAGCCACTCTGCGGAGGAAACTCATTTTGGCCACTTGTATCTCATGATCATCGGTGAGGGGAGGAACGTAGATCGACGGTAAATCGAGAGCTTTGCCTTTCGGCTCAGCTCCCTCTTCACCACAACGGTCCGGTACAGCGACCGCATCACTGCCGACGCCGCACCGATGCACCTGTCAATCTCGCGCTCCATCCTCCCCTCACTCGAGAACCCCGAGATACTTGAACTCCTCCACCTGAGGCAGGGACTCTCCACCCACCCGGAGAAGGCAGGGCGCCTTTTTCCGGTGATGTCATGGTAAATCGGGAAGTGCTCCACTGTGTTTTTAAACGCCACACACCTTCACTAGAATCACTTGGATGATTTCAGTCCTGGAATTGATGGTCTCTACTGAACTAAAGGTAAACGTGTTAACTTGGAAAACTAGCGCTTCATGACATCACGAGGTGGAGCAGAGCGTTTGGAGCTTTGGAGATGTAGACAGATGAATAAGTAATAAAGTGTTCCTCCAACAGCATTAGAACATGACTTAAAACTCAAGTCATTTGCACTTAATTACTCGTACGAATGTATTTATAGCACAAATTTTAATTATTGTCCCGTCCTTAGTCTGAGGTGAAAGACACTACAGGCGGGGCACTTTTTTCGATTATTTCTTGTTAACGTATACGTGTGTGTGTGTGTTCAGGTGAGTGTGAACGCCACGCCGCTCACCATTGAGCGCGGAGACAACAAAACGTCGCACAAACCGCTGTATCTGAAACAAGTGTGTCAGCCCGGACGCAACACCATCCAGATCACCGTGACGGCCTGCTGCTGCGTGAGTCGCCTGTTCACCTGGTTCAGTCCCGGTTTAGTCCTGGTTTAGACCTGGTTTAGTCCCGGTTTAGTCCCGGTTTAGTCCTGGATTAGTCCTGATTCAGTCCCGGTTCAATCTCGGTTTACTCCCGGTTCAGTCCCGGTTTAGTCCCGGTTTAGTCCCGGTTTAGTCCCGGTTTAGTCCTGGTTTAGTCTCTGTTCAGTCTCGGTTTAGTCCTGGTTTAGTCCTGGTTTAGTCCTGGTTTAGTCCTGGTTCAGTCCCCGGTTCAGTCCCCGGTTCAGTCCTGGTTTAGTCCTGGTTTAGTCCTGGTTTAGTCCTGGTTTAGTCCCGGTTCAGTCCCTGGTTCAGTCCCGGTTTAGTCCCTGGTTCATTCCTGGTTTAGTCCCTGGTTCAGTCCTGGTTTAGTCCTGGTTCATTCCTGGTTCAGTCCCTGGTTCAGTCCCTGGTTCAGTCCCTGGTTCAGTCCCTGGTTCAGTCCCTGGTTCAGTCCCCGGTTCAGTCCCCGGTTCAGTCCCCGGTTCAGTCCCCGGTTTAGTCCCCGGTTTAGTCCCCGGTTCAATCCCTGGTTCAGTCCCTGGTTCAGTCCCTGGTTCGTTCCTGGTTTAGTCCCTGGTTCAGTCCCTGGTTCAGTCCCTGGTTCAGTCCCTGGTTTAGTCCCTGGTTCATTCCTGGTTCAGTCCCTGGTTCAGTCCCTGGTTTAGTCCCTGGTTCATTCCTGGTTCAGTCCCTGGTTCAGTCCCTGGTTCAGTCCCTGGTTTAGTCCCTGGTTCATTCCTGGTTTAGTCCCTGGTTCATTCCTGGTTCAGTCCCTGGTTCAGTCCCTGGTTCAGTCTCTGGTTCAGTCCCTGGTTTAGTCCCTGGTTCATTCCTGGTTTAGTCCCTGGTTCATTCCTGGTTCAGTCCCTGGTTTAGTCCCTGGTTCAGTCCCTGGTTTAGTCCCTGGTTTAGTCCCTGGTTTAGTCCCTGGTTCATTCCTGGTTTAGTCCCTGGTTTAGTCCTGGTTTAGTCCCTGGTTTAGTCCCTGGTTTAGTCCCTGGTTCAGTCCCGGTCTAACCCTGTCCTCTGTTTACAGTCTCACCTGTTCGTGCTTCAGTTGGTGCACAGACCTTCAGTTCGCTCGGTGCTCCAGGGACTGATGAAGAAGAGGCTGCTGCCAGCCGAGCACTGCGTCACCAAGAGTGAGAAATCTGAACTTTAACCACGCACGGGGAGGGCACCTGACGCACGGGGAGGGCACCTGACGCACAGGGAGAGCACCTGACGCACAGGGAGGGCACCTGACGCACAGGGAGGGCACCTGACGCACAGGGAGGGCACCTGACGCACAGGGAGGGCATCTGACGCACCGGAGGACGGAAACATTTTGCTGTGGAAAATCCCGGGTTGCAGGGCCTTTTTAAATTCATATACTATTTCTTATTTTTGTTCAGTAAAGCGAAACTTCAGCGCGGGCTCGGTGGCGGGCACGGCCGGGCTGAACGGGGAGGACGGCGTGGAGCAGACGGCGATCAGAGTGTCCCTCAAATGCCCCATCACCTTCAGACGAATCCAGCTACCCGCCCGAGGGCACGACTGTAGGCATATACAGGTGAGACGGGGGGGCTGGACCGGGGGGCTGGACCGGGGGGCTGGACCGGGGGGCTGGACCGGGGGGCTGGACCGGGGGGCTGGACCGGGGGGGCTGGACCGGGGGGCTGGACCGGGGGGCTGGACCGGGGGGCTGGTGATGTTTTCTGTCACATTAACGTTCCTGTTTATCCTCAGTGCTTTGACCTGGAGTCGTACCTTCAGCTGAACTGTGAGAGAGGGACCTGGAGGTGTCCTGTCTGCAAGTGAGTACTACTACTACTACTACTACTTCTGTTCTGACCGTGAGAGCGAGCAGACGTGTCTCTCTTTCCTCCTTATCTATTGCTCCTGTTGTCTGCGTGCCCCTCTTGTTCTTCGTCATTTTCTCGCTTTTGGAGCAGATTTTCCAAATTCCTAAAATATGGATGTGATCAGCTGGGCCCTCAGCACGATTGATACTCTTTTTTTCACGGAGGAGTGCTGCTCCGGGAGAAGCGGTGTGTCCGGATGGTACTTTTGCTGCTGGATATGCGAGGGACTCGTATCGTGCGTGGCAAGTCGTATGTTTGGCACCAATGTACCTGGAGGATGTGGAGGATATTTACGTATTCGGATTTCTGATAGCTGGACATCTGTTAATTGGCCTGGGATTGTCCATGATCTATCGCAAAATTTGTAAGCTGGCAGCAAGTAAAGAGTCCCCCAAGCTGTCTGCAGCAATTTCGAGCCATTGTGAAGCCGTTGGGGATCTTGTGAAAGGATTACATCAGAAAGTGGGACAGGTTGAGGACCTTTTTGGAAGGATTTCAACCGAAGGAAACATCTCGACGTTTGGATATCATCACGGGCATGGTTACAGAACTGTGTAAAGCCAACGCAGCGCAGTCTGTGCGCCAAGAGGAACTAATGAGATCTCTCATGAATCTTCATGGGGATATGAAGATCACCTGGGTCTCTAAAAAATGTATTTCATCATGCTAAATTAATTCCTTTGCAAATTATGTCTCCCTGTGAAAATCTGTCTCCAACAGTTATCTGTGTTTTGACTTCGCCTCCCTGCAAGAACACTCCAAGGCCACAGATGTGGTTTGTTATCTGGACTCTACATAAACATGGCACACACTATTTGGCACACTGACACTGACATGATTGAGTAAAATGTTCCCTGTCTTTTTAGTAAAGGTCTGATCTCTGCTCTCGGTTCAATCAATTTCATTGATTTCCAATCTGACCCCCCCCCCCCCACACCCTTCCTTCTGTTGCCAACGAAAAAGATCACCGTATGTTATATCTCCAATTATATCTCCAATTGTCATCTCATCTCATTGTCACTGAGTGTATTGCATCTTTTCCCTCTGCATCTCCCAGTCGGCGGCGCGCGCATGCGCAGCGGCCCCTCCCCTACCCGCTCTGTCACTGTCCTGTCTGGTTAGTGGGGAAACGAAATTTCGAATTCACTCTATGTACATGTACATGATTGTTTTCGACAATAAAGCAAACTATGACTACTGTGACTATGACTACTACTACTACTGAATGAGGGATTGCGCTGTCTCTTTGCTGCATACCGACAGTCCCTGTGTTCTGTGTTTTGCAGTAAAACGGCTCTGCTGGAGGGTTTGGAGGTGGACCAGTACATGCTCGCCATCCTCATCTACGTCCACAAGTGAGTCTCCTGAACTGTCCCTGAACTCTCCCCGAGCTGTCCCTGAAGGCCTCACAGAACTCTGACCTGCTCCAGCTCCGTTTAAACCATTTCTACAATGTGCTGAACTATGGATACTGTGATGCCATCACACTGGGAGTTTTCTATGTGTCTGTTCTCACTCCTCCCTGTGTCCTTGTGTCCTCTGTAGTCCAGAGTCTGTTCTCACTCCTCCCTGTGTCCTTGTGTCCTCTGTAGTCCAGAGTCTGTTCTCACCGCTCCCTGTGTCCTTGTGTCCTCTGTAGTCCAGAGTCTGTTCTCACCGCTCCCTGTGTCCTTGTGTCCTCTGTAGTCCAGAGTCTGTTCTCACCGCTCCTTGTGTCCTCTGTAGTCCAGAGTCTGTTCTCACTCCTCCCTGTGACCTTGTGTCCTCTTTAGTCCAGAGTCTGTTCTCACCGCTCCCTGTGTCCTTGTGTCCTCTGTAGTCCAGAGTCTGTTCTCACCGCTCCCTGTGTCCTTGTGTCCTCTGTAGTCCAGAGTCTGTTCTCACCGCTCCCTGTGTCCTTGTGTCCTCTGTCTGTTCTCACCGCTCCTTGTGTCCTCTGTAGTCCAGAGTCTGTTCTCACTCCTCCCTGTGACCTTGTGTCCTCTTTAGTCCAGAGTCTGTTCTCACCGCTCCCTGTGTCCTTGTGTCCTCTGTAGTCCAGAGTCTGTTCTCACCGCTCCTTGTGTCCTCTGTAGTCCAGAGTCTGTTCTCACGATCCCTGTGTCCTTGTGTCCTCTGTAGTCCAGAGTCTGTTCTCACTGCTCCTTGTGTCCTCTGTAGTTCAGAGTACGAGGAGATCAGCATAGACCCGGTGTGCAGTTGGCGTCCTGTCCCGGTGAAGCCCGATGTTCACGTGAAGGAGGAGTGTGACGGCCCACAGCTCAAACGCTGCCGGACCCTCAGCCCCAGTCACATGGTCCTGCCCAGCGTCATGGAGATGATCGCCTCACTCGGCCCCGCCCCCTCCTCCATAGGCCCCGCCCCCTCCGCCTCCTCGCCCATGCAGTTCCCCGGCCTCACCCCAGGGGGCAGCAACACGCCGGACTACAGCACGCCAGGTGAGAGACTATTAATTATTAATTTATATTACAGCTCATTTGAATTTTCTGTCCTCCTTTGGATCGTTTCCTGTTTAGAACTTCACTCGAAATGATCAGAGTCACTCAGTCTTCAAAATCACACTCTTAAGATTGGAATTTTTTAAATCTATGCCAAAAATGTTGCGATTTGCAACTTCAACGCAACTCCAGCCAATCCCCGTGAATTCAGGGCAGTGTTGCAATTTTGACCAATCACCGCAACTTTCCCGCAATTTTTTACCAATTTTGACCAATCATCGGCGACGTATTGAACTCACGTCGACAAACTTCCGTGTGACGAAACGAAACTGCGGCCGTGTCCCCAGTTCGGAGCGTGGTTTGAAGGGGGCTCAGACTGCAGTCAAGGCGGTGCACACTTGCTCAGCCCTGAGTCCACTCTGCGGACCGCATGGCCGTCTGCGAAATGCGACAGGTCTCGCAACTACGGGAAGCAGCCGCCGACTCCATTTTCTCCCGTAGAAGAAGTAGCACGCGGTGCATGCTGCGCGAAGCGTGCTTTTTTACGCGCTTGGTCCACGCCCCGATTTCCATGGAAACGACTGTGGTCTGCGAACGCGTGTTAACTGCGCATGGGACAAAAAAGAAATGACGCACATGCCCTTCAAACCACGCTCCGAACTGTGCACTCTGCGGCGCCATTTGCCCACAAAAATAACAGCAAAAGACCGGCCGAAACAGTTCCCCTCCTAGTAGTCATTTATTTTCGATGTTGGTAAGGTTGTTTTAGGACCATATCTGTGATCTCTGTGTCTGTGTTATTCTTTGTCAGTAATAACTCAAAATATTACTCAATTTTAATTACAAAAAGGGAAAATCGCAACTATTTATTGCAACTTTCACTTCCTCCCGCAACAAAATCGCAACAAAAACCTTAAAAGCATCTCAACTTTCGTCACAACTTTTTGGAAAAACTCCCGCAAATTCAGGCATTTTAGCCCGAAGCAATCACAAAAAATGCCTGTGAAATCCTGGGGGGTCCATGAGAGGATGGGAGGGCATCTGACACAGCCTTTAATCAGTGAGTAAAATAAATGTTCTCTCTTCAGCTCCGTCCTACCCGACCCCAGGTCCTGGTCCTGGATCTGGACCCGGCTCCACTCCGGGACCACAGTCCGGACCAGGATTTCCTGAGTACAGCTCCGGACCAGGGACCCCAGGACCACCCCCCCTGTCCTACCAGACCGAACTGAACCCACAGATACAGGTGAGACTGGACCTGAGACCGGACCTGAGGCCGGACCTGAGACCGGACCTGAGACCAGACCTGAGACCGGACCTGAGACCGGACCTGAGACCACCCCCCCTGTCCTACCAGACCGAACTGAACCCACAGATACAGGTGAGACCGGACCTGAGGCCGGACCTGAGGCCGGACCCGAGACCGGACCCGAGACCGGACCCGAGACCGGACCCGAGACCGGACCCGAGACCGGACCCGAGACCGGACCTGAGACCACCCCCCCTGTCCTACCAGACCGAACTGAACCCACAGATACAGGTGAGGCCGGACCTGAGGCCGGACCTGAGGCCGGACCCGAGGCCGGACCCGAGGCCGGACCCGAGGCCGGACCCGAGGCCGGACCCGAGACCACCCCCCCTGTCCTACCAGACCGAACTGAACCCACAGATACAGGTGAGACCGGACCCGAGACCGGACCTGAGACTGGACCTGAGACTGAATCCACGTCTGGACCAATGAGCACTAAGCCTGGACTAAGCCTGGACTAAGCCTGGACCAGGCTTGGACCAGGCTTGGACCAGGCTTGGACCAGGCTTGGACTAGGCCTGGACTAGGCCTGGACTAGGCCTGGACTAGGCCTGGACTAGGCCTGGACTAGGCCTGGACTAGGCCTGGACTAAGCCTCTTTTGATTTCTTTCAGATGTCTGGTCGGTTGGACACTTCCCACGGTGCACCTGTGTCTCAGCAGCCTGGTCTCCATAGTAACGGCTCTCAGGGGGGCGGGCCCATGATGCAGAGGGCTGGGCAGAACCGTCTCCACGGCGACGGAGCATTCGGTCTCGGAGCGGACGTCCCGGAACCATCTCTGGATGTGAGTGTTTTTATGTCCTCACCTCGAGTTCGTGAAGATCCACCAGGTTCCTCTGATCTTCTGCTCAAAGTTTCCTCCTCAAGGACCTGAAGTTGTTTTGTTTCATTCACACTTTTATTATTCGTCTGTTTACGTCGTCAAACTTAGACCTATGAAAACGACGTCAATCATTTGTGCTGCTTTAGTTTTGGAGATATTATCGATTCTTTTATAGGTCAAAGCAGGGCTGGGGCAAATAAACGGCCCTGGCGTTTTTGTCTCAGACCGACCCCTCATAATTAAAGGAGTAAACGGACTAATTTATGTTTGTGTTCCCCGAAACAAAGTATTTTACTATTGTTACGTCTTGGCCGAGGGGAAACCTGGGCGCAACATTTAAAGGAAAAAATCCCAAAAACCACCAGCTAACTCACAGTAACTACACATTCAACGGTTTATATTTAAAATGCATCTTACACAAAAATAAAAAACTTTTCTCATCAAATCTACACAATTCACGTAGGTCACGTAGGTTTTGGCTTCAAAACGGTGAATTTCGCCGAAAGGTGAGCGATTTTCATGTCTGTCCATCACCTAAAAGTCTATTATCCAAACATGACTACTGCTGACCTGTGCAACACTTCCCTGGTCACTCTGTCCCTCGGGTTCAAGTTTAGTCCAGGTTTAGTCCAGATTTAGTCCACGTTAATCCAGATTTAGTCCAAGTTTAGTTCAGGTTTAGACCAAGTTTAAACCAGGTGTAGTCCAGGTTTAGACCGGGTTTAGTCCAGGTTTAGTCCAGTTTTAGACCGGGTTTAGTCCAGGTTTAGACCGGGTTTAGTCCAGGTTTAGACCGGGTTTAGTCCAGGTTTAGACCGGGTTTAGTCCAGGTTTAGACCGGGTTTAGTCCAGGTTTAGACCGGGTTTAGACCGGGTTTAGTCCGGGTTTAGTCCGGGTTTAGTCCGGGTTTAGTCCGGGTTTAGTCCGGGTTTAGTCCGGGTTTAGTCCGGGTTTAGACCGGGTTTAGACCGGGTTTAGACCGGGTTTAGACCGGGTTTAGACCGGGTTTAGTCCGGGTTTAGACCGGGTTTAGACCGGGTTTAGACCGGGTTTAGACCGGGTTTAGTCCGGGTTTAGTCCGGGTTTAGACCGGGTTTAGTCCAGGTTTAGACCGGGTTTAGACCGGGTTTAGTCCAGGTTTAGACCGGGTTTAGACCGGGTTTAGACCGGGTTTAGTCCAGGTTCCCCCAGTTGGACCTATAAAAGAATCGTTAATATCGCCAAAACTAAAGCGGCACAAATGACGTAGTTTTTCTCGGTTTGAGTTTGATTGGGGCCAACTTCACACAGGAGTCTCCATCTCCAACTATTGATCGTGACGCACCAACACTGTGGCTTTAAAGGAAAATTAACGTTTTTTTACAATCTGAGCCTTCTTTCGGCAATAAAACAAGTAGTTTTACTCACCCATAGCAGTTTGGTGTCAATTGGAGCAGTATCGCAGAACTTATGTTGAGCCGTTCTGTTCTACTAGTGATCCCGTATCCGTTAGCGTGAGTGCTCGGGGCACTGATTTGCGGTGTCCAAATAACACAAACTTTAGCACTTTTCAAATCAAAGTCAAAATCAAAGATCGCTGTGTCAGGGTAGACTTTTAGTAGATTCCAAAACGGCCTGAAACCCGATATCGCAACAGAAAAGTAAAGTTCAGAGCGGTGTTAGCTTCTTTCGGACTAGCGGTGTTTACAAAACAGCTGAGTTCACGCATGCGCACTGTCCTCTCTGATGACGTCATCAAATGAAACTATAGCTGGATATCGGGTTTCAGGCCTTTTTGGAATCTACTAAAAGTCTACCCTGACACAGCGATCTTCTGTGATTTGAAAAGTGCTAAAGTTTGTGTTATTTGGACACCGCAAATCAGTGCTCCGAGCACCATGTTAACGGATACGGGATCATTAGTAGAACAGAACGGCTCAACATAAGTTCTGCGATACTGCTCCAATTGACACCAAACTGCTATGGGTGAGTAAAACTACTTGTTTTATTGCCGAAAGAAGGCTCAGATTGTAAAAAAACGTTAATTTTCCTTTTAAGTATCTGCCGACGCCGGAGATCAGCCGACACCAGAGCAGAAAAACAAAACAAAAAATAAGAGAGAACTGATCCAAATGTGTGTAATTTGACGCTTTTGCTTGCTTTTTTGCTACTTATTTAGGACTTTAGACTTTAGACTTCCCTTGTGGATCAATAAAGTTTGTCTAACTCTAATGTACGTAGCTGTTGTTTATCTCTCGGGGAACCACAGAACGACTTTATATCGATAAAAGTTCAAACATTATGAGACTTAATGTGTTTAATGTGACCAGGATATCGACTTAATAGATATTTGGAGACCGATATCCCATACGGTGTGGTGTGGTCGCGTCCCTCCTCGCCGATTAACCATCCTTTTCTCGCCTCGCAGCTGCTGCCGGAGCTGACGAACCCCGACGAGCTGCTGTCGTACCTGGGCCCTCCGGATCTGCCCAGCAACAACAACGACGACCTGCTGTCCCTATTCGAGAACAACTGACCAATCACAGAGCGCCGATCAACCCCGCCGACCAGACGCTGCCGCCGCTGCCGCCGCACTGATGAGCTGCCCCCAAACCCGAGCGGTGACGGGTCTCCAAAACGACTTCACCGGGCTGAAACCGACCAATCGCCTGCCTCCGTTTGACACGAACCGGCCAATGAGAGGAGGCGCTGTAAAATACGAACTCTCTGTATTTGTTCTTTTAAACGGACTTGTAAAAGACGGTTTTAAATCTTAAACGTGTGACGAACTGTGCGTTTCGATCTTGTATTTTTATCCGACTGTACATTTGTGTAGAGCCGTGTCCTTCACTTTAACTGAAAAGAACCAGATTTTTACCGTTTTGGACTCAACTGTTTTTAACACGAGGAAAACCGAAAACTGAGGGAAACGGGGCAGTTTGTATAATTCAGAAAGCTATTTAAACTATTTTGCAAATGAACCGCCGACCTGACTGTGCGGGTGTGCGTCAGGAGGTTGTGGGTTAGACTCCACCGCATTCCAAACAGGAAGTGAGCATGGGCCAGCTTCCAGATCCATGGACTTTGGTTTCAACTCACTTTGTATTGAAAAAAACATCACCCGTCTCCCTATAGCTGCAGCCGTTTTGTTATTTTGGTGTTAAAATGTCCAGATTAACCCACTCTACATGATCCTGGGGGTTTTACAGTCAAACCTCACCTTACGAAAGACCCAACGAACGAATAATCCAAGCTACGAAACGCGAAATCTCAAAAATTCAAATAATGCGCGCTCAGACGCACGCTCGGCTTCACACCCGCTTGAATTCCCCGAAACGTAAATACACTTGTAGCATTCTGCATTTTGTTTATCTCCATGATACCCACGATGCTTTTCGTGTGCCTTCGACCCTCGTTCGTCACGGAGTTCTAACACGCGTAAAGGACAGAGTTACTGTTGTTTCGTGAGTTTTTCGAGTGTGCTCATTGCAACTTTATTCTTCGTTATTCATCATGGGCCCCAAGAAAGTGATTCCCAGTGCGCGTGAAAAGAAGAAGCGGGCTTAGGAAGGGTTTAGGAACGAACGGGGCCTTGGAACGAATCAAGCCTTTTACATTTACATAGCGACTCAACTTACGAAAAATTCACGTTACGAAACCACTTCTGGAACGAATTAATTTCGTAAGGTGAGGTATGACTGTATTTCGCTATTTTGCCCGTAATTCAAGAATTTGAATAACAGATATATTGATTGACGCTCCCTACCAAACCAGTGTAAAGGAGCTCCCGATTGGCTCTTTGGTTGCTACGAAACTCGCGGTCAGAATTCCAAACATGGAACCTGGCTCCGTATTCGCTCCTGTAGCTGCTAGCCTCACTGCGCTTCATTTGACTGTGTTAGTCCGCTTCTTTATACAGTCTTTGGTTGGATCTTTCCCGAGTTTTTCAGCTTCAAACGGCGAGAAGCAGATTATAAATGAGCAAATTCTTACGTTTTATGATGAATTGCACAAACTGCCCTTCTTTTGAAAATAATGTGAAAATCCAAGGATGGTTTTGGTGAATTTTATGGACAGCTTTAAGGGTTCTGTTGGCGGTCATTTGTGGAAGGCTAACTGTGGATCATTGTATAAAAACAGTTTTGTGTTGGAGAAGTGTCCGCTCTGTATGTTCCGTAATGACTATTATTATTATTATTGTTATTATTATGAACAATAAGAATAACCTTTGTAATTTAATAAACACTCGGAAAGACCCCACGCAATTACACCTCTTTATTTAACAACATGAAATCACAGACGCATGCTGAAAACGATATTTCTGAAGTTTTGTCTGTACACAACATGACAAGAAGCTGCAGCACTGCCCCCTACTGCCCAAACAAAAGAACACAGAGCCTTTGGTCCTGCAACGTCGAGTCCAGAGCCTGATCCACGCTCAGCCCCGGGTGGTTTTTAAGAACTCGTTATAAAGATGAAACATTGAAGAAAAGCTCAGGTACAAGACACGACGAGACCTCTCCTGGACTCCAGAGTTTAAGATTTAGTTTTAGACGTTTTGAAAAGGGCAAGAGAGTGAATATTGCGGAGGTCAGGAGGGAGAGGGTTCCAGAGCAGGGGAGCAGAGCGGCCTTGGGTGTCTTGAAAGGCGCTTTTAAATAAAATGTATTATTAGGGGGCCCAGCACCGAAGGTGCTGGGCACCCTATAGGAATTGCTTTCCGTTGCCTAGGCAAGTTGCCTAGTAACCCTTTGATCTTTCCTTTGATGTTCTGGTCTCAAGATTCTTCTTCTTCCCCTATGGGAGTCTATGGCAGCCCCTAGAACCGTCTGGTAAAAAGTTGTGAAATTTGGCATGCACATTCCAGCCTGTCTCCTCATTACCCACAGCAATTTATAGGTCCCCAGCCCCCAACCGTCTAGTGGCACCAGCAGGTCAAAGTTGCAGAAATTTGTCAGTTGTCTAGCAACGCACCTAGCAACCTTTGATCTGTCTTTGATGTGTCTGTTCTGACAGGGTTAGACCCTGACCCTGTCAGACCCTGTTAGACTCTGTTAGATCCTGTCAAACGGTGCTTGGCCCCCAATGCGGGGGCATTGCTGCTTGCAGCTATATTTAATATTATTAGTGTTTCTACTGATTCTTATTATTATTATACATTATTCTTCTACCTAAGGGAGTCTATGGCAACCCCTCGTCTGGTAAAAAGTTGTGAAATTTTACATGCACATTCCAGCCAGTCTCCTCATTACCCACAGCAATTTATAGGCCCCCAGCCCCAAACCCTCTAGTGCCACCAGCAGGTCAAAGTTGCAGGAATTTTCAGGAATTTTCTGAGTTGCCTAGCAACGCCCTTGGATCTGTCTTTGATGTGTCTTTGATCTAGCCGAAGTGAGCTCATATCTCGGGAACCCTTCATAGGATTATTTTCAAACTTTTCACAGATGTTCGCGTCCTTCCCAGGATTCATCACAAATTACAGGGCCCCAGGTTAGACCCTGTCAGACCCTGTTAGACCCTGTCAGACCCTGTTAGACTCTGTTAGACCCTGTCAGACCCTGTTAGACCCTGTCAGACTTTGTCAGACCCTGTTAGACCCTGTCAGACCCTGTTAGACTCTGTTAGACCCTGTCAGACCCTGTTAGACTCTGTTAGACCCTGTCAGACCCTGTTAGACTCTGTTAGACCCTGTCAGACTTTGTCAGACTCTGTTGGACCCTGTCAGACTCTGTTAGACCCTGTCAGACCCTGTTAGACCCTGTCAGACTTTGTCAGACCCTGTTAGACCCTGTCAGACCCTGTTAGACTCTGTTAGACCCTGTCAGACCCTGTTAGACTCTGTTAGACCCTGTCAGACTGTCAGAATCCGAATCAGAAAGGTTTTATTGCCATATGTTTGAACATGTTCACAACATTAAGAATTGCTTTGGTACTCGGAGTGAAATAAAAATAGAATGAAATAAAATGAGCAGAAAACTTAAATTAACATTTACAAGAATACAAGAATAATTAAAGCCACAAGCGGCGTTGACGGGCCCTCGCACCTGCAGCCTATGGGGGTGGGGGGTCATGCTCCATGCCAGCAATACAAAGTATTTTCAGCCGCACAAGATGTCATGTCAATCTAAAGCACAGTAGCAGTTTCAGTGCATTCCAATGGTGGGTGGGGGTATTCTCCACGCCTGCATACAAAGTATTTTCAGTTGCACAAAATGTCATGTTAATAGAAAGCGCGATAGCAGCTTCCGTGCATATTTTACAGTTCCCTTGTCTACCACATGGTGGCGCTATGACATACGGGCAATTCATTTGCATAAAAATGTTTCCTCTCAGCATATGCAAACCTACCCCAAACTTCGTGTGGCCGGCTAAAGCGGTATGAACCGGTTAGGGGGCTCATTTGCTGTACATTTCTTACAGTTCACCTGCCTAACACAAGATGGCGCTGAGTGTGCTGAAAAATAAAGAGGAGGCAGTGGATTGTGAAAAGAAAGTGTATTTATTCCAAAAATTGTTGTGCACATGCTGTTAATTGCCTAGCAACGCACCTAGCAACCTTTGATCTGTCTTTGATGTGTGTGTTCTGACAGGGTCTAACCCTGTCACCCTGTCAGAACAGACCCTGTCAGACCATGTTAGACCCTGTTAGACCCTGTCAGACCCTGTTAGACCCTGTCAGACCATGTTAGACCCTGTCAGACCCTGTCAGACTCTGTTAGACCCTGTCAGACTCTGCATGTGGCCTACATGCTGAGGCCTACATGAACCTTTGGTGCTGGGCCCCACATTGCTGCTTGCAGCTATATCAGATCAAAGGTACATAAAGATCAAAGATCTTTGATCAGGGCGTTGCCTAGCAACAAATACCTCCCATTCATAACCCATTCAATAAATACCTAACTTTATCGATCCGCTGTATCGTCATATTACCGCCTATTTGAAAATCCTTCGCAATTTAACATCTCCAACGTCTTAAGATTATGTTCACCAAAATTTAAGCCCATCTGAGGTACGGTGTAGGAGAAGTGTTTCAAATTCCATTGTATGTCAAATACCACAAAATCACACAAAAGGCCAATTATCTCACTTCCTGTTGGGCGTGGCCATGACATTGCAGTGAGGCGCTTGTTCGTCTTATTGAGATACACGTCCCTACCAAATTTCGTGCGCCTATCTTAAACGGTATGCCAGCCCCGAAAGACAACCCGCTAGGGGGGCGCTATCGATAATAACAGTGCAGGTGCAGGTAATGTTCAGGTGCAAAAAAAACCCAGCACAGGGTCCTGTGACTGACATAGAGCGGGGGGGTGGGATCATGTGACTGACATAGAGCGGGGGGGTGGGATCATGTGACTGACATAGAGCGGGGGGTGGGGTCATGTGACTGACATAGAGCGGGGGGTGGGATCATGTGACTGACATAGAGCGGGGGGTGGGATCATGTGACTGACATAGAGCGGGGGGTGGGGTCATGTGACTGACATAGAGCGGGGGGTGGGATCATGTGACTGACATAGAGCGGGGGGGTGGGATCATGTGACTGACATAGAGCGGGGGTGGGGTCATGTGACTGACATAGAGCGGGGGGTGGGATCATGTGATTGACATAGAGCGGGGGGTGGGGTCATGTGACTGACATAGAGGGGGGTGGGGTCATGTGACTGACATAGAGCGGGGGGTGGGGTCATGTGACTGACATAGAGCGGGGGGGTGGGGTCATGTGACTGACATAGAGCGGGGGGTGGGGTCATGTGACTGACATAGAGCGGGGGGTGGGGTCATGTGACTGACAGAGCGGGGGGTGGGGTCATGTGACTGACATAGAGCGGGGGGTGGGGTCATGTGACTGACATAGAGCGGGGGGTGGGGTCATGTGACTGACATAGAGCGGGGGGTGGGGTCATGTGACTGACAGAGCGGGGGAGTGGGAACAGTCCTAGTGTCACTGCAGTTGCATCTGGCTTTATTAAAGTTGCTGTCCTACTGGAGCAGCACATGTACAATACATTTGTTTTAAAGATGTATTGTACATGTACCATGACATGGTACTTCTTGATACTTTTATATGGCTCCTTAATGGTTCCCTAATACTGTAAATGAATCCTTCTTCAAAATCAACACTCAGTGCATGAGAGAGCCTCATGAACACAGTCGTATTCATAACTATGTCTCTGAAACACTTTATTCTGAGCGTTGTTGCTTGAATGCAAATGAGGAGGACAGAGACAGGCCAGTGCAGCGGGTGGGGGTGTGGCCAAATACACAACTGTTTCCTAGATTAGTGGTGCGCTGTCACCCACTTCTGTGTTTAAATGTGAAGAAAGATATGACACGCTTTCCATTAAAAAAAAACACATTTCCACCATCTCAACCATCTGGTAAATGTTGTGAAATTTGGCATGCACATTCCAGCCAGTCCCCTCATTACCCACAGCGAATTATAGGCCCCCAGCCCCATGTAGGGGTAAGCCTACATGCTGAGGCCTACATGAACCTTCAGTGCTTGGCCCCACGTTGCTGCTTGCAGCTATATTTATTATCATTATTATTATTATTATTATTATTATTATTATTAATAATAATAATAATTATAATTATAATTATAATTATAATTATTATTATATGTTTTCAGTGAGGGATAAAACTTGATGAAACAGTGATTTTGGTACAAATAAATGAGGTGTTTTCCAGGACGTTTGAGCCGGGCTGAAACTAATGAACTATTTACATTTTGGTAAAAGAAACAGAAAAGGACCTGACGAGTCCAAAGGGTCCAGGGTCCGTGTAATCACTGTGGACTGATGTTGTGCCTTTGGGCATGACACTTGGATGGGAGTTTGTGAGTGACACACCAGAAGCAACCTTTGGTCAAGTCCTGGTTTAGCCCTGGTTTAGTCCTGGTTTAGCCCTGGTTTAGTCCTGGTTTAGTCCTGGTTTAGCCCTGGGTTAGCCCTGGGTTAGTCCTGGTTTAGTCCTGGTTTAGCCCTGGTTTAGTCCTGGTTTAGCCCTGGTTTAGCCCTGGGTTAGTCCTGGTTTAGTCCTGGTTTAGCCCTGGTTTAGCCCTGGGTTAGTCCTGGTTTAGTCCTGGTTTAGTCCTGGTTTAGCCCTGGTTTAGCCCTGGTTTAGCCCTGGGTTAGTCCTGGTTTAGTCCTGGTTTAGCCCTGGTTTAGCCCTGGGTTAGTCCTGGTTTAGTCCTGGTTTAGCCCTGGTTTAGCCCTGGGTTAGTCCTGGTTTAGTCCTGGTTTAGTCCTGGTTTAGCCCTGGTTTAGCCCTGGGTTAGTCCTGGTTTAGTCCAGGTTCTGGTTCACATGATGGAGCAGGTGTTTGCAGGTTTTATTGCAGCATTTGTGCATTTCTCCTCTGCCTCCTCCTCCTCTCCTCCCTCTTTCCTCACCCCCCCCCCTCTCTCTTTCTTCTCTCTCGTTCTCTCTCTCCCTCACACTTTCTCTCTCTCTCTTCTCTCTCCCTCTCTCTTTCACACTTTCTCTTTCTCCTCCTTCCTCCCTCTTTCCTCTCCCCCCTCTTTCACACTTTCTCTCCCTCTCTCTTCTCTCTCTTCCTCTCTCTTCTCTCTCTCTCTTTCACACTTTCTCATTCTCTCCTCCTTCCTCTCTCTCTCCCCCTGTTTCCTTTGCTTCCTCCCTCTTTCCTCTCCCCCTTTTTCACACTTTCTCTCCCTCTATCTTCTCTCTTTCTCTTCTCTCCCCCTATCTCTCTCTTCCCTCACTCTTTCTCTCTTTCACACTTTCTCTCCCCCTCTCTCTTCTCTCTCTCTCTTCCCTCACTCTTTCTCTCTTTCACTTTCTCTCCCTCTTCCCCCTCTCTCTCTTTCTCTCCCTCTCTCTCTTCTCTTTCTCTCTCCCCCTCTCTCTTCTCTCTCTCTCCCCCTCTCTTTTTCTCTCTTTCACACTTTCTCTCCCTCTCTCTTCTCTCTTTCTCTCTTTCGCACTTTCTCTCCCTCTCCTCCTTCCTCCCTCTTTCCTCTACCCCCTCTTTGACCCCCCCCCCCCTCTCTCTCTCTCTTTCTCTGCAGCGCACGCACGGACCGCGCCCTGGCCTCGTGAGCGCGCCCCACACTCTCGTGCCCGCGCCTCTAATGCGGGTCTTTTCCCCCACGCCCCGCCCCCTCCCGCCCCGCGCTGCCATTGGCCCGCGCGGCTGTCCGTCACCCGTGGCGCGGTCTGAGTCGGGCTCGTGCGCTCGCGGTTCACTCCACGGGGGCGTCCGCGCGGGGCGGTGTTCGGGCGGCTTCAGCGCGCGCGTGGACGCGGCTCGGTCCGGAGTGGAAACCGAACCCACGGTCAGCACCTTTCCTCCAATCACAGCGCGCCATAACCGAGCGGGGGGCGGTGCTCGCTGCTGATTGGACAAACGGCGGTTCAATCAAACTCTACTCTGCTTCTGATTGGCTCCTTCCCTCGCAGACACCGCCCACCGGCTCTTTATATCAAATTAAGCACATTCCTCCATCTTTTTCGGTTCGTTGTGGCCTCCGTGTCCCGCAGTGTCCGTTCCGTCGCCGGGAAACCTTCCGTTCTTGGTCCGTTAAACGCGTAAAACCAGAAATGAGCCTTCCGAGAGTTTTCTTCGATGTGACCGCCGATGGTGAGGCCCTGGGCCGCGTGGAGATGGAGGTAAGCACGGCTCTTTCATTCAAACGCGCAGGTTACCCACGCGCGGCGCGGACAATGCGGTAAACCCCCCCCTCCACCCCCCCGTGCGCAGCCGAACCCCCGGGCCCCCCGCACGCACCGGGGCCGCGGGGACCTCCACACCCGGGAGAAGAGGCTTTCCCATGGGCCTGGGCGTGGGGTTTTTTGCGGAACGTGAGGGCGGCACACGCGCAGTGGACGCGCACGTGCTCTCCCCTCCACGCGACACTGTTGAATAACGAGGCATTACATCATCGTCCACATCCACGGGCCCCCGGTGCGCTCCCGGTGCTCTCCGGGTTTAATCCCGGGGATGTGTGTGGGTTTGGCCCCGGTGGGAGTCCGGTGGTCCCGGTGTACAGGCCTCGCGGCTCCGGTGCGGTGTCCCGACGCACTTCCGCCGCACATTGTCGCGTTTGTGGGTTTAATCCGTGTCCCCGCGGCGCGCGCTCATTCACAAAGTTAATTATTAAATCGTGACTTTGTAAAAATCCTCCGCCTCCATTTTCCACGAAGTATTTCAGGAGTCGTGCAGTACTTTTGTGTACTTTTCACTTCCACCGGTTTGGTCCGCTCTCAGATCAGAATTACTAAAGTGTTTCCTGATTTTGGTGCAGATCTTGGTTCACAAATGTTCAAAACTTGTCTGTGGAGAAGGTTTCGGACCCGCTGGTCTCTTTCGTGCAGATTTCCTGCTGCTTTGAGCCTCTTCCTTTTTGCAGCTGTGAAAATATAAACTCTTTACTGTTGTTGAATCTCGGTTTTCTTGCTCCAGGCGCACCGGACTCTTTGTTCTGGTCTGCGGAGGTTTTACGCGCGGCTCTCGGGGGGTTTTACGCGCGGCTCTCGGGGGGTTTTACGCGCGGCTTCCGGGGGTTTTGGACTCTGGGCCGGGTTTGAGCGCTCTTCTGGAAGGTTCTGGAGCTGGGGTTCGGGGGGGGGAGGGTCCCCTCTGTGGAACATGCGGATGTGGAGTCCCGTTCCACCGGCCGCCATTTGAGGAACCACCGGAGCAGGAGAACCAGCTCTGTGCGCTTTAACCCGCAGAAAAAACAAACGCGCTGTTGTTTGGACAAAATGGAAGAACTGCGCTAAAATTTAAAGCCTAAACCGGAGTTTTCCCGTCCGGACACAGGCCCTGCTGAAGATGGAACGAAAAAAACGTGTTGAAATGTGTTTTTTGGATTGAAATGTGCGTGTTTTTTCCACTCGGACGTTGTAAATGGTGTGAAGTCGAATCCACGAGGGGATTAAAGTTTGCAGAGGGTTCGGAGGGAGGGGCCCTTCCATTTTGTGGCTCTGACGCTGCAGAAGAATCAGAGCAACATGGAGCAGGTGGAAACTCCGGCTCAAACTTTAGAAATCTGCAAATGCAAACGGGAAACGTATCACATGTATCGACTTTGCCCCGTATTTGTACAGTTTTTTTGGATGCAAAAAAAAGTACTTGGAGTAAATGGTTTTGAGTGTAGTTTTATTTGCTCAAATTATGAGTTGTTGTTTTTTTGTTTTTTTTTCCCGAACTGCAGACTTCAGTCCAGTTCAATATTGGAGTTAGAAAACCGAAATGTCGTGAAGTAAACGGGTCATTCCAGAACTGGACATTTTGGCTTTGAAATTCTTAGAATAAACCTTCACACTTCTGATTTTTCTGCTACATATTCATCAATAATGGGTCATAAACTGTCAAACGCTTGATTAGCTCAGCTTACAATTTTTATGACATGATTTATTTGGTTTATTTACCGTAATCACAGTAACGGGGTTGTGGGACATAATTATTTGAAATATTATGTCTATTAAAACAAATGTTCCCACAGTTACAAGAGATGGCAAAGAAACTAATACAAAATCAATTTAAATGTAACTGGTTTATTTGAGATTCAGTTTGGTCATTAGGGGGGTGGGACAAGAGGAAAATGGCATTTTGGGGGAACTCCAGATTTATTTGGCATTTTTAATGTGAAAATTTTATCCAATATTGTTATTGGCCAATACGATATTTTTAATTCTGAGATAACATTTTATTCATTCATCATCTTCCGCTTTTCTCATTTTTCTGGGTCGCGGGGGCAGCAGTCCAGCAACATTCTGCTGCCCAGAACACAATGCACCAGCCCCATGAATCCCCCCGCGGGTGGTGGGTCCACAGGAGGACGGCTCGCGTCACAACCTTCACTATTAATACATTTTGTTGAAAATCTACGAAGGTATGAGTGTTTAAACGAGCGAAAACGTCAAACAAAAGACAGAAACCAATAGGCGATAGTTTCGGAAAGTGGTTAGCTAGTTGGCTCCTCCCTGCAGCGAGATGTAAGCAGTGTCTAACCAGCACTCTAACCAGAACTGACAAAGCAACTCGGATGAGCGGCGAAACGTTTTTGACCCAACAAACTTTGTCCAGTTGACAAATTGAATTTTTTTTTATCAATGTGAGAAAACGTTAATTCGAGGGATTACTGTACTGACAAATATCGGTCGTTAATATCGGCCCACTTTTACACATTGGGCCGATATGTTAAAAATTTGGCAAGGTCGGCCAATACCGATGTTGATGCCGATATATCATGCATCCCCATTTAAAACCATTTTCAACCATTCTTTTCTTTTTTAGATTTGGTCTCAGGACAAGTAAATTCACCCAAACTGTGTGTTTTAGTGTTTTGTATGTGGATTATTTAATATTTGACGGGTGGAACGTAAAGCAACGTCCAATTCTGGAATGACCCAAATAATGAAAGTACAAATTTGTCTTTAAAGGGGGTTTATGAAAATATACTTGAGTTTTGCACCATCAAAACCTGAGGAGGTTGTAGACGTTGAAGATTGAGTGTTTTGGTGACGTTACCGGTGGTGTGGTGCTCTGAAGAGGGGGTGGTTTAGTTTAAATTCCCTCTTGTTGTCCGCACGTCCTCTGCTCCTTTTACCTTCAGGTGTAACTAAACCTTCGTGAACCAGGCACGAGACGGATGAATAATGGAGCTGCTGCAGCGACGGAGGATAAAATGTTCTCGCTGCACGTTTAAGGTTTCGTCACCTTAATTCGCGTTAATGAGTTTTGACACATTTAAGTTTATGGCCTCAAGGCTTCAGTTTTAAGTTCAGGGCAGGAGTCCGGGTTTATCGGCTGTGCCTGGAGGGCGGTGTAATTGTGGTTTGTTTGGCAGCGGTTCGGCCTCGTCACCGCCTGCCACATGTGGTTTGGCAGGTGCACGGCGAGACTCTGGACTGAAGCCAGACTGTGACTCTGTGTACCTGACAAGAGCTTTTCAATTGTAACGGCTCAAACTGTTGATTTAAGAATCTCAAAGGTTCAAATATTGTATCCGCTTCTAAACACGTCTGTAAATATTCTGTACTAAAATCTCACTGGTTTTATCATTTTAAGTTTCAGTTTTTGTGAACCTCTAGACTCGACCAGAAGTGAATTGTTGCCGCCCTAATGACACTAACATGTTTTTGCTTTTTCGACCAGTGTCTTTAATAGGGCTGTCAGTTTAACTCATTAGATTAATTAATTACACTGCAAATTGGCACGTTATAAAAATGAACAATTGATTATGAGCGGCAATTCAATGCGCGTTTTAAATTTGGCGAGCGAATCGCTGCCAGGGCCGCTGAACGGCAAGGTTATTTATAAAAAGAACGAAGACGAGATGATCAACAAGAACGCCGTGATTTGGAGCGTTTGCCAAAAAGAATTTTCCTCCAGCCTGACAGATCGTTTGAACGATAAACGCGTCCTGACAAGTTCCATCGTTACCGGTGATGGAGCGAGCGTGAGCGCACTTCACCAAACCACGCTCGCAGAAATTGGGAAACGATTTAACAAAGCGACTGCAGAAAAACAAACTCAATCGCAAAGTGGGCTGGCTCGCTCACTCTTAAAATGTGGTTAGATTAATTACAAATCCTGTAATTTAATTTTTTTAATCGCCTGACAGCACTAGTTATCACATGTTTGCGCTCCATTAAATCCACCTGTCGCTCACAGTGTGATGGACCAATGGGAGCGCAGTCTGAGCTGCGTTAAACTAATCGCTCAAGTGAAGATTTTCTCCACCTTAAACCGTTTGGATCCGGCAGAGGAATGTGCCCCACTTCTGACGTTTAATCGGCTCACTGCGGTTTGGGGAGGAGCAGACATCAGTTAAAGGAGAAGTACAAATAAGTAGTCCAGGTAGTACTTGAGTACACACATTTGGGGGAAACGGACTAAAGCAATTCTAAAATGCTTAAAATTGGAATGTTCCACAGTAGTGCATTTCTTTTGGGGGTACGTCCATCGGAAGTAACAAGAGGCACCATTAGAGGGCAGTGTAACGTGCCTAAATGTAGAACAGCCTTTGCTCGGCGTTTTCCTTTAGGGCTTTTCACACCAGACCATATCACAGTGATATATGGTCTGGGAGCACCTACTGAATATATCGTAGTGGAGGTGTGGTTTACGATCGCCAACGGCCGTTTATTGGGCGTTACGAATGGCGTTTATTGGCTTATACGTAGCCCAAAGCCAATCATGTCAGTTCAAACTACAGGTTTCCGTTTGTCGCGTAGTACGCGTCACCAGCTTTCCACCCCTCCCCGCTCTGATTGGCTCCCAGAATCAGGAGAGCTCACTTAGCCTAGTTGCCAGATCTGAATGAACAAAAGCAGCCTGGGATTTCTCAGATTAGTTCAACAGTGGATTAAGCTCCCATCAGAGTTACTGAGCATAAATAACGTCTCTGCTTTTAATCATGACGTGAACGCATGTTTTTTTAGAAAACCAGACATACACGCACTTAACTGTAAGAAGGAACTGTGTGTTCGTTGGGAGGTATGGAGTACTTGATAACTGATGTAATGACTGAGTATGTGAAGATTGGTTAATTGTATGATGTTACATGGATTCAAGTTAGGGATGCAAATTATCGATTAATAAATTAATCTATAGTTGACTTTATCGATGGACTTACGATTAACTGATGCGTGGCGTTTTTCACCTGAATTTGAGTGTTTCAATAGGGTCTTTAAGAATATAAGCTATAGTAACATAACACTGAGTCATAAATATATCATAGTATTATTATATTGTATATTCCTCAACTAATTATTCCTTAGTAAAAAGCAGACAAATGTATTGATGCTGAATAACAAAATACAGTAATTCCTCGCTCTATCGCGGTTTGCAGATTTTTTTTTTTTTTAAATGTAACTTTTTTTTATAGTGTAACATTGTGTTCTGCGTCCTGATTGGCTAAGAAACTAGACCAGGACTAAACCGGGTCTAGACCTGGACTAAACCAGGTCTAGACCTGGACTGGGCCTGGACTAAACCAGGTCTAGACCAGGACTAAACCAGGATTAAACCACCACGTGCCGCTGCTGGTTTCGTGCGGCTGGTTTGTGGCTAGGGCTGAGACTACGCATTCCGGGCGCGGCGGTTTGATCTCGTGCTCAGCAGCCCCGGTGTACGCGCGGGCAGTGCCGTTGGCGCCTGCGGCCGGCTGTGAGTCGAGCTTGGCGCAGCGCGGTTGCCTTGTTCGTGACCACGCGGTGTGCATGTCCATGATTAGCAATTAATTGCAATTAATGCATTTTGTTTGACCAACATCTTGATCGACAATTAATCGTAAGTCGATTTTAATTGTTGACATCCCTAGTTCAAGTTTTAATGCACTGTAAATATGGCACTCTGACCTGTACCCCACAGGACTACAGATGGAAATGAGCTGTAAAGAGAATCTGGTACAAGCATCTCTGCCTCTGTGCTTAATGGAACTGTACGTTGTCCTTACAATAAAAAAATTAAATGAAGTTGCTGCGTCCACCTTTGAACAGAATTTCCTTCAAAGGACGGCGCTGTTAAACGTCGAAGATGAAACCGCTCCTGAACAGTTTTCCTCTTTGTTTCCAGCTCCGCGCTGACGTGGTTCCGAAGACGGCGGAGAACTTCCGGGCCCTGTGCACCGGAGAGAAAGGCTTCGGATACAAGGGCTGCGTCTTCCACCGCGTCATCGCAGACTTCATGTGTCAGGTACCACCACCACCACCACCACCACCAGGGGGCGCTATGTTTTAGACATGGGTAATACTTTATTGATCCACAAGGGGAAATTCAGGGCTGATTAGATTTTGTTGAATTGTTGTTTTTATTCAAGTGTTTGAGGAACTGTTATGGGTCTGTCTACATCACCAAAGCTCCAGACGCTCTGATCCACCTTGTGATGTCATCAAGTGGTAGTTTTCAAGTGAACAGCTCCTTTTACTTTTTCAGTAGAATGGAATTTCCAGGGCTGAAATGATTCTAGTGAAGGTGTTTGGTGTTCCAAAACGCAGTGGAGCACTTGCTGTATTACAACATAGTGACATCACAAGGTGGAACAGAGTGATTTCAGTTTAAGAACTCTAAATCTGCAGGGTTTGTGTTAAACGTGTGACTGTAACGAGCTCTGGGTTTGTTTGTAATGAGGAAATGCCATAAAACCGATGGGGAAATGGCCCTTTTTAAACTTTGCGTCTCGTGACTGCGGGACGGGGCTGGACGGCTCCAACACTGAAGAGTCCGAGTCCTGATTAAAGTAAAAAGTGATGTGCCTTCGCTTTTAACGTAAATTCACGTTTTCAGGGCGGAGACTTCACAAACCACAACGGAACCGGAGGAAAGTCCATCTACGGAAACAAGTTTCAGGACGAGAACTTCCAGCTGAAGCACACGGGCCCCGGGATCCTGTCCATGGCAAACGCTGGCCCCAACACGAACGGTTCCCAGTTCTTCATCTGCACCGTCAAGACCACCTGGTACGAGCAACACCCGCCGCACCAAGTGTTACTCTGACAAACCAAACCACTCGTAAAGACAAAGTGCAGCAGGAAAACGAGTGGAGACTAAGCCCCTGTTTACACATTCCCGGGGATTTTGGAAAAAAGTTTTCCAAAATGAGCCCCATTTACACGCACACTGGTATTTTTAAAGACTGACATTTCCCGTCGTTTGTGCCTTTCGTTTACAAACTGCAAATTCGCCTCTGGAAACGAAGGGGAACGCTCTGCAAGCCGACCAGAATCAAGCTTTTTGGCACGTCGGCTCCTAAAACTGTTTTCCTCAGTTTACACACAAACGCAAATCCAGAATTTTCCAAAATCTCCACTTTTGCCGGAGTTTTTAGAATCGTTTTTCAGAGGAAAAATCTCCATTTGCGTGTAAACGAAGTGCACAAACGAAGGGAAATGTCTGTTTTTAAAAATACCCGGGTATGTGTAAACGGGGCCTTGACCAAAGTTCCCCTTTTCAATCCATAAACCTCCACAGAACAAATCTGAGCCGTCAAACAAAGTCCTGCAGTCTGACCGAAAAGCTTTTAAGATGCTTTGTGATTAGATGCAGACTGACGGACTGACTCGGTACATCTGTCCTGGGGCAGGACGGACTCAGAAACCAGGGAATTGGGTTTAGGAACGGAAAGTCCTTTGCCTGGTTTACACCTGACCATATCACAGTGATGTATGGTCTGGGAGCACTTACTGAATATCTCGTAGTGGAGGTGTGCTTTACGATCGCCAACGGCCGTTTATTGGGCGTTGCGAATGTCTGTCATTTGGCGTATACGTAGCACATAGCCAATCATGTCAGTTCAAACTAGAAGCTTCCATTTGTCACGTAGAACAGTGTTTCCCAACATTTTTGTCTTGTGTTCCCCCTGAGCCTTTTTGTCACACCTCGAGTTCCCCTCACTCATGCATGTTTAATTCTCCAAAAGTAGAACGTGACACAACGGATTATGAAATGAAAATCATTTAATGGTTTGAACAACTGACATGAAAATTGAATTCTCAGGCATTTTCTCTTTTCTTTAACTCAAATTAGAATTAAAAAACACACACTGCACACTGCTGAGTACCCCCTGCAGTGTGCTCGAGTACCCCTAGGGGTACTTGTACCCCTGGTTGGGAAACACTGCCGCCACCCCGCTCTCTGGCTCCCAGAATCAGAGCTCCATGGCCTCGTTGCCAGGCTCTTTGATCGGAACGAACGAAAGCAGCCTGGGATTTCACAGGTTAGAAAGTCCTGGGGTTATGGCAGAAATGGGCAGGTGGAACAGTTCTCTACACTTTAACGTCTACTTAAATTTTACATTTATAATGGACTGAATCCACGGAGTTTCATTTGCAAACGAGGTTGGGTCAATGTTTTAAGGGGCAATAATGAAAAGTATTCAGAGTTTAGGCTGCCTGGTCTGTGGTCGTTCAAACGGGTCAGATTGACTGAAGCTGTTAGACTTTTATTTGAACACAGCAGTGCCTCCAGTTGGCGTCACAGCCCCAGTGAATGTTAATGACACAGATGCAAAGTATCGCTTCAGCATTGATGTTTTACCTAACCTGTTGCGCCCCCTGCAGGCTGGACGGGAAGCACGTGGTGTTCGGCTCGGTGGTGAAGGGCATGGACGTGGTGAAGAGGATGGAATCCTACGGCTCCCAGTCCGGCAAAACCTCCAAGAAGCTGGTGATCGCCGACTGCGGTCAGCTCTGAACAAGCACTTAGCCTGTCCGTCACCCCGACCCTGTAATCCTATTGGCCCCTCGCCCTGTGCCCGCCCCTTTTTATATTCTATGATCATGATGCATTTGTGACGCCTCGTTCGGTTCGTTCTGTTGAGTCCAGCGGTTTTTGTTTGAATCAAATGAAATAAAAGAAGCGTTGCCTTGACCCAAACTGTGTGTGTGGACTCACTGATTTTAATATTCGGGGTTTAAACCTGACGATGGTTTCAGCCACAGAAGTACCATTGTCTGCGTGATTTTAAAGTTTTTTTTACAATCTGAGCCTTATTTCGGTAACAAAACAAGTTGTTTTACTCGTCTGTAGCACTTTGGTGTCATTTGGAGCAGTTTCATAGATGTTGTGGTGTAGCGAAATCTGTTAACGTGAGTGGTTGGGGCACGACGTTGCAGTCACCAAAATAACACAAACTTTAGCACTTTTCGAATCATAGAAGCTCAGTGTCTTGGTTTACACTTTTGAGTTAAAAGTGGCCTCTAATCTGAGATTTATCCATAGTTTCGAGTAGATGAGGACAGTGCGCGTGTGCGGAGTCACAGCTGATTCGCTCTCAGAAGAAAAGTCGATCAGCGTCGAGGTTACGCATGCGCTGAAGTGTGGCGCAAGCCTACCTGACTCCGGTCCGCCATGCAGACTGTTGTTCAGAATTTGGCGCCAAACTTCAGCGCGTGCGTAATCTCGATGCTGATCGACTTGCTGACGCATGTGATGTGACGACGCAACCGATGTATTTTTATCCACTTTCTTCCATCTGAAAAATTCGTACTCTTAACTTTTAGATTTGTATTCTGACAAATGTCAAACACGCAACACCTCATTTTAGAGTTTGCAAATACTTATTTTATGCTCGACTACAACGAAAGTGTAGACTAAGACGTTGAGCTTCTGTAATTTGAAAAGTGATAGTTTATTTTGGTGATTGCAACTTTGTGGGCCGAGCACTCGCGTTAACGGATATCGCTAAACTAAAACATCTCCAGAAATGCTCCATATGACACCAAAGGGCTATGGGTGAGTAAAACAACTTGTTTTATTACCGAAATAAGGCTCAGATTGTAAAAAAAAAAGTTAATTCTCCTTTAAACGTTAATTCTCCTTCAGTTTCATCAGAAAGTTTCAATCTAAAAATAAATACATAAAAATAATCATGCATAAATAAGTAAACCCATAAATAAATAAAAATATAAATAAACTTTAAAAATAAAGAATAAATCAATAAGAAATTAAAAGGGAATCTAAAAACTTTTTGAGGCGACTAGAAGTTTGTCAGAGATGTTGGTCATCAAAACAAAAAAAACAAAATTGGTTTTGTGAGATTGTAAACATTACAGAGGACGTGTTACATTAGGAATAAAAATAAATTTAACAAAATGTAAATGCTAAATCAGGGGTCTTCAACGTTTTTCAGGCCAGGGACCCCCAAACAGATGGCGAACTGGACCAGGGACCCCCTACTATATATACGGCATAGAATTGTGTTTTATATTAAATTGAGCTTAGTGTCATGTATAAACATTGCTACTCTGTTATGGTACATCCAATACAAGGAAATAATACACAGGTTAATACTGTATTTTACACTATAAAATATAGAATTATATTATTTGAAATCAAAAGATTTTGTGATCCCCCTGCAGTACCTCCACGACCCCCCTGTTGAAGACCTCTGTGTAAAGTGTTCATTTACCCCCAAATAGAAAATTAAAATAATAATTTAGATACACTTTTTTCTTCGGGTCCCAGGAGGATATTTTAATAGAAAATTAAAATATAATACAAATATTTTAATAGAAAATCAGCCGAGGGCCAGATTAAAGGTCTTGGAGGGCCGGATCTGGCCCCCGGGCCGCATGTTTGACACCCCTGTTTTAGACGTAATTCATGAAATCAAAGATTTTTATCCAACCAATAGAGAAGTACGACACCTCGTGATGTCATCAGGTGAAAACGATTAAAATGTTGGATGTTGTGGTCTAGAACATGCGATTACTTACTGCCCCCACCCGGAGGCGCTGTTCAGACGAGCCTGATGACAAACACATGGATATTTGTGTCTAGAGTTTTATTTCAATTCATAAACATTTCAAATCCAAACCTGTCAGAAGCTTTGGTCTCACAGCGTTTCAAATCCAAAACAAACTCCCAAACGGCTCATTTAGAATCTACAAAACCTGAAATCTGAAGCTACAGACCTGCACAAGAACAAAACCAAAGCTGTTTGGGATGGGCCTGACCACAGACCGTTTCTAGAATCATCTGTACACAACACAGTCTGACTGAAGACGTGCACCAAACACCGATTCTGAATTATTCCCGTTCAGATCAGAGTTCCGGCATTAAAGAAGAATTCACGTTTTGTACAATCTGGTCCTTATTTCGGTAATAAAACAAGTTGTTTTACTCACCCATAGCACTTTGGTGTCATTTGGAGCACTTCCGGAGATGTTTTAGATTAGCGATATCCGTAACGTGAGTTCTCGGGTCATATGTTTGCGGTCTCCAAAATAACACAAACTTTAGCACTTTTCAAATTACAGAAGCTCATTGTCTTAGTCTACACTTTCGCTTGAGTCAAAAGTTCCTCTAATCCGAGATTTACCCATAGTTTCGAGTAGATGAGTCAGTCACAGCTGATTTCGCTCTCAGCTCTCGGGACCCAGACATGAAAGGCAAAGCTGTAAGACGTTTGGACCATCGTGTTTGCAGTACCCACTTCAGTCAGGACCATTTTGTACCAGCAAAGGAAAAGAAAGAAGGCCAGCGGATTCAGCGCACGATTCTGAGAAGTAATGTGAAACCGATGGCTGTTCTCTGCTGCTCCTAAAACTGTCTCTGCTTCATTCTTTCCGTATCCATTCTGTCTCCTCATCCGTACACTCCTCTTCAGTCCTCAGTCCTCCATAAGTCCTCTTCAGCCTCAAAGTCCCAATCTTCTGCCATGTGTCGCTCGCAACAGAAAAGTTCTGAGCGTCTTCTTATCTGCAAATCAGCTGTGACTGAGCACATGCGACTGTCCTCCTCATCTACTCCAAACTATGGATAAATCTTTGATTAGAGGCACTTTTGACTCAAACGGAAGTGTAGACTAAGACATTGAGCATTGAGCTTCTGTAATTTGAAAAGTGCTAAAGTTTGTGTTATTTGGAGACCGCAAACATATGCCCCGAGAACTCACGTTACGGATATCGCTAAACTAAAACATGGAAATGCTCCAAATGACACCAAAGTGCTATGGGTGAATAAAACAACTTGTTTTATTACCGAAATAAGGCTCAGATTGTAAAAAACATTAATTCTCCTTTAAAACCCACGCTCCCACTGCAGGAGCTCTGATTTTCCTCCTGTAATTACCATAGAGTGTAAAGTAAAGCTCGCCGGGGGAGCGCGGCGTCGCCCGCGGCGTCCGGCTCCAGTCAAATGAAGCTCACTGAGGCCGGACGTGGAGCCAGTTGGAGATAAAAACCTCCAGGACCACGTGGGGTCGGTGAACGTTTAAGACCAAAACGAGGAGCCGACAGCAGCAGGTACGGAGACCACAGGTTTTCAACGTGAAGTCAACTGGAGCCAGAGACGGTGGAGCCATCGGTGTGCCCATGCTCACTTCCTGTTTAGAGAGTGAGCTTTGTCCAGTTACACATTCTATGGTAATTACAGGTTTATTAATGCAACAACAAATAATTACAGATTTAATTTTGGTTTATTTACACTATGATAAATGCAACTCTAAAAGTATTTGAAAATGTAAAGTTAGTTTTGTTTTTAGTCCTGGTTTAGTCCCTGTTCAGTCCTGGTTTAGTCCCTGTTCAGTCCTGGTTTAGTCCTGGTTCAGTCCTGGTTTAGTCCTGGTTTAGACCTGGTTTAGTCCTGGTTTAGACCTGGTTTAGTCCTAGTTTAGTCCCTGGTTTAGTCACTGGTTTAGACCTGGTTTAGTCCTGGTTTAGTCCTAGTTTAGACCTGGTTCAGTCCTGGTTCAGTGCTGGCTTAGTCCTAGTTTAGTCCCTGGTTTAGTCCCTGGTTTAGTCACTGGTTTAGTCCTGGTTTAGACCTGGTTCAGTCCTGGTTTAGACCTGGTTTAGTCCTGGTTTAGTCCCTGGTTTAGACCCAGTTTAGTCCTGGTTTAGACATGGTTCAGTCCTGGTTCAGTCCTGGTTTAGACCTGGTTCAGTCCCTGTTTAGTCCTGGTTTAGTCCTGGTTTAGACCTGGTTTAGACCTGGTTTAGACCTGGTTTAGACCTGGTTTAGACCTGGTTCAGTCCTGGTTTAGTCCCTGTTCAGTCCTGGTTTAGTCCTGGTTTAATCCC
The DNA here is from genome assembly GCA_036785185.1 of Paratrypauchen microcephalus. Classification (NCBI taxonomy): domain Eukaryota; kingdom Metazoa; phylum Chordata; class Actinopteri; order Gobiiformes; family Gobiidae; genus Paratrypauchen; species Paratrypauchen microcephalus. Next base: position 1,129,243 of record JAVJIX010000187.1, on the reverse strand, counting down.
TGGTTTAGACCTGGTTTAGACCTGGTTCAGTCCTGGTTTAGTCCCTGTTTAGTCCTGGTTTAGTCCTGGTTTAGTCCTGGTTTAGACCTGGTTTAGACCTGGTTCAGTCCTGGTTTAGTCCCTGTTCAGTCCTGGTTTAGTCCTGGTTTAGTCCTGGTTTAGACCTGGTTTAGTCCTGGTTCAGTCCTGTTTTCTTTTAATCGATAAGTGATTTCTTCGTTAATGTTTCAGTTTGTTTGTAATATTTACATGAGCTGATCCTGGGTCAGGCCCTCTGCGTTTTGATGAAAACAAACACAATGTTCACGATTATTATTCCAGATTTCTGAGTCCAGGACCAAATGGTGGAATCCTTCAGTAACTTTAACTTTGCCTCATCGATCCCCCTCCTGAACCGCTTCACTCCCATTTCACTCCCGCTTCACCCCTGCTTCACTCCGTTTCACTCACGATTCACTCTCACTTCACTCCCACTTCACTCCCGTTTCACTCCCGCTTCACCCCCGCTTCACCCCTGCTTCACCCCGTTTTACTCCCGCTTCACTCCCGTGCCACTCCAGTTCCACTCCCGCTTCACTCCCTCTTCACTCCCTCTTCACTCCCTCTTCACTCCCATTTCACTCCCTCTTCACTCCCGCTTCACTCCCGCTTCACTCCCGCTTCACTCCCGCTTCACTCCTGCTTCACTCACGTTTCACTCCCGCTTGAATCCCGATTCACTCCCGCTTCACTCCTGTTTCACTCCCACTTCACTCCCTCTTCACTCCCACTTCACTCCCTCTTCACTCCCGTTTCACTCCCGCTTCACTCTCGCTTCACTCCCGTTTCACTCCCTCTTCACTCCCGCTTCACCCCCGTTTCAATCCCGCTTCACTCTCGCTTCACTCCCGCTTTACCCCCGTTTCACTCCCTCTTCACTCCCGCTTCACCCCCGTTTCAATCCCGCTTCACTCTCGCTTCACTCCCGCTTTACCCCCGTTTCACTCCTGCTTCACTCCTGCTTCACTCACGTTTCACTCCCGCTTGAATCCCGCTTCACTCCTGTTTCACTCCCACTTCACTCTCTCTTCACTCCCGCTTCACTCTCGCTTCAGTCCCGCTTTACCCCCGTTTCACTCCTGCTTCACTCACGTTTCACTCCCGCTTGAATCCCGCTTCACTCCTGTTTCACTCCCACTTCACTCCCTCTTCACTCCCACTTCACTCCCTCTTCACTCCCGTTTCACTCCCGCTTCACTCTCGCTTCACTCCCGTTTCACTCCCTCTTCACTCCCGCTTCACCCCCGTTTCAATCCCGCTTCACTCTCGCTTCACTCCCGCTTTACCCCCGTTTCACTCCCTCTTCACTCCCGCTTCACCCCCGTTTCAATCCCGCTTCACTCTCGCTTCACTCCCGCTTTACCCCCGTTTCACTCCTGCTTCACTCCTGCTTCACTCACGTTTCACTCCCGCTTGAATCCCGCTTCACTCCTGTTTCACTCCCACTTCACTCTCTCTTCACTCCCGCTTCACTCTCGCTTCAGTCCCGCTTTACCCCCGTTTCACTCCTGCTTCACTCACGTTTCACTCGCGCTTTCAGCTGCTTCTGTTTTAACTCGACTTTCTTGATCTTAAAAACACGTTTAGGTTTTGGAGAATGGATCGAGTGGAAATGGAAACATTGTGACCTGAATATTCACACTTCTTGCCAGATACTCGTACATCTCCAGTCTCACGTACACGTCTTAAAAAACCCCCCCAAAATCCCACCAAATATTCCCCGTCATTCGAGTCCCACCTGAGTCCTGGTTCATAAAAAGTACAAAACATACACAAAGAAAAGTCTAAACCTGGAATGAAAACTACAGAATCTCTGCTCTGACGCTCCACAAATGGTTTCTCCACAGAAAAACACCTCCTGAGCACCACCAGAGGGTCTGCACGCCACAGTCTGAGGAACACTCGTCTACTCTAGGGTCCAAACGCAGCAAACGTGCAAAAAATAAACAAAATAACCTTACAAAAGCTTCTTCTTCTCCTCCCATTCCTCCTCCTCTCCTCGGTCTGTCCTCCTCGGAACTCCTCTTCCTCTTCTTCTCTCCTGGGTTCCTCAGAGCTGACAGGAGATGGAGATCCTCCTCTGGGTTCTTCAGAGCTGACAGGAGATGGAGATCCTCCTCTGGGTTCCTCAGAGCTGACAGGAGATGGAGATCCTCCTCTGGGTTCCTCAGAGCTGACAGGAGATGGAGATCTTGGTGGTGGAGTACGGCACAGATTCTGCAGAGGGACAAAAAGTATTAAAGGTGATTTCACAGAGTCCTGAACTCAGTCCTGAAACCGGAGTCTTCTACATTCTGCCAGGATCTGACCTGTCTGCAGTAGTATTTGCAGTAGTATTTGCAGTAGTATTTGCAGTAGTATTCGCAGTAGTAGTACTCGTAGTACCTCTGTCTGTGAGTGTGCTGATGTAGGCCTGTCTGCAGTAGTATTTGCAGTAGTATTTGCAGTAGTATTTGCAGTAGTATTCGCAGTAGTAGTACTCGTAGTACCTCTGTCGGTGAGCGTGCTGATGTAGGCCTGTCTGCAGTAGTATTTGCAGTAGTATTTGCAGTAGTATTCGCAGTAGTAGTACTCGTAGTACCTCTGTCGGTGAGCGTGCTGATGTAGGCCTGGAGGAACTCCTTCTCGGACGTGTCTCTCTCCTGATCTTCTGCTCCTCTCCAGGTTCTCCTCTGCTCCTCCCTCCTTCTCTGCTCCTCCTCCTTCTTCTGCTTCTGCTGCAGCGTCGGAGAATCATACAAACGAATGAACCTGAAAGAGACAAAACCAGATCTAAACCAGGTCTAAACCAGGTCTAAACCAGGTCTGAACCAGGTCTAAACCAGGTCTACATCAGGACTAAACCAGGACTAAACCAGGACTAAACCAGATCTAAACCAGGTCTAAACCAGGTCTAAACCAGATCTAAGCCAGGACTAAACCAGATCTAAGCCAGGTCTAAACCAGGTCTAAACCAGGACTAAACCAGGTCTAAACCAGGTCTAAACCAGGTCTAAACCAGGACTAAACCAGGACTAAACCAGGTCTAAACCAGGTCTAAACCAAGTCTAAACCAAGTCTAAACCAGGTCTAAACCAGGTCTAAACCAGGACTAAACCAGGTCTAAACCAGGTCTAAACCAGGTCTAAACCAGGACTAAACCAGGTCTAAACCAGGTCTAAACCAGGACTAAACCAGGACTAAACCAGATCTAAACCAGGTCTAAACCAGGTCTAAACCAGGTCTAAACCAGGTCTAAACCAGGTCTAAACCAGGTCTAAACCAGGTCTAAACCAGGTCTAAACCAGATCTAAACCAGGTCTAAACCAGGTCTAAACCAGGACTAAACCAGGTCTAAACCAAGTCTAAACCAAGTCTAAACCAGGTCTAAACCAGGTCTAAACCAGGACTAAACCAGGACTAAACCAGGTCTAAACCAGGTCTAAACCAGGACTAAACCAGGACTAAACCAGATCTAAACCAGGTCTAAACCAGGTCTAAACCAGGACTAAACCAGGACTAAACCAGATCTAAACCAGGTCTAAACCAGGTCTAAACCAGGACTAAACCAGATCTAAACCAGGTCTAAACCACATCTAAACCAGGACTAAACCAGGTCTAAACCAAGTCTAAACCAAGTCTAAACCAGGTCTAAACCAGGTCTAAACCAGGTCTAAACCAGGTCTAAACCAGGACTAAACCAGGACTAAACCAGATCTAAACCAGGTCTAAACCAGGTCTAAACCAGGACTAAACCAGGACTAAACCAGATCTAAACCATGTCTAAACCAGGTCTAAACCAGGACTAAACCAGGTCTAAACCAGGTCTAAACCAGGTCTAAACCAGGACTAAACCAGGTCTAAACCAAGTCTAAACCAAGTCTAAACCAGGACTAAACCAGGACTAAACCAGGTCTAAACCAGGTCTAAACCAGGACTAAACCAGGTCTAAACCAGGTCTAAACCAGGTCTAAACCAAGTCTAAACCAGGACTAAACCAGGACTAAACCAGGACTAAACCAGGTCTAAACAACATCTAAACCAGGACTAAACCAGGACTAAACCAGGTCTAAACCAGGTCTAAACCAGGTCTAAACCAAGTCTAAACCAAGTCTAAACCAGGACTAAACCAGGACTAAACCAGGTCTAAACCAGATCTAAACCAGGACTAAACCAGGTCTAAACCAGGTCCAAACCAGGTCTAAACCAGGTCTAAACCAGGTCTAAACCAGATCTAAACCAGGTCTAAACCAGATCTAAACCAGGTCTAAACTAGGTCTAAACCAGGTCTAAACCAGATCTAAACCAAGTCTAAACCAGGACTAAACCAGGTCTAAACCAGGTCTAAACCAGATCTAAACCAGGACTAAACCAGGTCTAAACCAGGTCTAAACCAGATCTAAACCAGGTCTAAACCAAGTCTAAACCAGGACTAAACCAGGACTAAACCAGGTCTAAACTAGGTCTAAACCAGGACTAAACCAGGTCTAAACCAAGACTAAACCAGGACTAAACCAAGACTAAACCAGGACTAAACCCCCTAGGTTAGTGCAAAGTCTTGAAGGGATGCAGTAATAGTAGTAGTAGCAGTAGTAGTAGTAGTAGTAGTAGTAGCAGTAGCAGTAGCAGTAGTAGTAGTAGTAGTAGTAGTATTTGCAGTACTTGATCTCGGAGGTACTGCAGAGTCTTGTGGGGACGCAGTTGAGTTCGTCTCCGCTCACGATCACCATCTTCAGGGCGCCGATCAGGGCCAGGCTCTGGGGCAGGTACGACATATGGTTCTTGTGGATGAACAGGGACTCCAGATTCTGCAGGCTGAGAGGAGCATCAGGAGCATGAGGAGCCGCAGGAGCATCAGGTGAATGAGGAGCATCAGGTGGATCAGGAGCAGACAGGACCATCAGGAGCATCAGTAGCCGCAGGAGCATGAGGAGCATCAGGTGGATCAGGAGCATCAGGAGCATCAGGTGAATGAGGAGCATCAGATGGATCAGGAGCAGACAGGAGCATCAGGAGCAGCAGGAGCATGAGGAGCATCAGGTGGATCAGGAGCATCAGGTGAATGAGGAGCATCAGATGGATCAGGAGCAGACAGGAGCATCGGGAGCAAACAGGAGCATCAGGAGCATCAGGTTCATCAGGAGCATCAGGTTCATCAGGAGCATCAGGTTCATCAGGAGCATCAGGGGCATCAGGAGCAGACAGGAGCATCAGGAGCATCAGGTTCATCAGGAGCATCAGGGGCATCAGGAGCATCAGGAGCAGACAGGAGCAGACAGGAGCAGAGACAGGCGCAAAAACAACACCAGGAGAGTTAAATCCAGGTCAGAAGATGTTTCTTTTCACTCCTGGAGCATAAGAGCATGAGCTCACTTTCCCTGGGCTCAGACATTTCAGATTCAGCTGAAGTTCTGCTGAAGAACCCCTCCACCACAACTGTTGCTATGGAGATCATTAAGAGTACAGTGATCTAAACCCAGTGTCGGTCTAAACCCGTTGTTGATCTAAACCCGGTTTTGGTCTCACCGGTCCATGTCCTGGGGCAGGTCTTTGAGTCGGTTGTTGCTCAGGTCCAGAGTCTTCAGAGAGTCCATCCTCAGGACACAGATGGGCAGAGACACCAGGCAGTTCTCTGACACGTCCAGAAGGTGGAGCCGCTTCAGGGAGCTCAGCTGAAACACACACAAGTCGTGTCTCAATTCTCAGTGTGCACAGTTCGGAGTGTGGTTTTAACGGCGTATACGTCACTTCCGGCGTGACAACTGCTGTCCCATTTCGTTTTTGGTGCATGTTGTTAACATGGCTTTATAAATAATGTTTGATTGATTGATTGAATGTGTTTATGGGAATTTTTGACCACTCTTCCAGAAGAACATTTGTGAGGTCACACACCAATGTTGGACGAGAAGGTCTCTGCTCTAATTCATCCCAAAGGTGTTCTGTCAGGTTGAGGTCAGGACTCGGTGGAGGCCAGTCCAGTTCCTCCACACCAAACTCTCTCCTCCAGGTCTTGATGGACCTCACTTTGTGCACTGATGCACAGACATGTTGAAGAGGAAGAGAGTAAGTTCCTTTCACTAAGGGCCAAGCCCAGGCCATGAAGAACAACCCAACACCATAATCCCCCCTCCACCAAACTTTACACTTGGCACAATGCAGTCAGGCAAGTACCGTTCTCCTGGCAACGCCATCCCCAGACTCGTCCATCAGACTGCCAGATGGAGAAGCTCGATTTGTCTCTCCAGAGAACGAGTCTCCACTGCTCTAGAGTCCAGTGGCGGCGCTTTACACCAGTGTGTCCAACGCTTTGCACTTGGTGATGTTTGCCCTCGATGCAGCTGCTCGGCCGTGGAAACCCGTTCCATGAAGCTCTACACTCTGTTCTGGAGCTCATCTGAAGGACACATGAAGTTTGGACGTCTGTAGTGATTGACTCTGCAGAAAGTTGGTGACCTCTGCGCACTATGAGCCTCAGCCTCCGCTGACCGCCCCGTTAGTTCACGTGGTTTTCCACTTCGTGGCTGAGTTTCTGTCATTCCCAGTCACTTCCACTTATTATGTTATAATCCCACTGACAGTCGACTGTGGAATATTTAGGAGTGAGGAAACTTCACGACTGGACATCACAGGACCACACTGGAGTTCACTGAGCTCCTGAGAGCCACACATTCTTTCACAAATGTTTGTAGAAACAGTCTGGAGGCCCAGGGGCTTGGGTTTATTCACCTGTGGCCGTGGAAGTGATGGAACACCTGATTTGGATTATTTGGATGGTGAGTGAAAACTTTTGCCAATATAGTATAATCCATACAGATGGGAGCAGCTAAAAGTAACACTTAAAAACTTGTTAAGCAGATTTGTGTCTGGTTGAATCTGGGTCTGGTCACCAACAGAAATAAACAGAATCTGTGAATTTACCATTTGGAGATTTCCAATGATACAGAAACTAATAACAGAACTAATAACAGAATGTAATCAATGAAATCTTCTGTTGCCCCGGTCTGAGTCTGACACCAGAAATGCTTTGAGGTTTATGGACTTCTACCCGTGACTCAACATCCAGAAAGACAAAAGGAAAACCAAGAGGATCGGAGGGACAGGGACGGGAGGGCATCTGGCTCACCTCAAAGGGCAGCTCACACAGTCTGTTCCCAGCGAGCTCGAGCTTCTGCAGCTCCTCACAGTCGGCGAGCTCCAGAGGAACCTTCATCAGACGATTAAAGCTCAAGTTCAGCTCCTTCAGCGACGAGAGCTTTCCTGCAGAGAAGCAATTGTGAGGACCACCGACCCACAACCGTCCCACAACCGACCTACAACCGACCCACAACTGACCCATAACCAACCTACAACCGACCCACAACCGTCCCACAACCGACCTACAACCGACCCACAACTGACCCATAACCAACCTACAACCGACCCACAACTGACCCATAACCAACCTACAACTGACCCACAACTGACCCATAACCAACCTACAACCGACCCACAACCGTCCCACAACCGACCTACAACCGACCCACAACTGACCCATAACCAACCTACAACCGACCCACAACTGACCCATAACCAACCTACAACCGACCCACAACTGACCCATAACCAACCTACAACCGACCCACAACTGACCCACAACTGCCCCAGAACTGACCCACAACTGACCCATAACCAACCTACAACCAACCCACAACTGACCCATAACCAACCTACAACTGACCCACAACTGACCCACCAACCGACCCACAACTGACCCACAACTGACCCACAACCGACAACACAGCCGACCTACAACCGATCCACTGACCACCACCAGAGGAAGGAGCAACTGTGAGGACCCACCATCAGGTTCAGCTGTGACTGAAGGAGCTTTAAACTGTAAGGGGACAGTCTACAGACATAATCGAATGTTTGGTTGTTGGTCTGGACTCACCAATCTCGGGTGGGACTTCACAGATCTGGTTTTTGGACAGGTCCAGGATCGTGAGTCTGGAAAACTGACCCAAGAACTCCGGAAGTCTCTGGATCCGAGTGTGGGTCACGTACCACTCTGTGAGATACGTCATCCACTGCAGCTCCTTTGGGAAAGACTGGAGAGAAAAGTACATCAGAACCAAGTCAGGACCAGGACTAAATCAGGACTGGACCAGGATTGGACCAGGACTGGACCAGGACTAAACCCAAACTAAACCAGGACTAAAACAGGTCTAAAGTCCCTCACCATCCACTTGTCTCCTTCCAGTCTGAAGACCAGGTTTTCAGCTTCTGCTTCGGTTTGAGGAAAGTTCTGACCTTCTGGACCTCCTCCATCTGAAAAAAGGAATAATGTTGGAGAATAAGTTTGAATAATGACTCCACTTTGTGAAGCTTTTGTGAAAAAAATCCTGTGACTTTAGTTTATTTCTCCTGACAGAGAAGAGGCTGAATTTTGTGCCAGTTTTTGTTTCATGCAAAGAGTTCCAGGAATTACAGAGATCTGAACCATAAACTAGGTCAACAAATCTGTACCTGACAGTTACAGCAAACTCCACCTGAGACTCTCACCTGTCTCCAGCTCAGGTTAAACTAGAGGGACACAACCAAAACTGAACCAGGAATAAACCAGGTCAGGGCCAGGACCGAACCAGATCTGAACCAGGACTAAACTCGGACTGAACCAAGACTAAAACTAAACTACAGTCTGCTGATGTCTCGTGAACGGGGTGGTTGTTGGGTCCGGTTGTTGAGGATGGAGGGAAGCAGTGATCATGCTGGTCGCTGTTTACATCCCCTCCAACACCGAACAACGCCGATAGAAGGGAGGCACTGTACGAGTTGTATAACTCCATTAGTGAGCAACAGACGGCTCACCCGGACGGATTTTTTATCCTTGCCGGGGATTTCAACCATGCAGACCTCAGAACTGTCATACCACAAATGCATCAGCATGTTGATTTCCCAACCAGAGGAAACAACATTTTGGACATGGTTTACACTACACACAAGGGAGCATACAAGGCTTCCCCCCTCCCCCACATAGACCTCTCTGACCACATCTCTGTTGTGCTCAGACCGGCATACAGTCCCCGGGTGAGGGTCTCCAGGCCGGCTCTGAAGCAGATCCAGGTGTGGCCAGAGGGGGCCTCGTCTGCACTACAGCACTGCCTCGGTACAACAGACTGGGCAGTGTTCAAACAGGCCCCACATACAACAACCACACGGACATTGAGGAGTACGCAGACACTGCGACTTCCTACATCACCAAATGCATTGGTGATTTCACACACACCAGGACTATTATTACCAGGGCTAACCAGAAGCCATGGCTGACAGGGGAGGTTCACAGACTGTTGAGAGCCAGGAACGCTGCCTTCAGAGCCGGGGATGTCACACATCTGAAGGCAGCAAGAACCAACCTGTCCCGTGGCATCAGGAAAGCCAAACACAATTACACACAGAAAATAACCGGACACTTTAGAGACAGCAGGGACACACGGAGTCTGTGGCAGGGCATCCAGAACATCACGGACTACAAACCCTCGCCACAGACCTGTGACAACAACATCACCCTGCTCAATGACCTCAACAGCTTCTTTGCACGGTTTGAGGCAGGAAATGACACCCGGCCCCAAAAATCTCCACCACCTCCCCACGACCAGCCCCTGTGTGTGTCTGCAGCCAGCGTGAAGAGGACACTCTCCAGGATCAACACCCACAAGGCTGCAGGCCCGGACAACATCCCTGGTCGTGTGTTGAAAGACTGTGCAGAGGAGCTCAAGGATGTCTTCACAGACATCTTTAATGCTTCTCTGAGCCAGGCTGCCGTTCCCTCCTGCTTCAAAACCACGACCATCGTTCCCGTGCCAAAGAAGCCCACTCCAGCCACTTTTAATGACTATCGCCCTGTTGCACTGACCCCCATCATCATGAAGTGCTTTGAACGGCTAGTCATGGCACACATCAAATCCCCCCCCCCCCCCCACCCTAGACCCATTCCAGTTTGCATACCGGGCCAACCGCTCTACCGAGGATGCTCTGCTCTTCACCCAGCCCTCACCCACCTGGACAATAAAGACTCGTATGCGAGAATGCTGTTCATAGATTTCAGTTCAGCATTCAACAACATAATCCCACAGCAGCTCATTATCAAACTGGACCACCTGGGGCTTCAGACCTCACTCTGTAATTGGCTGCTGGACTTCCTCAGTGAGAGGCCACAGGCAGTGCGGGTCGGCAGAAACACCTCAAGTTGCATTAGGAGCCCCCCAGGGCTGTGTGCTCAGTCCGATGCTCTTCACTCTGCTGACCCACGACTGCTCACCAGCGTTCAGCACCAATCACAATGTGAAGTTTGCGGACGATACGACTGTGGTGGGTCTCATCTCTAATAACAATGAGACAAACTACAGGAGTGAGGTGAGCCTTCTGACCCAGTGGTGCAGCAATAACAATCTTCTTCTTAATGTTGAAAAGACCAAGGAGATTGTTATTGACTTCCGGAGAGGCCCCACCCAGCACCCCCCACTGTCCATCAATGGTGCTGCTGTAGAGAGGGTGAGCAGCACCAAATTCCTGGGGGTGGACCTCAGTGAGGACCTCTCCTGGACAGTGAATACTGCATCACTGGCAAAGAGGGCTCAGAAGCGCCTCTATTTCCTCCGCAAACTGAGGAGAGCTGGAGCCCCCCCACCCATCATGACCACCTTCTACCGAGGCACCATTGAGAGCGTCCTGACCAGCTGCATCACTGTGTGGTACGGGAGCTGCACTGAACAGAACAGGAAAGCCCTGCAGCGCATAGTGAATGCAGCTGGGAGGATCGCTGGTGTCTCTCTCCCCTCCCTCCTAGACATTTTTAACACCCGGCTCACCCGCAGAGCGTCCAGCATTGTGGGTGACCCGAGCCACCCCGCACACAGCCTGTTCAGCCTCCTGCCCTCGGGGAGAAGGTACCGGAGTGTCCGGGCCCACTCCACCAGGCTTTCAAACAGCTTCATCCACCAGGCTGTCAAACAGCTTCATCCACCAGACTGTCAAACAGCTTCATCCACCAGGCTGTCAAACAGCTTCATCCACCAGGCTGTCAAACAGCTTCATCCACCAGGCTGTCAGGAGGCTGAACTCTCACCTGAACTCTCACCTTACCCGTCTCCCACCCCCCACCCCCCATATTGGCATAACCTGTATTCCATAAAGACACATCACTCTAGACACTTTAAAAAACTGCTGCGAAGGACTACTGTTGCACTGTTGCACATTTACATTTACTACTGGAATTTTACTACTGTTGTTTACTCCTGTTATTGCACTAGAATTACTACTGTTGCACATTTATTTTTATCTTAACTTCAATGCACATTCTATTGCACGTTACCATTTCACTGCTGTATCTTCCATTGCACATTTTTGATGCACACTGCACACTTTGGAAATCTGTATATAGGTATTTATTTATTATGTTGCACTGCTTTTAGATTTTAGATCTTAGACTTTAGTTTAACCTTAGATCTCTGTCTTGAATAGTTTTTGTTGTGTTTTGTCTTTATATTGTATTTTGTACACTGTCTTTTTGCACTACTTGGCCAGAGAGAAACTAAATTTCGATTCACTGTTGAACACATATGGCAGAATTGACAATAAAGCTGACTTTGATCTTTGATCTTTGATCAGTACCTGTATGGGGCTGGTTGCCGGGTTGGTTGCCGGGCTGGTTGCCGGGCTGGTTGCCGGGCTGGTTGCTGGGTTGATTGCAGGGCTGGTTGCCGGGCTGGTTGCCGGGCTGGTTGCCGGGCTGGTTGCCGGGCTGGTTGCCATGGGACCTCTCCAGATAGCGGTGCAGTGCGATCTTCTCGTCGCTCTTCAGACTTTTACAGTAGATCCTGAACTGCCACTCCTGATCGATCCTGGACACAAGCACCACGAGCAGCAGGACATGAGCCTCCTCACACTCCTCTTTTCTGATATCTGATATCCAAAGTTCTTCTGTGACTTCAAGTCACCAAACTTTTTACTTTTTAATTGTTAAAACATGGATTAAATAAACCAGTGTTAAACATGGTCAGGGTTCAAATAAAATACTTACATCTGACTTTGTGAAATCCAGTCCCACCAAAGACCAGGACTATAACAGAACTAAACCAGGACGAAACTAGGACTAAACCAGGACTATAACAGAACTAAACCAGGACGAAACTAGGACTAAACTAGGACTACAGCAGAATTAAACCAGGACTAAACTAGGACTAAAACAGGACTGAATTGAATCTGGGTCAGAATAGTAAAAGATACACACTGAACCGAACCAGATCTAACCCAGGTCTAATTCAGGACTAACCTGCGTCTAATCCAGGACTAACCCGGGTCTAATCCAGGACTAACCCAAGTCTAATCCAGGACTAACCCGGGTCTAATCCAGGACTAACCCGAGTCTAATCCAGGACTAACTCAGTTCTAATCCAGGACTAACCCGAGTCTAATCCAGGCCGAACCTGGGACTAATCTGGGTCTAATCCAGGAGTTCTAACCCGCGTCTAATCCAGGACTAACCCAGTTCTAATCCAGGACTAACCCGGGTCTAATCCAGGACTAACCCGAGTCTAATCCAGGACTAACCCAGGTCTAATCCAGGACTAACCCAGTTCTAATCCAGGATTTACCTGGGTCTAATCCAGGCCGAACCTGGGACTAATCTGGGTCTAATCCAGGAGTTCTAACCCAGTTCTAATCCAGGACTAACCCGGGTCTAATCCAGGACTAACCCGAGTGTAATCCAGGACTAACCCAGGTCTAATCCAGGACTAACCCAGGTCTAACCCAGGACTAACCCAGGTCTAATCCAGGACTAACCCAGGTCTAATCCAGGTTGAACCCGAGTCTGATCCAGGACTAACCCAGGTCTAATCCAGGACTAACCCAGGTCTAATCCAGGTTGAACCTGGGTCTAATCCAGGTTGAACCTGGGTCTAATCCAGGACTAACCCGGGTCTAATCCAGGTTGAACCTGGGTCTAATCCAGGACTAAGCCAGGTCTAATCCAGGACTAACCCAAGTCTAATCCAGGACTAACCCAGGTCTAATCCAGGTTGAACCTGGGTCTAATCCAGGACTAACCCAGGTCTAATCCAGGACTAACCCAAGTCTAATCCAGGACTAACCCAGGTCTAACCCAGGACTAACCCAGGTCTGTGAAGGCATGGCTCTGTGGGGGCAGTAGCACATGGGGCAGTAAACATTACTCATGCCCTATAAATACTTTGTGAGCGCAGTACTCTGAGCAGACACAGTATTTTTAGAACAGATTGAGTTCCTCACACGTTGCACTGTGTCTGAGAGCTACCATAGACACAAACATGCGCACAGATGTGATTACAGACGGGTGGCCTGGATGTTTTTTATTTATTTATTTTACACATGGTAAAGTTTATGAACCACTGTCCTCTGCATTTGACCCACAACGTCTCTGTTTGACCTGATGGGGGCGCTCTGCTCGCCCTATGTGGCTGGTGGCTGAATAGCACTCTCACCTCACAGCAACAAGGTTCCTGGTTCAACTCCCGGGCCTGTTCTCCTCTCTCTCTGTGGGTGCAGTTCTGAGTCGTACCTGGCGAGGGCGCTCTCCTCTCTCTCTCTCTGAGGGTGCAGTTCTGAGTCGTACCTGGCGAGGGCGCTCTCCTCTCTCTCTCTGAGGGTGCAGTTCTGTGTCGTACCTGGCGAGGGCGCTCTCCTCTCTCTCTCTCTCTCTGTGGGTGCAGTTCTGAGTCGTACCTGGCGAGGGCGCTCTCCTCTCTCTCTCTCTCTGTGGGTGCAGTTCTGAGTCGTACCTGGCGAGGGCGCTCTCCTCTCTCTCTCTGAGGGTGCAGTTCTGTGTCGTACCTGGCGAGGCGCTCTCCTCTCTCTCTCTCTCTCTCTGTGGGTGCAGTTCTGAGTCGTACCTGGCGAGGGCGCTCCCTCTCTCTCTCTCTCTCTCTCTCTCTCTCTCTCTGTGGGTGCAGTTCTGAGTCGTACCTGGCGAGGGCGCTCCCTCTCTCTCTCTCTCTGTGGGTGCAGTTCTGAGTCGTACCTGGCGAGGGCGCTCCCTCTCTCTCTCTCTCTCTCTCTGTGGGTGCAGTTCTGAGTCGTACCTGGCGAGGGCGCTCCCTCTCTCTCTCTCTGTGGGTGCAGTTCTGAGTCGTACCTGGCGAGGGCGCTCCCTCTCTCTCTCGCTCTCTCTGTGGGTGCAGTTCTGTGTTGTACCTGGCGAGGGCGCTCTCCTCTTTGTGGGTGCAGTTCTGAGTCGTACCTGGACCTGGCGAGGGCGCTCTCCTCTCTCTCTGTGGGTGCAGTTCCGTGTCGTACCTGGCGAGGGCGCTCTCTCTGTGGGTGCAGTTCTGTGTCGTACCTGGCGAGGGCGCTCTGCTCTCGTCTCTCCCTTTCTCTCTTCTCCCTCAGTCTCTGTTTCTTCGCTCGCCCCTCCCACAGGCCTCGGACGGCGGCGATGCCGTACACCGGGACGTCCAGACGCCGCTCCACGCCCATGGCTCCTGCAACGACACGTCTCTGTGGAGATGACGCTGCTTTGCCTGGAATGCTCCGCAGTGTGACATTAAAGTCCATATTCTAATGTTCCCTCATCATAAACACGTCTGAAGAGGCATGTTTGAGTAATCTAGAGATCTCTCAAACCCTCCGTACGGTTAGCAGTACAAGAGTGTACGAGGCTCCGCCCCCACGCTCCACCCGACAGCTCTCCATAAATACAGGGGGGTGCTCTGAAGGGGGAGTGACTTAGTCTGGAGAGCAAAGAGACTCAGGTGAATAGAATTTTCCAAAAATTATGTAAAATGTTCCGTGTTACAGGTTGAAGTAAAACAGAGCCTCTTTAAACAAATCTGTCGCCATGGAGACGAGCTGCCAGGTTCAGTCGGAGTAAGGAGGTTTTTCTAGCAATAAAAATGTTAGAAATAATCTGAGATCGATCCGTCTAAATTTTCCTGATTTTTCTTGTCTGAAATCCCGAAAAACAGAATCACACACAGCTAGCATGCTAACGCGCACTTCCTGATTCACTGTCATAACGATTCCCGCTGTCCCTCCTCAGCACCACAAATCTGTTTCTGTAAAAATAAACTCATGACGGAGCATAAAAACGAATTCCACTGTGTAACTTTTCGGTCACCTGTTTGTTTCTATGGAGACGTTGCTGCTCTGCCTGGAATGTTCCGCAGTGTGACTTTAAACAGCTCTACTTTACATTTTTTACAGCTCAAAGATACCTCAAAAAGCAAACATTCTGACTGTGTGCGGGGTCGCCTCTCCACAGATCTGACCTGTAACTTGGTCTGGTTTGGTTTCCATGAGGATAAAAAAGGTTTAATGCCGTACTGTGGAACATTCCAGACAAAGCACTAACGTCTCCATGGAGAAAAGTATGGAAGATAATTTGTTTCATCAGATTTTGAATTTTAAAAACTGCTGGTTGAATTTTTTTAACTCTGAAAAAAGATGTTTGAATAATTTTTATTCTGAATTTTTGTTGTTATGCTGAAATTTTAAGTCTGCCTTTTCAAAATGTTTAAAATTCAAAATGAAAAAAATCACCTTTTACATATTCAGCACAAATATTTTCAAGTCCTCAAATTCAACAGTCAGAGTGTAAAATTCAGTGTGTAAAATTCAGAGTGTAAAATTCAGTGTAAAATTCAGAGTGTAAAATTCAGTGTAAAATTCAGTGTAAAATTCAGAGTGTAAAATTCAGTGTAAAATTCAGAGTGTAAAATTCAGAGTGTAAAATTCAGTGTAAAATTCGGAGTGTAAAATTCAGAGTGTAAAATTCAGTGTAAAATTCGGAGTGTAAAATTCAGAGTGTAAAATTCAGAGTAAAATTCAGTGTAAAATTAGCAGTGAAAAAAAATTTGCAGCAAAGATGCAAGACGCCAAGGCAGAAGCAATCGATCCTGTGTGATCCAATCGAACTCAGTAACAAACAGGAATTGGTGCAATGAAGCGATCTGATTGGTCAGAATTCGCTTCGTCAAAACCTCATCTCTTTTATTGGTTAAGTGTAAACCCCGCCCACAGATGAGAACCATTAGGAAACAACCTCTGTCCTCACTCACAGAGGATCGATTGCTTCTGCCTTGGCGTCTTGGATCTTTGCTGTGAAATTTTACACTCTGAATTTTGACTGTTGAATTTGAGAACTTGAAAATATTTGTTCTGAATATTTAAAAGGTGAAAATGTTATACTGAATATTAAACACTTTGAAAACGTTCACTTACAATTCCAGCAATTCAAATTCAGAATACAAATAGTTGAAACATGTTTTTTCAGAGTTACAAAATTCAAAGTGAGAAATTCAGCAGGATTTAAAATTCAAAATCTGATGGACCAAACGATCTTCCAAACAAACAACAGAAGTGTAACAAACCCTGATAAACCTGGAACACAGCGGCCGTTGTACGTTGTTCTGTAGTAGTAGTAGTGGTACTAGTAGTAACAGCAAGTCTAGCAGTTCTTGTGGTAGTAGTAATATTTACAAGTATTTAGTAGTATTTTGCAGTATTTAGTAGTATTACACAGTATTTCGCAGTAGTAGTACTGGTCTTACCTGGGTCATTCCTGTTGTTGACGACTGTGACTCGGTTCTATTTAAATCTGCTCCATGTGTCCTGGTCACATGACCTCCACACCCCAAAGAGTCCTGGTTTAGATCTGGTTTAGTCCTGGTTAAGTCCTGGTTTAGTCCTGGTTAAGTCCTGGTTTAGATCTGGTTTAGTCCTGGTTAAGTCCTGGTTTAGCTCTGGTTTAGTCCTGGTTAAGTCCTGGTTTAGATCTGGTTCAGTCCTGGTTTAGTCCTGGTTTAGATCTGGTTCAGTCCTGGTTTAGATCTGGTTTAGTCCTGGTTCAGTCCTGGTTTAGTCCTGGTTAAGTCCTGGTTAAGTCCTGGTTAAGTCCTGGTTCAGTCCTGGTTTAATCCTGGTTTAGATCTGGTTCAGTCCTGGTTTAGATCTGGTTTAGTCCTGGTTCAGTCCTGGTTTAGTCCTGGTTAAGTCCTGGTTAAGTCCTGGTTCAGTCCTGGTTTAATCCTGGTTTAGATCTGTTTCAGTCCTGGTTTAGATCTGGATCAGTCCTGATTTAGATCTGGTTTAGTCCTGGTTCAGTCCTGGTTTAGATCTGGATCAGTCCTGGTTTAGTCCTGGTTCAGTCCTGGTTCAGTCCTGGTTCAGTCCTGGTTTAGTCCTGGTTTAGATCTGGTTCAGTCCTGGTTTAGATCTGGTTCAGTCCTGGTTTAGTCCTGGTTTAGTCCTGGTTCAGTCCTGGTTTAGATCTGGATCAGTCCTGATTTAGATCTGGTTTAGATCTGGTTCAGTCCTGGTTTAGATCTGGTTTAGTCCTGGATCAGTCCTGATTTAGATCTGGTTTAGATCTGGTTCAGTCCTGGTTTAGTCCTGGTTCTGACCTCGGTTTATGATAAGGTCCTCTGGGTCACACCTGTCAGGAGCAGTGGGACCAGATCCAGATCTGGGTCTAGTCTTGGTCTGGACCTGAACTCGAGGATTTTACCCTGACTCTCCTCCTCTGCACCACACTCTCTCTCTGTCGTCCTCTGCATCATCATATCTGCATGAATCAGTTTCCATAAATAAACTCGTGTTTATGACACAGACCTAAATATAAAGTAAACGTTTCCTCCTGAGGCCGTGGTTCTCGACCGGAAAAAGGCGCCCTGCCCTCTCCGGGTGGGTGGGGAGTCCCTGCCTCAGGTGGAGGAGTTCAAGTATCTCGGGGTCTTGTTCTCGAGTGAGGGGAGGATGGAGCGTGAGATTGACAGGCGGATCGGTGCGGCGTCGGCAGTGATGCGGTCGCTGTACCGGACCGTTGTGGTGAAGAGCGAGCTGAGCCGAAAGGCAAAGCTCTCGATTTACCGTTGATCTACGTTCCTCCCCTCACCTATGGTCATGAGCTCTGGGTAATGACCGAAAGGACGAGATCGCTGATACAAACGGCCGAAATGAGTTTTCTCCGCAGAGTGGCAGAGTCCCTTAGAGATAGAGTGAGGAGCTCAGTCACACGGGAGGAGCTCGGATTAGAGCCGCTGCTCCTTCATGTTCCGGACGCCTCCTGGACTCCTGTTCCGGGCACATCCCACCTGGAGGAGGCCCCGGGGAAGACCCAGGACACGCCGGAGGGACTATGTCTCCCGGCTGGCCTGGGAACGCCTTGGGGTCCCCCCGGAGGAGCTGGAGGAAGTGTCCGGGGTGAAGGAAGTCTGGGAGTCCCTGTTTAGACTGTTGCCCCGGTGACCTGACCCCGGATAAGAGGAAGAACATGGATGGATGGACGTTTCCTCCTTCACGTGTCACAGTTTATATTTAATACAAACATCAGAATCAAAAATGCCAAATGTAAAGGTGAAATGTGAAAATAAAAAGATAAATTAGTAAGAAATGAAATGTAATAACTTAATACACCAGCATGTGTTTAAAGAGGAGGTATTCTGCATTTTTTTTAGATTTCTTCCATGTTCTAACGTTGTTCCTTCATCAAAAACACTGAAGTGGTTTTAGACGTCTTCTCCCACGCTCCCTCCTTATTGTTAGCTGTAAGATTCTGTACGAGGCTCCGCCCACACACTTACATCACCCCCGCTCCCACACAACAATTCTCCATAAATATACAAAACATGATACAGTGTGCAGTGGTTTATAGTCAGGCCACATTCAGCCGTTCAACTCAGAACATCAGAAGCAAAGGTCAAACTTATAAAACACTTGAATATGACATTTTCAGAACAGACGTTTGGGACAGCGTGTCCCCCCAAAAATTATACTATTATTATTTCCTTGTATTATTCATGCACTTTATAACAGTGAAGATACTGACTGAACAAATAGAACAAGAACAAGCGCCACTCAAAATATAAATGTGTAAAAACATGCATACCCAGTAGTCAAGTATGCACACACACACACACACCTGAGTCCTGGTTTAGTCCTGGTTTAATCCTGGTTTAGACCTGGTTTAGTCCTGGTTTAGACCTTGTTTAGACCTGGTTTAGTCCTGGTTTAGTCCTGGTTTAGTCCTGGTTTAGACCTGATTTAGTCCTGGTTTAGTCCCGGGCCCCTGCTGTCAGCTAATATGTCCCTTTGATGCAGAAATAATATGATAATATAACTCACACCATAAGAACACGGTCAGCTCCGTAGTTTGTGGTGTTGTCCGATAATTCGCGTGTCCACGTGTATGTGCGTGGAAACCGACAATTATCCCGAGTCCCGAGGCGAGAGTTCCTTCTTACGTAGCATTAACGTAGCGTACATATTAACGGGGCTCGCTCACAGCTGATCGGCGAACAGGCGCAAACACAACAACGCTAACCGTCATGATTGGCGGGAGCACGATTGGTGGGTATGCTGCAACATGATTGGAAGCCGGAGCGCAGTTCAGCCTATGATCGGCTCTTGGAACTGGCCACGATTCATGTAGGTCACATATTTTGACTTCAAAACGGTGAATTTCACCAAAAACTGAGGGATTTTCATGCCTTTTCATGCCTTTTAGAAGAGGGATGTTTTTGACTATTTTTTCCCCCAGGGGGGGATGCCACCTTTCCCCACCCCCACCCCATCCCCCCTCAACTCGAGTACTGTGCATACCACACGCTCACAAAATGTGAACCGATTTAGGCTCGCCTTATCTGTGACGTAGAAACAACACTTACATCATTATTTTTATTTTCTTTAATGTATTTCTGCATGAGAGCCGCTCATCAACCCTCAGTGCGCTCAAAACAACAGAAATAACAACAAAACAAAACTTATTTAACCCCACCTCCTCTTCTAATTTATCCTTTTGCATTCTTTGGACATTTTACCTGAGACGATAGAAACTATTTACATGTGAGGACAAAAAGTCACTGTCATGGTTTGGTACAAATACCAAAAACAACAAGACGCTAACAGACGCAGATATGAGTAATGTGATGAGCATAGACGTCTCTGACCACATCTCTGTTCTGCTCAGACCGGCATACAGACCCCGGGTGAGGGTCTCCAGGCCGGCTCTGAAGCAGATCCAGGTGTGGCCAGAGGGGGCCTCGTCTGCACTACAGCACTGCCTCGGTACAACAGACTGGGCAGTGTTCAAACAGGCCGCCACATACAACAACCACACAGACATTGAGGAGTACGCAGACACTGTGACCTCCTACATCACCAAATGCACTGGTGATGTCACACAAGATGTCACACATCTGAAGGCAGCGAGAACCAACCTGTCCCGTGGCATCAGGAAAGCCAAACACAAATACACACAGAAAATAACCGGACACTTTAGAGACAGCAGGGACACACGGAGTCTGTGGCAGGGCATCCAGAACATCACGGACTACAAACCCTCGCCACAGACCTGTGACAACAACATCACCCTGCTCAATGACCTCAACAGCTTCTTTGCACGGTTTGAGGCAGGAAATGACACCCGGCTCCAAAAATCTCCACCACCTCCCCACGACCAGCCCCTGTGTGTGTCTGCAGCCAGCGTGAAGAGAACACTCTCCAGGATCAACACCCGCAAGGCTGCAGGCCCGGACAACATCCCTGGTCGTGTGTTGAAAGACTGTGCAGAGGAGCTCAAGGATGTCTTCACAGACATCTTTAATGCTTCTCTGAGCCAGGCTGTCGTTCCCTCCTGCTTCAAAACCACCACCATCGTTCCCGTGCCAAAGAAGCCCACTCCAGGTGTCTCGCTGGTGTCTCTCTCCCCTCCCTCCTGGACATTTTTAACACCCGGCTCACCCCCAGAGCATCCGGCCTTGTGGGTGACCCGAGCCACACAGCCTCTTCAGCCTCCTGCCCTCGGGGAGAAGGTACCGGAGTCTCCAGGCCCACTCCACCAGACTGTCAAACAGCTTCATCCACCAGACTGTCAGGAGGCTGAACTCTCACCTTACCCGTCTCCCACCCCCCCACCCCCATATTGGCATAACCTGTATTCCATAAAAAGACATATCACTCTAGACCAGGGGTGTCACACTCATTTTGGTCCGGGGGCCGTATCCAACCGATTTTGATCCCAAAGGGGCCGGATCAGAAAACTCATGGCAAATATACCCCAAAAATAGCAATAAGTCCAAATATTTGTGCAGAGAAACACAAATCTACTACAGAAGTCTTTTTTATTTGATGAACTCTTTCTTTTACAAAATATTATAATATTATGAACAACCTGAAATTTTAAGAAAAATGCTTATTTATTTAACTTATTTATGCATTTCATAGAATTTAGTCATGCTTTCTTTTTCCTCTTGAAACTTGGCGTCTGCTGATGAGGGTGTCACGGTCGACAGTCAAAACGATGGTTCTTTAAGAGCCTTTGAAACAAGGCGAGTCTTCATTTGTGCCGCTCTGGTGGGAGGGGCCACGCACAGAGCACAGAGAAACGAAATTTCGATTCACTGTGTGTCATGTACGTATGGTTTTTCGACAATAAAGCGAACTATGAACAGAGGCGCTGGAGACGCTGCTATGCTAAGCTGCGCAGAAAATTACTAATATTTTAAAAGAAAATTTAAATATAATTTAAATATTTTAATAGAAAATCAGCCAAGTGCCAGATTAAAAGTCTTGGGGGGTGAGATCTGGCCCCCGGGCCGCATGTTTGACACTCCTGCTCTAGACACTTTAAAAAACTGCTAAAAAATAAAAAAATAAAACTGCTGCTAAGGACGACTGTTGCACATTTACATTTACTACTGAAATTTTACTACTGTTGTTTACTCCTGTTATTGCACTAGAATTTCTACTGTTGCACATTTATTTTTATCTTAACTTCAATGCACATTCTATTGCACATTACCATTTCACTGCTGTATCTTCCACTGCACATTTTTGATGCACACTGCACATTTTGGAAATCTGTATATAGGTATTTATTTATTATGTTGCACTGCTTTAAGATTTTAGATCTTAGATTTTAGTTTTTAGATTTAGATTTCTGTCTTGGATAGTTTTTGTTGTGTTTTGTCTTTATATTTTATTTTGCACACTGTCTTTTTGTACTACCTGGCCAGAGAGAAACGAAATTTCGATTCAGAATTGACAATAAAGCTGAACTTTGATCTTTTGATCGTTGAACGACAACAAAAAATTTGCACAATCATTCCACTTTTCTCCCACCAGATGGCGCCACAGCCCGTTATAATTGCACATTTTCACAGTGAAAAATAAACTCCTAAACATTGCTTTTTTTCCTCCTCTTCCCCCTTCTCTTCCTCTTCCTGCTCCTCCTCCTCTTCCTCCTGCTTCTTATCTCATAATTTTGACTTTTTATCTCAAAATTTTGACTTTTTATCTCAAAATTTCGACTTTTTATCTCAAAATTTTGACTTTTTATCTCATAATTTTGACTTTTTATCTCATAAATTTGACTTTTTAATCTCAGATTTTCAACTTTTTCTCTCATAATTTTGACTTTTTATCTCAAAATTCCGACATTTTTTTATCTCAGAATTTCGACTTTTTATCTAATAATTTTGACTTTTTAATCTCATAATTATGACTAAGTGTAACCAACTTTTTTTTTTTCTTTTTTTTTTTTTTTACTGGCGGGAATGGGCTTCCATACTTTCCAGAGGTGGTAAAAAAAAAGTAACAAATTGATTTCCTGATTAAAAATATTGGCCACTTTCTGCACATAATTCTGGACATTAAATCTACAATAATTAGTGTAATCTTTTTTTATTTAATATTTTTCCACAATTTAAACAATTGACAACATATTTGACAGAATTTTTTAAATCAAGAAATAAATAAGCTGATTTAATGCTTATATGTTGCCAATTCTCTTCAATGTCATTCTTTTAAGCCTTTAATCCATTTTACCACACTGAGTGGTGCCTTTGACAGGTTAAAATACAAATTTCTCTAAAACACAGGTTAGATCATTATATTATTTAAGATTTTTCTAAAAAAAATAAATAAATAAATAAATAAAAAAAAATAAAAATAATAATAATAATAATAATTTTAAAAATGTAAAAAGAATTTCCAATGTGGTGATATATTTAGGTTTAAAATTGTACTTTTTGGTTGAAGTGATGAATTCCACATCTGTACAATGCTAATGCACATAGAAATTATTATTCTATGAACAATATATATAAAACACTTTAATTTGGTTGAAAATTATGTTTATTGTATCAGAAAGAAAATGTGGTTTTTCGTGTAAATTGTGTCGAACTTTTGAACAGAATTCTCCCGGTGTGACATCATCAGTGTGGGACTTTAACTTTAACTTTTTTAAACATGTTTTTTCAACTTTCCTTTGCAAACCGCTTCTTGATTTGTGTAAAACTGTAATTTATGTTTACGAAGAGTGTTATCCTACCAAATTAAATAAAGATTTGTGAGTCATTAAAAACACGTACTTTAAATAAACTGTTCAAGTACGAAAACCGTTATTGTTTAAAATAACCTCATAAATAAAATAAAACTGGGTTAATCCGAGAATTAACGATAAAACATCATATCTGTGCTTTATTTTTATTTCGATAGGTTTGGTTATTGCGCCATCTGGTGGTGAACAAAAAGACAACTTAAAGTTATTTCTACTATTTTCATTTACATAAAAAAGATTAAATATTACACAAATTTGCCGTTGTGTTTGCTGAAATTAAAAGAATAAATAATATACTAAATAATAATAATAATAATAATAATAATAATAATAATAATAATAATTAAAGCCGCAAGCGGCGTTGGTCGGGACCTCGCACCTGCGTTTGTTCGTCTTACTGAGACGCACAGCCATACGAAATTTCGTGTGCCTGGCACAATTATCTCACTTCCTGTTGGGCGTGGCCATGACATTGTAGATACTCTGTCAGAACAGACCCTGTCAGACCCTGTCAGACCCTGTCAGACCCTGTCAGACTCTGTTAGACCCTGTCAGACTCTGTCAGACCCTGTCAGACCCTGCATGTGGCCTACATGCTGAGGCCTACATGAACCTTCGATGCTTGTCCCCACATTGCTGCTTGCAGCTATATCAGACCAAAGGTACAAAGATCAAAGACCTTTGATCAGGGCGTTGCCTAGCAAGAAATACCTCCCATTCATAACTCATCACTCCCATTCAATAAATACCTAATTTTATCGATCCGCCGTATCGTCATATTACCGCCTATTTGAAAATCCTTCGCAATTTAACATCTCCAACGTCTTAAGATTATGTTCACCAAAATTTAAGCCTATCTGAGGTACGGTGTAGGAGAAGTGTTTCAAATTCCATACCTAACTTTATCGATCCGCCGTATCGTCATATTACCGCCTATTTGAAAATCCTTCGCAATTTAACATCTCCAACGTCTTAAGATTATGCTTACCAAAATTTATGCCCATCTGAGGTACGGTCTAGGAGACCCCCCACTGGGGGGGGTCTCCCAGGGACCCCCAGGTCCCCCCAGGGACGAGACTTTGTGTGGTCGTACTGGCAGCACTTTGTGATGCCCGTGCAAAGTTTCGTTTGTTTTGAAGCATGGGAACATGCTCAAAATTGCCCCAGCGTGTATGAACAAGAATAATAATAATACGGAAACAAAGCAACAACAATAGGGACCTTCGTCCCCCTTCGGGCTCGGTCCCTAATAATAATAATAATAATAATAATATCAACAATTCGCACAATTCCACTTTTCTCCCACCAGATGCCGCCACAGCCCGTTATAAGTGCACATTTTCACAGTGAAAAATAAACTCCTAAATAATGCTTTTTTCCCCAGTATTTTAAGACCGCACTGTGGGGATTTTAAGATATTAAAATAATAATAATAATAATAATAACAAAATAAAAGTATAAAGAGCCGGGTCCCGGGCCGCGCTGCTCGCTGTGGCCGCTTTAGAACGCCTCCTGCCGGCCGGAGTGTGCAGCCCCTTCGATAGCTCAGTTGGTAGAGCGGAGGACTGTAGAGGACACGCCGACATCCTTAGGTCGCTGGTTCGAATCCGGCTCGAAGGAGGTGAACGTTTTTATTTTCAAAACTCTTAGGTTAAAAATAAATCCGTAAACTGACGAAACTGTCCTGTTTTTTCATTTCATTTCATTTCTTGGTTTATTAGGACAGTGTACAATTACATTAAGCACAGTGGCAGAGATGTTTGTACCAGATTGTAGCTCATAGCTAATTTCCATCTGTAGTCCTGATATAGTCCTGTTTTAGTCCTGGTTTAGTCCTGATATAGTCCTGTTTTAGTCCTGGTTTAGTCCTGATATAGTCCTGTTTTAGTCCTGGTTTAGTCCTGATATTGTCCTGGTTTAGTCCTGTTTTAAGATAAGATAAGATAAGATAAGATATGCCTTTATTAGTCCCACTAAAACTGGAAATTCCGGTTTTAGTCCTGGTTTAGTCCTAGTTTAGTCCTGTTTTAATCCTGTTTCCTGATATTGGTCCTGGTTTAGTCCTAATATGAAATTCACCCATTTTCCTTGTCAAAACAGTGAAAATGTCGACACAACTGGAGCTCTGACGCAAAATAATTGAGTAAAATACAAAAAAAAAGGATATATTGTTGATATATCGATACGGCAGCCCACGATATCGATACTGTATCATCACATTAAACAGTACGATATATCGATATTTCAGTATTTTGCACCCCCCCATCACACTGTCACCGTACAAAAACAAACAAACAAACAACCGAAATGATCGATTTATTCACAAAACCTTTTAAAAACAGAGCAGAAGAGGAGGAAGAGGAGCAGAGGAGGAGGAGGAGTAGAGGAGGAGGAGAAGTACAGGAGGAGGAGCAGAGGAGGAGGAAGAGGAG
Source organism: Paratrypauchen microcephalus (assembly GCA_036785185.1). NCBI lineage: Eukaryota > Metazoa > Chordata > Actinopteri > Gobiiformes > Gobiidae > Paratrypauchen > Paratrypauchen microcephalus. The sequence continues at coordinate 1,103,443 of JAVJIX010000187.1, read as the reverse complement.
CAGAGGAGGAGTAGCAGAGGAGGAGGAGAAGTACAGGAGGAGGAGCAGAGGAGGAGGAAGAGGAGCAGAGGAGGAGTAGCAGAGGAAGAGGAGGAGGAGCAGAGGAGGAGGAAGAGGAGCAGAGGAGGAGGAGGACTAGAGGAGGAGGAGAAGTAGAGGAGGAGGAGCAGAGGAGGAGGAAGAGGAGCAGAGGAGGAGGAGGAGCAGAAGAGGAGGAGGAGGAGGAAGAGGAGCAGAGGAGGAGGAGGAGGAGTAGAAGAGGAGGAGACACTAGCATCCGCTGAGCTGTGCGAGGATGCTGAACTTGAGGAGCTCCTGACACTCTGATCCACAGCAGAGGAGGAGGAAGAGGAGCAGAGGAGGAGGAGGAGCAGAAGAGGAGGAGGAGGAGAGGAGGAGAAGGAGGAGGAGCAGAGGAGGAGGAGGAGGAGAAGAGGAGGAGGAAGAGGAGCAGAGGAGGAGGAGGAGCAGAAGAGGAGGAGGAGGAGGAGAGGAGGAGAAGGAGGAGGAGTAGAAGAGGAGGAGGAGGAGCAGAAGAGGAGGAGGAGGAGGAAGAGGAGCAGAGGAGGAGTAGAGGAGGAGGAGGAGGAGGAGTAGAAGAGGAGGAGGAGAAGTAGAGGAGGAGGAGCAGAGGAGGAGGAAGAGGAGCAGAGGAGGAGGAGGAGCAGAAGAGGAGGAGGAGGAGGAGGAGGAGGAGAAGGAGGAGGAGCAGAGGAGGAGGAGGAGGAGGAGGAGGAGAAGAGGAGGAGGAAGAGGAGCAGAGGAGGAGGAGGAGCAGAAGAGGAGGAGGAGGAGGAGAGGAGGAGAAGGAGGAGGAGCAGAGGAGGAGGAGGAGCAGAGGAGGAGGAGCAGAGGAGGAGGAGAAGGAGGAGCAGAGGAGGAGGAAGATGAGGAGGAGGAGAGGAGGAGAAGGAGCAGAAGAGGAGGAGAAGGAGCAGAAGAGGAGGAGAAGGAGCAGAAGAGGAGGAGGAGGAGCAGAGGAGGAGACACTAGCATCCACTGAGCTGTGCGAGGATGCTGAACTTGAGGAGCTCCTGACACTCTGATCCACAGTCTGAGGGCCACACCTGGATCTGAGCTTCAGAGTCCAGAGGGAAACGGAACCTGCAGGAGATCAGAGGAGATCAGAGGAGATCACAGGAGATCACAGGAGATCAGAGGAGATCACAGGAGATCACAGGAGATCAGAGGAGATCACAGGAGATCACAGGAGATCACAGGAGATCACAGGAGATCAGAGTCTCAGGAGACAAAAGTGAAACTGAAACTGACTGTTGTGAGGTTTAAGTCATGTTCTAATGATGTTCCTCCTCAGAAACACCTGGAGTTGTGTTTGTTTCATTCACATGTTTGAGGAATTCTTTATTATTTGTCTGTAACATCTCCAACACTCCAAACACTCTGTTCCACCTCGTGATGTCATCAAGTCCCTGGTTCAGGCCTGGTTCAGTCCTGGTTCAGTCGTAGTCCAGACCTGGTCCAGACCCAGTCCTCAACTGTAGTCCTATTTCAGTCCTGGTTCAGTCCTGGTTCAGTCCTAGTTAATTCTGGTCCAGACCTGGTCCAGACCCAGTCCTCAACTGTAGTCCTATTTCAGTCCTGGTTCAGTCCTGGTTCAGTCCTAGTTAATTCTGGTCCAGACCTGGTCCAGACCTGGTCCAGACCCGGTCCTCACCTGTAGTTCTGGTTGTGGACCACCTCGAGGCCGGAGACGCCTGAGATGAGGTACTGCTGGTTCTTCTGGAGGTCCACAGAGTCACAGGTGGTCTTCTTGATGAAGTCCACCTCAGATCCTGCGCTCACGGCTCCAAACTCTGCAGACACAGAACCCCAAGTGTGAGAGGAACCGCAACAAAAAAACTGCACAGGGAGGAACATTCTGAAGAACGGACAGAAACACGACGGAGAGTTTGATTTTAAATTTCAGAAACTCGCACCAAAAACGTGTCCAAATCAAAAAGAACTTTTCTCAAACTCATTTGTCCTCAGTTACAAAAGCATTGGACATGAGTCAGTGCTAGTGCAGCTTCTGCAGCTCAGGGAGGGAATTCTGGAGATTCTGAGCTTCACATGAGTCTGTCCAGAACCAGGACTAAATCAGGACTAAACAAGGACTAAACGAGGACTAAATTAGGACTAAACAAGGACTAAACGAGGACTAAATTAGGACTAAAGAAAGACTGAACCAGGATTAAACCAGGACTGAACCAGGACTAAACCAGGACTAAATCAGGACTAAATCAGGACTAAAGAAGGACTAAATTAAGACTAAACAAGGACTAAATCAGGACTGAACCAGGACTAAATCAGGACTAAATCAGGACTAAACAAGGACTAAACGAGGACTAAATTAGGACTAAAGAAAGACTGAACCAGGATTAAACCAGGACTGAACCAGGACTAAACCAGGACTAAATCATGACTAAAGAAGGACTAAAGCAGGACTAAACAAGGACTAAATCAGGACTGAACCAGGACTAAATCAGGACTAAAGAAGGACTAAAGCAGGACTAAATCAGGACTAAACAAGGACTAAATCAAGACTAAACAAGGACTAAATCAGGACTGAATTAGGACTAAACCAGGACTAAATCAGGACTTAACAGGGACTAAATCAGGACTGAACCAGGACTAAATCAGGACTAAAGAAGGACTAAAGCAGGACTAAATCAGGACTAAACAAGGACTAAATCAAGACTAAACAAGGACTAAATGAGGACTGAATTAGGACTAAACCAGGACTAAATCAGGACTAAATCAGGACTCAACAAGGACTAAATCAGGACTGAATTAGGACTAAACCAGGACTGAACCAGGACTAAACCAGGACTGAACCAGGACTGAACCAGGACTAAATCAGGACTAAACCGGTACTAAATCAGGACTAAATCAGGACTGAACCAGGACTAAACCAGGACTGAACCAGGACTAAACCAGGACTAAATCAGGACTGAACCAGGACTAAACCAGGACTAAGTCAGGTCTAAACAAGGACCAAATCAGGACTGAACCAGGACTAAACCAGGACTGAACCAGGACTAAACCAGGACTAAATCAGGACTAAACCAGGACTAAATCAGGACTAAAGAAGGACTAAACCAGGACTAAATCAGGACTAAACCAGGACTAAATCAGGACTAAATCAGGACTAAACCAGGACTAAATCAGGACTGAACCAGGACTGAACAGGACTAAACCAGGACTAAATCAGGACTAAACCAGGACTAAATCAGGACTAAACCAGGACTAAACCAGGACTGAACCAGGACTGAACCAGGACTAAACCAGGACTGAACCAGGACTGAACCAGGACTAAATCAGGACTAAACCGGTACTAAATCAGGACTAAATCAGGACTGAACCAGGACTAAACCAGGACTGAACCAGGACTAAACCAGGACTAAATCAGGACTAAATCAGGACTGAACCAGGACTAAACCAGGACTAAGTCAGGTCTAAACAAGGACCAAATCAGGACTGAACCAGGACTAAACCAGGACTGAACCAGGACTAAACCAGGACTAAATCAGGACTAAACCAGGACTAAATCAGGACTAAAGAAGGACTAAACCAGGACTAAATCAGGACTAAACCAGGACTAAATCAGGACTAAACTGGTACTAAATCAGGACTAAATCAGGACTGAACCAGGACTGAACAGGACTAAACCAGGACTAAACCAGGACTAAATCAGGACTAAACCAGGACTAAATCAGGACTAAACCAGGACTAAATCAGGACTGAATCAGGACTAAACCAGGACTAAAGGCAGGGTTAAGATGCTGAGAGTGGGACACACTTGGACGTGTCTCTCTCTGGCACTGACCTCCTTCGTTCTTGATGACCTCCTCTACGGTGGCTGTGTGGGTCAGAAAGTCTCCCTCGGACACCAGGCTGGTCACGGTCACTTTGAACGCTGTGGACAGAAGGACCAGAGGCTGAGGTTTGTTTTGTTTCCTGTGGCGGGTGAAGTCGTGATGTGGAGGTGAAGTCACAGTTTTCATCTAGATCTATTTTATTTATTTATTCGTTTATTTGGAAGGGACAATGCATATTAATGAACGCACAATTTGTATAAGATCACACAAACTGACGTAAATATGCCGGATTTAGCACAGCGCTAATTTCCATCCGCAGTCCCAGACATAAAGATATAACATACAACAGAAAATATGTTGCAGTTGCAGACATTAGACAATAATGTTAGACATATAATAATAATTAGACAAAATGTACGATCTTAACACTTAAATCTATCAGAAAATTATTTGAAAGTAGTGAAATGATCTGTCCAAGCAGCGAGATCATTTTACTGGACAAGTGACTGAGCACATGCACACTGTCCTCCTCATCTACTCGAAACTATGGCTAAATCTCGGATTAGAGGCACTTTTGACTCAAACTAAAGTGTAGACTAAGACATTGAGCTTCTGTGATTTGAAAAGTGCTAAAGTTTGTGTTATTTGGAGACCGCAAACATATGCCCCGAGAACTCACGTTAACGGATATCGCTAAACTAAAACATCTTGGAATCGGAAGTGCTCCATATGACACCAAAGTGCTATGGGTGAGTAAAACAACTTGTTTTATTACCAAAATAAGGCTCAGATTGTAAAAAAAATGTGAATTCTCCTTTAAAATCATGCATGTGAATACTAAGGAGGAATACTAATGAGGTGCCTCAGGGTTTTATTTACGTAAAAACTTCATCCAGATTTACAACAAACTGTTTTTGCTTCGATCGGCTCCTCAGAAACTCGTCAGCTTCTGACTATGGAAGATTGTTTTATCAGATTCTGAATATGAAACACAGTTGGATTTCTCACTTTGAATTTTTTAACTTTGAATTCTTTAATTAATTAATAATTCTTCTTCCCACTACTTTTTGGGAAAATGTTGTTTTTTTTTTGTTTTTTTTTCTGTTTATTGTTATTTCTGTTATTGCACTTTTAAAAGAATGTAAATTGCTTACTTGCCCCAAATAAATAAATAAATAAATAAATAAATTCTGAATTTTCATTGCTGAAATTTTAAGTGTACATTTTCAAAGTGTTTAATATTCAAAATAAACATGTCACCTTTTAAATATTCAGCACAAACATTTTCAAGACCTCAAATTCAACAGTCAGAATTCAGCATGTAAAATCCAAGACGTCAAGGCAGAAGCAATCGATCCCACGTGATCCGATCAAACTCAGTAACAAACAGGAAATGGTGCAGTGAAGCGATCTGATTGGTCAAAATTCACCTTGTGAAAACCTCATCTCTTTGACTGGTTAAATGTCAACCCCGCCCACAGATGAGAACCATTAGGAAACAGCCTCTGTCCTCCTCACTCACACAGGATCGATTGCTTCTGCCTTGCCTTGCTCCTTGCCAGCCTTTGTGCTGAATATTTAAAAGATTACATTTTTATTTTGAATTTAAAACATACTGAAAAAATATACTTAAAATTTCAGCAACTAAAATTCAGAATTTTCAGAGTTAAAAAAATCAAAGTGAGAAATTCAGCTGGATTTAAAATTCCAAATCTGGTGGAACAAAAGATCTTCCAAACTGAACATAACGGCTGAGGTCAGTCTTGTGTATTTGATACTCATAATGTACTTGTTTTTCCCGTGTTCTCTGTGTTTGTGTGAGCAGCGGGGCTGTTTGTTTGTGCAGTACCATATTTGATCTCCGGGCGGCAGATCTCCTTCCTGAGCGTCGTCTCGGTGACAGACGGGCCCACGGTCCCTCTGAAGCTCGAGCAGACCGCTGTGAAATACACAGGTTTGAATCTAAAAAAGACTTGTTTTGACGCCTGATTCTTAACATGAGTCTTAAACATGTGTCCTTGGTCCTTCTACAGGAAGTCAGAGGTCAGACTCACCGGTGATGCACTGGCACTGGTCAAACTGACACAGTCTGTGGATCTTCTGCTCCTGGTCAGACACCAGCTTCGTGCACTTGGCCACTGCAGAACACAAGAAACATGAGGTCTGGAGGTCATACTTCAGTGAGTCAGCCAGCGGTCAGTGATCAGAGGGCAACACCCAATCCAAGAAAATCTGGTCAAACATTTGAATTCAAAGCGATTTTCATGTGTTTTTATTGAGAAAAACATAAAATGTGATGAGTCAATAAGAGAAAAATACTGTAGTAAGAAGAAGTGCTTCTAATATTTGCCAGCAGGGGGTGCTAGTCCTGCTGTGAGCTTCAGCCTGGTGTTCACCTCGGTCCCGGTGTTTACCTCGGTCCCGATGTTTACCTCGGTCCCGGTGTTCACCTCGGTCCCGGTGTTCACCTCGGTCCCGGTGTTTACCTCGGTCCCGATGTTTACCTCGGTCCCGGTGTTCACCTCGGTCCCGGTGTTTACCTCGGTCCCGGTGTTTACCTCGGTCCTGGTGTTTACCTCGGTCTTGGTGTTTACCTCGGTCTTGGTGTTTACCTTGGTCCTGCTCCTCGTACACAGTGAAGACCGTGTCACTGGCTCCGCCCACAACAAACGCCGTTCTGATCCGGAACCCGACACAGACGAACCGGTCTGAGGGCACCTGGAGAACAACATGGACCATATGATCACTGTCCTCCTCTGCTCCTGTCTGCTCCTGATGCTCCTGTCTCCTACTGTCTCCTCCTGATGCCCCTGATGCCTCTGATGCTCCTGTCTCCTCCTGATGCTCCTGATGCCTCTGATGCTCCTGTCTGCTCCTGTCTCCTCCTGATGCTCCTGTCTGCTCCTGATGCGCCTGTCTGCTCCTGTCTCCTCCTGATGCTCCTGATGCCCCTGATGCTCCTGATGCCCCTGATGCTCCTGTCTCCTCCTGATGCTCCTGATCAATGTTCCCCCTAATTTTTCATGTGTCTGAGCAAACACACCAACTCCCTGAGCGTTCCTTGGACTCCTGTGAGCAACATCCGACATGCACACTGTGGCCACACCAGTATCACACCTGAGATCATGGCAAGTTACATAGCTTATGAATCAAATTACTGCTGTTATTTCTGTTAGATTACTTTTAATATAACTGATTTTTTGGTCCACTTCTCAAAAATCTTTTCATGAGCTTTGTACATGTTGTATGTCAGTGTGAGGGTCCTGCTGTGGTCAGTGAAACATTGAACATTACAATATTTTGAAAAATAACCTGTGTATATACACAGTGTATGTACCTGTGTATAAACCTAGGACACTATAAGATGGGTCTTTCTCAAAATAATGATCTCCAAAATAAGTATACATTTTTATCAGTTTATATCTTGCTTTTTAATCATTACCCAGTTTAAGTAATTCTGTGAGAGTGACAGAGCTCTGTGGTTTAACGCTCTGGGGAGAGGATTCACACTTCACACAGAAAGTCCCGTCTTTTGCTCACAAAAACCTATGGCTTGGACAGAAACAAAGAAAACAGCCGAGGATTACATTATGGCTCTACCTGTCTCCTCTTCTGTTCTTCCCTACGTGGAGTGTGTGCGGGCGGCGCTCCCGTCGGCTGGTGCGGACCTGCCGCTCTGACCCACGGCGATGCGCACGACAACTATGGTCTTACTGAAGGAAGCGAGCGAAATGCGATCGAAATGAATCTGTTTGTAGTTGGCTTGTCCCTAAAGCATGTCACATTCACATGTGCACACTGAATCTATCAGACTGGATTCCATGTGTCAATCCAGCGCTGAGTTCAAGTTAGATTTTATTTTATGCGCTGAAAAGGATTTGATGTGCGCGCTGAACGTCTGGGGAGTGCGCGATTGCGCACGCGCGCACCTTAGAGGGAACACTGCTCCTGATGCTCCTGATGCTCCTGATGCTCCTGATACTCCTGTCTCCTCCTGATTCTCCTGATGCTCCTGTCTGCCCCTGATGCCCCTGTCTGCCCCTGCACTCCTGTAAACTCACGCTGTAGAGGTTGATAAACACAGTTCTCTTGTTCATGCTGTATGAGGCGATGATGGGCTCGTCTCTGTCCCTCAGGGGTCGGAGGTCTTCTAGGTAGGGCTCGATGGCGGTGGGCAGCTGGATCTCCATCACTGTGAGGAGAGACTCCTCCGCCACCTCGTTAGGGGGCGGTTTGTACCTGACACACACAATTACTGTTACTACTATTACTACTATTACTACTACTACTGGGTACTGGATAGATGTCTAATGTCAGTGTGGGAAATTCCAGACAGAGCAATAAGAAAACTAGCAGGTGGTGAAAAAAGTTCCGCAGTGCAGCTTTAAAATTCACAGTAACGTGTGAGTGTGAAAATTCTCACTGTGCACAGGCGACGAGGTGAGGAGCGTTCAGGTTGACGTCTGAAAACAAACACACAACACGGGTGATCGGAAAAGTGAAAACAGATTTGTGTTTTGGGTCCTCACTTTTGTCCTGATTTTGTGTTTTGAGTCCTCACTTCTGTCTTGATTTTGTGTTTTGAGTCCTCACTTCTGTCTTGATTTTGTGTTTTGAGTCCTCACTTCTGTCTTGATTTTGTGTTTTGTGTTTTGAGTCCTCACTTCTGTCCTGATTTTGTGTTTTGTGTTTTGAGTCCTCACTTCTGTCCTGATTTTGTGTTTTGGGTCCTCACTTCTGTCCTGATTTTGTGTTTTGAGTCCTCACTTCTGTCTTGATTTTGTGTTTTGTGTTTTGAGTCCTCACTTCTGTCCTGATTTTGTGTTTTGAGTCCTCACTTCTGTCCTGATTTTGTGTTTTGAGTCCTGACTTTTGTCCTGATTTTGTTTTGAGTCCTCACTTGTCTTGATTTTGTTTTGAGTCCTCACTTCTGTCTTGATTTTGTGTTTTGAGTCCTCACTTCTGTCCTGATTTTGTGTTTTGAGTCCTCACTTCTGTCCTGATTTTGTGTTTTGAGTCCTCACTTTTGTCCTGATTTTGTTTTGAGTCCTCACTTCTGTCCTGATTTTGTGTTTTGAGTCCTCACTTCTGTCTTGATTTTGTGTTTTGTGTTTTGAGTCCTCACTTCTGTCCTGATTTTGTGTTTTGAGTCCTCACTTTTGTCCTGATTTTGTTTTGAGTCCTCACTTTTGTCCTGATTTGGTGTTTTGAGTCCTCACTTTTGTCCTGATTTGGTGTTTTGAGTCCTCACTTTTGTCCTGATTTTGTTTTGAGTCCTCACTTGTCTTGATTTTGTTTTGAGTCCTCACTTCTGTCTTGATTTTGTGTTTTGAGTCCTCACTTCTGTCCTGATTTTGTGTTTTGAGTCCTCACTTCTGTCCTGATTTTGTGTTTTGAGTCCTCACTTTTGTCCTGATTTTGTTTTGAGTCCTCACTTCTGTCCTGATTTTGTGTTTTGAGTCCTCACTTCTGTCTTGATTTTGTGTTTTGTGTTTTGAGTCCTCACTTCTGTCCTGATTTTGTGTTTTGAGTCCTCAGTTTTGTCCTGATTTTGTGTTTTGAGTCCTCACTTTTGTCCTGATTTTGTGTTTTGAGTCCTCACTTCTGTCCTGATTTTGTGTTTTGAGTCCTCACTTCTGTCCTGATTTTGTGTTTTGAGTCCTCACTTCTGTCCTGATTTTGTGTTTTGAGTCCTCACTTTTGTCCTGATTTTGTGTTTTGAGTCCTCACTTTTGTCCTGATTTTGTGTTTTGAGTCCTCACTTCTGTCTTGATTTTGTGTTTTGAGTCCTCACTTTTGTCCTGATTTTGTTTTGAGTCCTCACTTCTGTCCTGATTTTGAACTAGTCTTTGTGTAAGAAGTCTCAGTTTTTGCAGTATATTGTTCTAGAGAATCTGAAATCCTGTAGTGAACACAGATATCTGACTTTTCTGTTGTTCAGTTTCAGAGACAGAAACAAGAATAAGACACTGTGAGATCACGGCCCTGCTGTGTGTCCTCTTCCCCCTCAGGTTCTGTGACTCTGCTCTTGTATTTATGTATATTTGTGTGAATATTGTGTGTGTCTCACCGCTCTGGCCTGATTTGAAGATCTCCATTCTGATGTTGAAGTTGCAGTTGATCTGAGGAGGAACCGTCTGATAATAAACCGTCTTCAGCTGTGAGCGAACAAACACCAGGACACAGAGCTCAGCTCATTGTCACATGTACTAAAGTACAAAATACTTCAGTCAAAATACTGCCTATATCTGTACTTTACTTCAAGGTTGTACAGAGGATTTTCCAAGGAAAGAGAAATCCAGTGACTGTTTTTTCAAATGTTCCTCATGCGTGAAACCTCTGCCTAAGTAGAAATACCTCCCGCCTCCTCCTGACTCTAGATGTTTGTTTCCAGCCGGTGCTCGTTCAGAATCGCTGTTGCTGCTATAACTTTACTGTACGTTTTCAAATGATCAGCAGAAGTTTCCTGTCCAGAAGTAATTTATCGACCAACGCGTCAGTCTGTAGACCCTTCGTCTGCTTCAGTGCCATCGCTGGAAGGAATCTCAGAGAATCACCTTAATTTGGCTTTGCTCCTTTTCCCCTTCTCTTCTTCTTTCAGCGACCTCATGAACGGACTTTCTTTTGTGGCGAACTGGTCGTGGATTCTCGTCCGCCATCACGACAAACTTTGTGCAAACTGCGAGGAAGCTACAGTTGGAAAAAGCTGCTAAGAACCACTGCATTGGTCGAGTAAACGGCGTCTTGCGTCTGTGGAATGTGTGAGAGGCGAAAGTAAACCACGTAATCCCAGCGCGCCAGAGAGTCGGTTACACTAGAAGCGTAGGGAGTTTGATTGACGACCTAACAGCCAATAGATAACGAGGTAGCCTTGTTATCTATTGGCTAACATTTATCTGGCCCCACCACATCCACAGTTGATGCATTTTCATTCTTTATTTTTTCTTAGCGTCTTTATAATGCTATTTTGAACTTTCATTGACAATTTGAACCTTTAAGGACATTTTAGAATGGATACTTTTACTTTTACTTCACTACATTTGGGAGCAGGTATCTGTACTTTCTACTCCACTACATTTTTGACAGGACTGAAAAGTAAAAGGCTCATTCCAGAATTGGAGGACATTTTGGCTTTAAAGGTTTTCTAAATGTTTCCAATTTGGATAGGTTTGGATAGGTTTGGATAAAAGCATGATCCCTGTATAAAACGCCTGGACAAAGTATAACAAAAAGTAGAGTAAAAAGTTTATTTTTACAGCTATTGATTCTCAATTTGAAATTTGAGTGGTTAACAACTTATTGTATTGAAAGATAGTGTATTTTAGGCCTCAGCTATGAACAGCAGCTATAGACACCTTTTATATTTACAAAAAAATTAGGCGAGGATAAAAAAAAACATTTTTTATTTGGTGTTCCAAGGTGTGTAACTTTTTTCCAATCACATTTGGAGTGAATGTAAATGCTGAGGGTAAAACTAGAGAATGTTCCCTTTACACAGAGACCAAACATTTGTATATAATCCATATACTTCAATAACAGGTATGATTTTAATTTGGAGAGGTCTTTTTAGGGACAATTGCTCAAAAAAGGCCCTCCACTGTAAGGGGTTAAAATTCTTGAAAAAAAAACCTTCAGTTTTCTGATTTTCTGCTACATATTCATCAATAATAGGTAATAAACGATCAAATGCTTGATTAGCTCAGCTTAGTCAATGGTAAAATTTTTATTACATGATTTATATGTTTTATTTATGTATTTCCTCTAATCACAGTAACAGGGTTGCAGGTAACAGGGTTGCAGATCCGCACTAATGTTCACTTTATCTCAGGAGTAGAAGCTGTTTAGCTGTTACTGCTAATCAAGAGGAAAAACTTATTTATGCAAATAAGTAAAGGGAAAATAATAATAATTGTCTTATTCTGATCATTTGCATAACAGGGTTGCATGAGGCAGAGTGAGACATTCAGTCAAGGCTAACGATGTTATAAAAATAAGAAAAATACAAGCTCTGCCCATTCTTTTGGAAAACTGTTTGGTGATGTCAAGTCCAGGGGATCATGTGGTTCACTGTTGATTGATTGATTGATTGATCATGTGGTTCTGCTTTCTTCTTCTTCTACCAGGCTAAAAATGTTCTGGTAACAGGGTTGGTGCATGTTGTGGGACACATGTTCCATGAATAATAATTATTATTTGAAATGTTATTTCTATTAAAACAAATGTTCCACAGTTACAAGAGATGGAAATGAAACAAATTATAGAAAAAACAAGAAATTTCAATTGAATTTTAACTGGTTTATTTGAGATTCAGTTTGGTCATTAAAGGGGTGGGACAAGAGGAAAATGGCATTTTGGGGGAACTCCAGATTTATTTGGTATTTTAAAAACTATTTTCAAGCATTGTTTTCTCTTTGTTTTTTTTTAGATTTGGTCTCAGGACAAGTAAATTCACTCAGAAACTGTATGTTTTAGTATTTTGTATGTGGATTATGGGTGGGACGTAAAATGTCCTCCAGTTCTGGAAGGACCCAAAAGTGTTTCTACTTAATGTCCCCAGGGAAGACCCAGGACACACTGGAGGGACTATGTCTCCCGGCTGGCCTGGGAACGCCTTGGGGTCCCCCCGGAGGAGCTGGAGGAAGTGTCCGGGGTGAAGGAAGTCTGGGAGTCCCTGTTTAGACTGTTGCCCCGGCGATAAGAGGAAGAACATGGATGGATGGAGTACATGTACACAAAGACTGAACCGATGGGGCGACATATAGAACTGTGATTTTTCTCTTGATTTCAGATTTGGCACTACGTCACACAAAATGGAGTCTTGTGTAAGCAGCAGTGGATTGTGGGTAATGTAGTCTGGACACTCACCTTCACATGAGACACTCCCAGACCATAGGCTGTGGTCGCGGTCACTCCACTGTTTTTATTGATCTGGAAAGAGACGAGAACTCAACCAGGTCTGGACCAGGACTATACCAGGTCCTGATCGGGTCTGAAACAGCTCTGGACTAGGACTTGGGTAAAAAAAAAAAAAAAAACTAGTTTCTGAACATTTTTAAAACTCCTCAGTAAAGATCTTTGTCCCATCACTGTTTCTCTTCAGCTTTAGTATCAGTTATCAGGTTTATTATCTGGGGAAATATATTTTCCTCTTGTAGTTTGTGAACGAGTAAATGTTGTGTTTTTTTTTAAAGTGGGAGGAGCTATGACAACAAGTCTCCTTTGCGTTTAAAAGTTCTACGTGACAAAAACACGACTCTGGAGTTGTGTTTTGTTTCATTCACACGTTTGAGGAACTCTTTATTATGAGTCTGTAGCTACGTTTACACATCACCGGGTATGTGAAGTAGTACTAGTAGTAGTAGTACTAGTAGTAGTAGTAGTAGTAGTAGTAGCAGTAGTAGTACTAGTAGAAGTAGTCGAAGTAGTAGTGGTAGTAGAAGTAGTAATATTAAAGGTGAAGTACTGCTGGTAGTAGTAGTAGTAGAAGTAGTAGCAGTAGTAGTAGTAGTAGCAGTAGTAGTAGTAGTAGTAGTAGAAGTAGTTGTTAAAAGTCTGGCATGGGACTACATTACCCATAATGCACCTGTAGTCGAAACTGTTGTTCCCCGAGACTGGGGCCCCACGAGTTCGTGTGCGCTGTTGTTTAGTTGTATAAGGAGCGGTTCCTCGTGCTGGTCTCGGGTATCCTTTGGTTCATGTGTATGAGTGCCGTGTGCGTTCTTGCTGTGTGAGTATTGTCTGTACTTGATTGCAAATGTATATATTTGGCAGTTTATTTGAACGTATAGTTCTTGTAGTTTATAATTAATGGTAAAGGAGCTATCGCTAATTTACGATGCTTCAATGTTCTATGGGTGTTGCCTTATGCTGGAGCGCCCACTTGTGGTTCCTTTGTGTTATAGTACGTTTCTTTCTTTTCCTAGTTTGTTCCCTAATATTATATATTTTTCTTGTTCTTGTTTTCAGATAACCACACACCCATACATGTAACCAATTAATCCTCCTGTTCAATATTACCTTGTCCTTCCTCCTGAATAAATATCCGACCCTTAAACAAGTGCCTGTTCCTTCTGACAGAGGAAAACTCAGTTGAATGCAAATCTGTAACCAGTGCATGCCAAACGCACACTGTACCTTACAAGTGGTCCTTCGAGCCGGATAGCCTTTGGCTGAGTTAACAAGATGGCAACTTCACTACAAGATGAGGATATTCAGGAGGAGAGACTACAGCATAGTCCCCGTCCACACAGGAGCAGGAGGCTTCCGGGACATCTGGCAGACTATGAACATGGCTTACCTGATCCAGAAGTGTCTGACTATCTTCTAGATGAACCAGATAAGGAGGAGGAGAATAGATGGGAGAAGATGGAGAGTGCTTGGGGCAGAATACTGACAACTATGAAAGAGATGCAAGTCACCATGAGGGAGACCAATAGCTCATTAAACAGGCGTGTGGAGATGCTGGAGCGAGGATGTAAGTCCTCCAGCCCTCTCTTTCAGCACAGTAAGACTCCTGTATCAGACAGAGCTGCCTCCCTTCCCCTTGTATTCAAACCTGTACCGCTACTGGCACCAGTCCTCAGGCGAGATACCAGAACTCCCGTGAATTTGTTTAGGCCAGTAGAACTTACTGCAGGACACACAAGTCCTGTCCAGCCTGCATCACAGTTGGCTACTCCTCCACTGGATCCCATAGTGCAATCACATGTAGCTCCTGCTCCTCAGCCTGCTCCTATCCCTCTGAGCCCCATTATCCTTATCCAGCCAGCTCCACTGCCTCCAGATCCTATGCCACCGCCTGCTCTAACGCCGAGCGTCAGTCCAGCAGTTCAACCTGCACCTTGGCCTGCTCCTCTGGCTGCTCCTCTGACTGCTTCACAGCCCAGAGCATCTCCAGTACTTCAGCCGGTGCGTCAGCCTGCGCCGCTACGTGCTCTACCACCTAGGGTGAGTCATGTTATCCATCCTGAGCGTCAACCTGACAGCCAAGTAGTCCAATCAGCGCGCCTGGATAGAGTTGAACCACATCACTCAGAACTAATGTACAGCCAGAGGTTTCAACATGTACGTCCTCCTACCCGCTCTAACCAAGTATTTTATGCAGAGCCTCATAACCCAACAGTCTTCAGTAGACCCCAATCTTCCTCCATGTATTATTCACCACCGGGGGCAGAGACACAGCAGCCTATTCCCTATGATCAGTCAAATGTAGCTCCTCCCACTGATTCAGCCGATCACCATTATCCTACCTATCCATCGGCCTCCGTCTACCCATCTCAGCAGGCTGCCTACCATCCTTCTTCAGCAGATGTCACCCATCCTAACCTGATGGAGATGATAGTAGCATCTTCATACGGCATCCCTAAACCTAAGCTAATGACGTTTAGAACGGGCAGAGAGAGTGACTTTGCATTGTTGAAGAAGGGACTGGACAGTTTACTGGGGCCACATACTCATCTCACAGAGGAGTATAAGTATCACATCCTGCTGGATCATTTGGAGCATCCGTGTGCTTTGCAGGTGGCCCGCCGCTACATTCATGACCGTACACCCTATAGCAGTGCTATGAGAGCTCTGGAGCAAAGGTACGGGCAGCCAAGGCAGTTGGTCCAGAGTGAGCTGAGTGCCATCCTTAATTGCCCTCCTGTTAAAGCTGGTGACTCTCAGGCCTTTGAAGACTTCTCCTCGGCAATATCCAGCTTGGTTGGCCTCCTCAGTACCATGGATGATGTAGCAGCCAGTGAGCTCCAATGTGGTTCACATGTAGACAGACTGCTCACTAAGCTTCCTCCTAGCTACAGAGACAGTTTCATTGAGTACTGTATCACACGTGGCATCATTCGCAGTGGTAGCAGTCGCACGTACAACATGTATGACCTCTCTGAATGGCTGGAGCGTAAATCACAAGTATTGCAGCTGTCAAGACAGGCTACTCAGTCTCAGCATGCAGATAGGCCAGGTCCAGAAAGGAGCCACCTCAGAGCCAATGCAGGGCCGAAGTCACAGAGTAAGTCCACCTCCATCTATTATGGCTCAGACCCTGCACGGTCACAACCTAAGACAGAGCAGAAGGCACAGGCTCCTCCTTCGGCCCACTTGAAGCAGAAGCAGAAGTTTAAGCCCTATTGCCCTTACTGTGAAGGGACAGAGCATTACCTTAGTGGCTGTGTAGACTTTAAGAAGTTCGATCTCAAAGCTGTATCCTCCTGGATAAAGGAGAAATCCAGATGCTGGCGCTGTGGCCGTAAACACACTCCTGAACAGTGCACGCTGAAGAAAATGTGCAGCAGCTGTGGAGAACAGCACTTATTAGCGCTACATGACCTGGCCGAAGCAAAGAAACAGGACCCTAGCATCCTAACAGTGGGCACCAGCAGAGTTTTCCTGGGTCCTCTCAGTCATTCAAGCCGTGTTATGCTCAAGGTTGTGCCCATTCAGCTGCACCATGAAAGAAAGTCCATAGACACATTTGCTCTCCTAGATGATGGCTCGGAGAAAACCATCATTCTCCCAGCTGCAGTCAAATCACTGGGCTTGCAGCAGGAAGAAGAGACACTCTCACTGAGAACTATCCGCCATGATGTGATCCAGGTAAAGGGAGCCTGCGTCTCATTCCCACCTCTCTCCGAAGGCCAAGCCTAGAACACGCTACAAGATTACAGGTGCCTTCACAGCAACACAGCTATGCCTAACTGAACAGTCCTGCCCAATTGAATTCTTAAAGGAGAAGTATCACCACCTACAGCGTGTACAGCTTGAGGGTTTCACACAGGTACAGCCTTTAGTGTTGATTGGCTCTGACAATGCTCACCTCATCACACCTGTTCACCCGGTCCTGCGTGGGCCAGCCCACGGGCCAATCGCCATCTGCACAAAGCTTGGATGGGCCATCCAGGGTCCCAGCTGCAGCCTGCCTGCACAACAGGGTGAGGTGTCCTGCCTGAACCTGTCATGCCTTTCTCCGGCTGAGGCCCTCCACCAGAATGTGCAGCGCCTGTGGCAACTAGACACTCCCCTCCACAAACCAGAGAAGGAGGTCACACGCTCTAAAGAGGACAGAGAAGCTATAGCCATGCTAGAGGATAAAACTATCAGAGTCCCTGTAGATGGTGTAGAGAGATACGCCACTCCCCTACTCCGGAAGAAAGATTTTCCTCAACTTCAAGTCTCTCCTGAAGTGGTCAAGGGCCTCCTGAGATCCACAGAACGCAAGCTGGCTAGGAACCCAGATCTAGCTATCACTTACAATCAGGAGATCAAGAGGTTAAAGGACTCAGGCTATGTGGTTAAGCTGACTCCTGAAGAGATTCATAGCTCTACTGAATCCTGGTACGTTCCACACCACATAGTACATCACAACAACAAGGCTAGAGTAGTCTTTAACTGCTCCTTTGAGTTCCAGGGAACCAACCTCAACCACTACCTCCTGCCAGGGCCTACACTGGGGCCTACACTACTAGGTGTACTACTCCGCTTCCGGCAGTACCCTGTAGCGGTGAGCGGGGACATCAAAGCTATGTTTCACCAGATCCGACTGCTCCCAGAGGACCGGCCCCTCCTGCGGTTCCTGTGGCGAGATGGTGAAACAGAGCGGCCCCCAGACGTGTATGAGTGGAGAGTTCTGCCATTCGGAACCACGTGCAGCCCCTGCTGTGCTATTTTTGCTCTACAGAGGCATGTGAGGGAACATAAAGACACTCACCAGGATGTGTATGACTCTGTGCACACAGCCTTCTACGTGGACAACTGCCTGCGGTCCCTTTCTGACCCACAAAAGATCAAGGCGCTTATTGACCGAATGAGAGAGCTTCTTCTTAGCGGTGGATTTGAGATAGAGCAACATCCCTGAAGTGGTTGCTCATCTCCCCAGTGTGGCCAGGTCAGAGAGCTGTGAATTGTGGTTAAACTTCAAGAGCCTTGATCCACAGGAGTCAACATTGTGTCTCAGCTGGCACTGCCCAACCGATATCCTGGCATACAAGCACCGCCCAGTGTCCTACACTACTGTCACACTGCGTAATGTGTACAAAGTACTGGCCAGTCAATATGACCCGCTGGGTTATATCTGCCCCTACACCACAAGAGCGAAGCTGATAGTACAGGCTTTGTGGAGCACGGAGAGAGGATGGGACGAGCCCATACAAGGCACCCTGCTGCAAACCTGGCTTGAATGGGAGAGCGAGTTGTCACATCTCCAGCATATCACTATGCCTCGCTGTTACGCTCCTTCTCACCATAGTAACAGTGCAACATATGAGGTTCACATTTTCTGTGATGCCTCTGAGAGGGCCTATGGAGCTGTAGCCTATCTGAGGGTGATGGAACAGCAAGTGCACATTTCCACTTCATTTGTCATGGCACGGTCCAGGGTAGCTCCCCGCAAACAGGTGTCGATGCCCCGACTGGAGCTGTGTGCTGCGCTTACTGGAGCCCAACTAGCTAAAGTGCTCCAAACAGAACTCACCATCCCTCTACAGTCTATCTACCTGTGGACAGACTCCACCACAGTGCTGCAGTGGATCCAGTCCAGCTCTTGCCGCTACAAAGTATTTGTGGGAACTCGAATCTGTGATATCCAGGAGTTGACCTCCCCAGCGCAGTGGTATTATGTAAACTCCGATAATAATCCTGCAGATGACATCACTAGAGGCAAGCCTCTGGCAGAGTTAACGGTTTCCAGCCGCTGGTCACAAGGCCCACACTTTCTGACTCAGACACAGGACATGTGGCCAAAGCCCCCAACAGGTCCTACAGACTGTGGCAGTGAAGAGCTCCGAAAGGCAACATTTTGCAGCCATGCAGCTGTATTCCCAGATCTCCCAGATCCAGCACAGTATACATCGCTGGAGGACCTAGTCCTCGCCACTCACCAGTCCCTGCACGGGGCGGCCACCGCTCTCACTGCCGCGGAGCGTCTAGAAGCGGAGACATCACTCCTCCGCTCTGCACAAACTGATAGTTTCCCAGACGAGGTTCAAGCTCTCCGAGCAGGCCACACTGTTCCCTTAAGCAGCCGTCTGAGTGCCCTCTCTCCTGAGTATGACAGCCTTAGTGGTTTGATCAGAGTTGGAGGCCGCCTGCGTCAGGCTACGGATGTAGACCCAGACAGCATCCACCCTATTGTGCTGGCCGCAGATCACCCTCTGTCTAAACTCCTTATAAAGCATTATGACACTCAGCTCCTTCACCCTGGCGCAGAGAGGCTGTATGCAGAGATACGCCGCATCTATTGGATCATCAGAGGACGCCAAGCCATCAAGAAACATCAATACCAGTGTGTGGACTGCAAAAGATGGTGTGCTTCTCCTTCTACTCCCAAAATGGCGGACCTTCCCTCGTCACGGCTGCGACTGTACAAACCCCCATTCTGGTCTACAGGCGTGGACTGCTTTGGTCCATACATGATTAAGATTGGCCGCAGAAGAGAGAAGCGCTGGGGGATTATCTACAAGTGCCTCACCACCAGATGTGTGCACTTGGATCTCCTGCCAAGCATTGACACTGACTCCTTTCTTATGTCATTACGCAGGTTTATCGCACGCAGGGGAAAACCGTACGAGCTGTGGTCGGACCAGGGCACGAACTTCAGAGGGGGTAACAATGAGCTCCAGACCGCCTTTGAGAACATGGCCCCAGAACTGCAGCAACAGCTGGCCACCCAGACCATTAACTTCCACTTCAACCCACCGCATGCGCCTCACTTTGGGGGAGCCTGGGAGAGGGAAATCAGGTCCGTCAAGTCAGCTCTGCAGGTCATCCTGAAAGATCAAGTCGTGGCAGAAGAAGTCCTACTTACAACACTGATAGAGGTTGAGGGCATCCTAAACTCTAAACCTCTTGGGTATGCCTCCTCTGATGTGGCTGATCCTGACCCTATCACACCCAACCTCTTGTTAATGGGAAGGCGTGACTCAGCACTACCACAGGCAGTGTATGGCCCACACGATGCTCTGTCTAACAGGAGATGGAGATACAGTCAGGTGATTAGTGACCATTTCTGGAAACGTTTTATCCAGAACTACCTCCCTGGGCTTCAGCTGAGACAGAAATGGAGGAAATCTACAGACAATGTGACTGTGGGACAGGTTGTTATGATTGTGGATGCAAATCTTCCCAGAGGACTGTGGCCTGTTGGCACCATCACCAAGGTTTTCCCAGGATCAGACAGTGTTGTCCGAACTGCAGAGGTGAAAGTTAAAGACAATACTTACATACGCCCTGTAACCAAACTAGTGGAGCTTCCGGAAGTACCTGAGGACACCGGCAGCACTTCTCCCAACTAGTGGACTTTTTGCATGTGTGTATTTGACCTTCAAATACAGGGGCGGCTGTTAAAAGTCTGGCATGGGACTACATTACCCATAATGCACCTGTAGTCGAAACTGTTGTTCCCCGAGACTGGGGCCCCACGAGTTCGTGTGCGCTGTTGTTTAGTTGTATAAGGAGCGGTTCCTCGTGCTGGTCTCGGGTATCCTTTGGTTCATGTGTATGAGTGCCGTGTGCGTTCTTGCTGTGTGAGTATTGTCTGTACTTGATTGCAAATGTATATATTTGGCAGTTTATTTGAACGTATAGTTCTTGTAGTTTATAGTTAATGGTAAAAGGAGCTATCGCTAATTTACGATGCTTCAATGTTCTATGGGTGTTGCCTTATGCTGGAGCGCCCACTTGTGGTTCCTTTGTGTTATAGTACGTTTCTTTCTCTAGTTTGTTCCCTAATATTATATATTTTTCTTGTTCTTGTTTTCAGATAACCACACACCCATACATGTAACCAATTAATCCTCCTGTTCAATATTACCTTGTCCTTCCTCCTGAATAAATATCCGACCCTTAAACAAGTGCCTGTTCCTTCTGACAGAGGAAAACTCAGTTGAATGCAAATCTGTAACCAGTGCATGCCAAACGCACACTGTACCTTACAGTAGTAGTAGTAAAGGTGAAGTACTACTGGTTGTAATAGTAGTAGTAGTAGTAGTAGTAGAAGTAGTAGTAGTAGTAGTAGCAAAGCTGAAGTACTACTGGTAGTAATAGTAGTAGTAGTAGTAGTAGTAGTAGTAGTGAAGGTGAAGTACTAATGGTAGTAATGCGTGAAAAGTCCCTCAGTCGTCCAGGTAGAATCCATGATCAAAGGAGAAGTTCAATTTGTCAACTGGACAAAGTTTGTTTGGTTGAAAACGTTTCGCTGCTCATCCGAGAGGCTTCGTCAGCTCTGGCCCTCATGCTGGTTCGACCCTGTTTATATCTAGCTGCAAGGGAGGAGCTAGCTTCCCTGAACAAAGCTCTGACCTATCCCCGCTACTCTCTTTTGTTTTACGAATTCCTCTGGCGTCTTGTATTAGCATATCTATCAGCCCGCTCACTACACTGAAACAACTCTGAAACCATCAGCTAATCTGTCTCTTTGTATTTCAAATTTCTCTGGCGTCCAATTCCCTATTCAAGACAACGACCCTCTCCACCCCTCTGCAATGGCTTGTCTGTCCTAATGATTCTTTGTTTGAGAATCGAATTATAGATGGGAGCCAAGTTGTGTCTAACTCCCCCATTTCTGTTTAACGACGGATTCTCTTTTTTGACAAAAATAGCCTCTTTAACCCCCCTCTCAAACCAGTTCTTTTCCCTGGCTAAGATCTGAACCTCACTGTCCTCAAATGAATGGCCCGTGGCTTCTAGGTGAAGATGAACGGCAGATGACGGTCCACTCTGGCACGCCCGCCTGTGTTGGTACATCCTCTTGTGAAGTGGCTGCTTGGTTTCTCCAATATAGCGCTCACTGCAGTCTTCACTACACTGAATGGAGTAGACCACATTGCTTTGTTTGTGGCTCGGTGTTTTGTCCTTTGGGTGGACGAGTTTTTGTCTTAAAGTGTTTGTGGGTTTGAAATAAACTGGGATTTCATATTGTCTGAAAATCCTCTGTAGTTTTTCCGAAACGCCGGCCAGGTACGGAATCGCTACCCCTTTCCTCCTGGGTTCGGATTCTCTGTTGTCTTGTTTCTTGCCCTTGTCTCTCTTGGTTTTGTTGACAGCCCATTTAGGATATCCACAAACAGAGAGGGCTTCCTGCACATGTTGTTCTTCTTTCTCCTTACCCTCTGTGCTTGTGGGAACCACTTGGGCCCTGTGTTGTAATGTCCGAATAACACCTAGTTTGTGCTGCAGTGGGTGGTGTGAATCAAAAAGCAGGTATTGGTCTGTGTGTGTGGGCTTCCTGAAGACTTCTACTTGGAGTCCCCGGTCTCCTCCTATTGTTACTGCACAATCTAAGAATGCCAATGTGTTATCATTAGCATCTTCACGGGTGAATTTGATATTAGGATCTACAGAATTGATATGTGCAGTAAAAGGTTCCAAATCTTGAATTTTGATTTTTGTGAAATTATCATCAACATAACGAAACCAGTGTGTGGGAGGAGTGCCTGGATATGAAGCTAAGGCACTCTGTTCAAATTGTTCCATGTATAAATTAGCCATGATAGGGGAGACCGGTGAGCCCATCGCACAGCCATGAATTTGCCTGTAAAAGTTCCCTCTGAACTGGAAATAGGTGGTATTTAGACAAATTTCCAGCAGTTGGCAGATTTGGTCAGGAGAAAGTTTGGTTCTCTCTTCTAGCTTGGAATCCTGTAGTAAACTCCTTCTCGCTGCTTCGACCGCTACAGCTGTGGGGATACAAGTGAAAAAAGAGGTTACATCAAAGGAAACCATTGTCTCATCCTGACCAAACTGGAGAAACTTAACTTTGTTAACAAATTCGGCTGTGTTCTCAATGTGGTGCTCCGTGTTGCCCACCAATGGAGTTTGGCCAAATTATATGTGATAGAGTCAACACTACACACAATGGGTCTGAGTGGTACTCCTTGTTTGTGAATCTTCGGGAGGCCATAGATGCACGGGATAGCATCACCAGGGTACAATCTGTAATACAGCTGTCGATCAATGACTTCTTCTTTCCTCAACTTCTGCAAGCAATCAATGATCTTCTTTTTGTACCCATTGGTGGGGTCCCGTTTCAGTACTTCGTATGTTGTCGTGTCACTGCGGACAAAGGGAGATGCACGGTGATCTTGGACGCAGCTGACTATGAGGCTAAGGTGAACAGCCTACTCAGTGACACGACAACATACGAAGTACTGAAACGGGACCCCACCAATGGGTACAAAAAGAAGATCATTGATTGCTTGCAGAAGTTGAGGAAAGAAGAAGTCATTGATCGACAGCTGTATTACAGATTGTACCCTGGTGATGCTATCCCGTGCATCTATGGCCTCCCGAAGATTCACAAACAAGGAGTACCACTCAGACCCATTGTGTGTAGTGTTGACTCTATCACATATAATTTGGCCAAACACCTAAAAACCATCTTGGCTCCATTGGTGGGCAACACGGAGCACCACATTGAGAACACAGCCGAATTTGTTAACAAAGTTAAGTTTCTCCAGTTTGGTCAGGATGAGACAATGGTTTCCTTTGATGTAACCTCTCTTTTCACTTGTATCCCCACAGCTGTAGCGGTCGAAGCAGCGAGAAGGAGTTTACTACAGGATTCCAAGCTAGAAGAGAGAACCAAACTTTCTCCTGACCAAATCTGCCAACTGCTGGAAATTTGTCTAAATACCACCTATTTCCAGTTCAGAGGGAACTTTTACAGGCAGATCCACGGCTGTGCGATGGGCTCACCAGTCTCCCCTATCATGGCTAACTTATACATGGAACAATTTGAACAGAGTGCCTTAGCTTCATATCCAGGCACTCCTCCCACACACTGGTTTCGTTATGTTGATGATAATTTCACAAAAATCAAAATTCAAGATTTGGAACCTTTTACTGCACATATCAATTCTGTAGATCCTAATATCAAATTCACCCGTGAAGATGCTAATGATAACACATTGGCGTTCTTAGATTGTGCAGTAACGATAGGAGGAGACCGGGGACTCCAAGTAGAAGTCTTCAGGAAGCCCACACACACAGACCAATACCTGCTTTTTGATTCACACCACCCACTGCAGCACAAACTAGGTGTTATTCGGACATTACAACACAGGGCCCAAGTGGTCCCCACAAGCACAGAGGGTAAGGAAAAAGAAGAACAACATGTGCAGGAAGCCCTCTCTGTTTGTGGATATCCTAAATGGGCTGTCAACAAAACCAAGAGAGACAAGGGCAAGAAACAAGACAACAGAGAATCCGAACCCAGGAGGAAAGGGGTAGCGATTCCGTACCTGGCCGGCGTTTCGGAAAAATTACAGAGGATTTTCAGACAATATGAAATCCCAGTTTATTTCAAACCCACAAACACTTTAAGACAAAAACTCGTCCACCCAAAGGACAAAACACCGAGCCACAAACAAAGCAATGTGGTCTACTCCATTCAGTGTAGTGAAGACTGCAGTGAGCGCTATATTGGGGAAACCAAGCAGCCACTTCACAAGAGGATGTACCAACACAGGCGGGCGGGCCAGAGTGGACCGTCATCTGCCGTTCATCTTCACCTAGAAGCCGCGGGCCATTCATTTGAGGACAGTGAGGTTCAGATCTTAGCCAGGGAAAAGAACTGGTTTGAGAGGGGAGTTAAAGAGGCTATTTTTGTCAAAAAAGAGAATCCGTCGTTAAACAGAAATGGGGGAGTTAGACACAACTTGTCTCCCATCTATAATTCGATTCTCAAACAAAGAATCATTAGGACAGACAAGCCATTGCAGAGGGGTGGAGAGGGTCGTTGTCTTGAATAGGGAATTGGACGCCAGATAAATTTGAAATACATAGACAGATTAGCTGATGGTTTCAGAGTTGTTTCAGTGTAGTGAGCGGGCTGATAGATATGCTAATACAAGACGCCAGAGGAATTCGTAAAACAAAAGAGAGTAGCGGGGATAGGTCAGAGCTTTGTTCAGGGAAGCTAGCTCCTCCCTTGCAGCTAGATATAAACAGGGTCGAACCAGCATGAGGGCCAGAGCTGACGAAGCCTCTCGGATGAGCGGCGAAACGTTTTCAACCAAACAAACTTTGTCCAGTTGACAAATTGAACTTCTCCTTTGATAATGGTAGTAATAGTAGTAGTAGTAGTAGAAGTAGTAGTAGGATAGAATAGTACTAGTACTAGTTTGCTCGTGCCACCTGTCTGTCTTTCTGTCTCCATGGAGATCGACGGGTTTAATGTCACACTGCGGAACATTCCAGAACATTCCAGGCCAAAGATCTACGATGCGGATCTGTTTTTTTTTTTTTTCGTACAGTCCGGGCAATGCAATAACATCTCCATGGAGACAGGGAACATGTAACGGGCCCTTTAACAGAAAAGATACGCAATGTACCTTTAAGAAACAAATATTTCTCTCCCTCCGTTTTCCAAAATAAGGCCCCGTTTACACGAACACTGTTATTTTTAAAAACGGAGACATTTCCCTTCGTTTGTACCCATCTTTTACACACAAACAGCAAATTCACCTCTGAAAACGAAGGAGAACGCTTTTGATCACACTTTTGATGCGTCAGCTCCTAAAACTCCGTTTATCGAACTTTACAAACAAACTATGTGAAACTGCCGTTTTCCAGAATCTCCACTCTAGCCGGAGTTTTTAGAAATATTCTTTTTCAGAGGTGAATTCTCCGTTTGCGTGTAAAAGATGGGCACAAACGAAGGGAAATGTCTCAGTGTACCAGTGCACGTGTAAACGGGGCCTACATCTCCAAAGCTCAAAGGGCTCTGTTCCACCTGATGATGTCATGAAGTGGTAGATTTCCAAGGGAACTTTTACCTTTATTTCAGTAGAGATCGGCAATTCCAGGGCTGAAATCATCAAAATGATTCTAGTAAATGTGTTTGGAGTTTAAAAACCCAAAGAAGCACTTCCTGTATTACTAGGGATGCACCGATGTGAAAATTTTAGCCGATACCGATATCCGATATTAATGTTGCTGTTATCGTCCGATACCGATATTAGCCATACCGATATTTATTTATTTTTAATTCTGGGATGACATTTTATACAGACTGAAAATCATGCAAAATGAATTTTTGAATGTCTTCTTTTATTTTCAAAACGTGTTTTAACTCCAGATTTAAAAAAAAAAAATAAAAAAAAAAAAAAATAGTGTAACATTGTGTTCTGCGTCCTGATTGATGTTATAGATGGGGGACGCGGGGGGGGGGGGGGGACCAGACTGGAACTAGACCAGGACTAAACGCGGACTAAACCAGGTCTAGACTAGGACTAAACCAGGACTGGACCAGGATTAAACCAGCGCGTGCGGCTCTTTGCCTGGTTTCGTGCGACTCTTGCGTTCGTTCATGTCGAGGTTTGATGTGCTCGGTCTGCGTGTCTCCTCCTCAGGACCGTGGACGTGGTCCCGAGGAGGAGGCACGGTTTGGACATGGGTCTCGTGCTCGCAGCCACGGTAGGACCCACGGTGTCGCGCCGGTCATGCTGCGCTATCCCCTTCTTCCCTCCCACTTCACTATTAATACATTTTGTTGAAAATCTACAAAAGTTTGAGTGTTTAAACGAGAGAGAAATGTGAGAAAACATTAATTCGAGGGATTACTGTACAGACAAATATCAGTCGTTAATATCGACCTACTTTTACACATCGGGCTGATACCGATATGTTAAAAATTTGGCAATATTGGCCGATACCGATGTTAATGCCAATATATCGTGCATCCCTATGTATTACCACATGACATCACAAGGTAGAACAGTGTTTTCTGTTTAAGAGAAGAGCTCAGCCTAAATGTGCAGGTTTGTGTGTTAAAGGTCCCATGGCATGAAATTTTCACTTTCTGAGGTTTCTGAACGTTAATGTGAGCTCCCCTACCCTGTTTAGCCCCCCCCCCATGGTTAAAAGTTGTGAAATGTCTAAACTGAGCATTTGCGATCCTTTTCTGCATTACAAAAAATCAGAGCTGAAACGGGCGATTTTGAACAAGGAAACTTATTGACGTCAGATCGAAAAAAGAAATGCAAATGCAGTTCCACCCCCGTCTGTCCACCCTACTCAGCGTCTCTGTAAATCACGCCCAGAGAGTTTGGACTGCGAATGCGCTAGGCAATGCGAAATGCGTTTTTTTATTTGCCTGGAGGCACGTCCGAGTGTTTCTAGGCTCGGAAGTCCTTTATCTGAGCCTCTGGACCTTTGAACAGCAGTGGTTTAATTTTATTTTCTGTGGAAATGTGTTTATTTTTCAATGGAACGCTTCAAATCTCTCCCCCCGTGCAAAAACACGGAAATGGATCAGAGCGGACAGATGAGAGCTGACAACGGAGAGTTTGGCCACGCCCCCACCCTCTACTATAGGCCATCTCTTTTCTCCTCATTTGCATTCAAGCAACAACGCCCATAATGGCCTGTTCAGAGAGAGAAAAATTACTCTTTCTCATCTTATCTCTTTGAAGAAGGATTCATTTACAGTATTAGGGAACCATTAAGGAGCCATATAAAAGCATCAAGAAGTACCATGGGATGGGATGGGAGTATCATGGGATGTGAATGAATCAAAACACAAGTCCAGGTGTGTTTGAGTTGAGGAAACGACATTAGAACATGAGAAAATGTTGGTTTTGGATCGTGTGTTGCACCTGTATGGGGGTGGTGACAGGTGCCCTCTTGGTCAGGTGAACTTCTCGGTTGAGGTCGTGCTCGCGGCTGAAGTGGAGCCGGATGTTCTGGTCCAGTTCGGCCCGGGGAACTCTGTGTGCGTACAGGGTCACTGCCTCCAGGGTCATCAGGGTGTCCTCACAAAACACACACAAACAGAGGTAACACACACTACACACAAACACACACAAGCAGAGGTATGGAAGGGAAGCTTTATTTGTCATTATAAACAACGAAAAGACTTCACTCGTAAACTTCCCCTTACGGCGGACCGCATCCGTCGTTCACTTCCGCTAAAGGTTAACAGGCTAATAATAAGTAATAGGAGCGCAGTGATACGAATCGAGACGAAATATGCGAATGCGAAAATACGCTGCTGGATGTTTCGTGGACAACTGTTTGGGACGCAAATATATCACTTTTCGGACAAATGTTTTGTTTTGAGAAGAAAAACAAACTCTATTACGAGTTCCCGCAAAGTTACCGGACCTAATTACGTGAGCTCCAGAAAGCGAGCAGAACCGGGCTGAGCGCAAACTGTCAGAGGTAAGGCGGTGTTACCGCACGTAACTTTTAGAAGGAAACCCATACAGATTAACATCCAAAAAACCGCAGCCGACATGGGGGCGCTAATATCCCACCTCTCTCTTCAGTGATACAAGAACATAAACAGAATAGGAATCAATACAATCAATAACAATAGACAAAGACATAATACAGTGGAATAGTTTACACAAAGTGTCTTTTTGTTTGGAAAATATTATGTGGGGGAGGAGCGGGAAGAGTACAAGAATGAAAATATAGGAAATATGTGACAGCTGAGGCGGACAGCTATGTAAGAAGGGCAGGGTGCTTTTATAAATACGTGTTAGCCAATTGATAAACATGTCCTTTGATTATGGTGAGTGTCCAATTGCAGCAGACAGTCATCAGAAGATAGTCCTATAGTCCTGTTTATTGCAGATTTCCTGGGAGAGTTGAAATTAAAGGGGTGAGATGCACATAATCAAACACTTTAGGACTCAGGTGAACGGACAATTGGTCCGAAACCTGGTACTGCAAAGTCCCCAACTTCATGTCACCAAGCCGGGCCGTTGAGACTCTCCATCCTCCCTCCTGGCTCGTGATTTTCGCACAGTTCCACAAACATATTCGTGATGGTATCCGAGCGTCAGGGGGCTATCCACAGATTGGAGATGGTACAGTTCCTCAATCTCTGTCACCTTCTGATGTAGACCTTCCCTAGGTCCGCGACGGCGCTGCAGTAGTGTAAATTTACAGCTTTGGGGGATTCTTATTCGCTTCGATGAATCAGAAACATCCCCAGGCCAATCAGATGTCCAGCCATCAAAAATCCAATAAGTAAAAGGTTCCGTCCGGAAAAGACGGAAAAGTCGGCTCTCCCAAACCCACATTTTTTTGTGCGTGCCAATTTGCGTTGAGGGACCAACGCAAATTGAGACAAAGACAAGAGAGGCACGCAGGCATAGAGCAGCGCAGATAGATTAAGATTAAGCCTTAATCTTAGGTCGTTTTCACACCTGCCTTGTTTGGTTCGTTTAAAATGAACCAGAGTTCGTTTGCTCCTTTGATTCGGACCTTTTCGGACCGGAGGAGCTGGCACTGGCCCTAAACCGGGGGTCGCCCACTGGTGGAGGTAATTGAAGGAGGGACCCCATCAAAGATACTTCCTGCGAGGTCCCGTGAAGAGTATATTCAAGGTATTCTCTAGGCTAATGCTTGCCTCAGCTGTGATCCAAGCATTTGTATTTTTTAATAGTATGTTTGTGTTCTAGTTACTGAAGATGGCGTACACTTGGACCCTCCTCAGCAGTCCTCCAGCAGTGCCTTGCCTGACCCTCAGCAGTCCTCCAGCAGTGCCTTGCCTGACCCTCAGCAGTCCTCCAGCAGTGGCCTCACAACAGAATGTCATACTTAATGTCTTTTATTGTTTTATGCCTATTGATGGAAATTGATAAATAGGATTTCATTAAAGAGGCTAACGCAGCATCTCTGAAGCAAATTTGTTGAATCATTGAAATGTTGCATCATGGAGTGTGCCTGTTATTTGGCTACATTTTGTTTTAAAAGTCAAGTTTTACCTTTAACTGTATTCTTTGATAGAGATGTCACATAAAATATAAAGTGTCAATGTCGTTAAGTGAGAGTGATGTTAGGCCCAGCTGATATAAGTTCTATGATGATATGAATAATTGTAGGTTAAATTCAATCACATTTGTGTAATGTGTGGCAAATGTAAATTCGTGAAAATGTAACACATAATTGACTTGAGCATGAATACGTCAGTAACAGGAATCGAACACGTGAAAGACGCAGCACTTAACCACTCAACCAAAGTCCTTCTCTGCACTGCTTTGATAATGTTGTAAAGACAGCGGCTCAAAAGAATATTTTTAAATTACTGGAAAACTGAGGGACTTTTCACGCATACTGGAAATTTGTCAAAACTGACCAATAACGTGAGGTAATTATTATTTTTTTGCTGATATTGTTTTCAGCCAACACAGATAGTAATGCGGAAGGTGTGCGGAACTGTTTTTTGACACTCTGTTTACTTCCGATACATATTCTCTGCGACACGGCCTGTTTAAGCCTCGTCTTTAGCCTGCCCCGGACCAGGCTAGCCGCTGAAACCATGTAGCCGCGTTCGTGGAATACCCCTCAAGTTCTTGGTGCTCTGGTGTTACCTGCAGACTGAAGTAGCCCTCCCCGTAGTGCTGGTCCTGGGTCAACCATGTCACGATGGGGTTACAGTACTGAAACCTGCCCTGTGTTTAAAAAACACACAAAAAGAACACAGTATGGCATTAGATCAGACTACCACCCCAGGTCAGACTACCGCCCCAGATCAGACTACCACCCCAGATCAGACTACTGCTTCAGATCAGACTACCAACCCAAATCCAGATCAGACTACCAACCCAAATCCAGATCAGACTACCGCCCCAAATCCAGATCATACTACCGCCCCAGATCAGACTACCACCCCAGATCAGACTACCGCCCCAGATCAGACTACCACCCCAGATCAGACTACTGCTTCAGATCAGACTACCAACCCAAATCCAGATCAGACTACCAACCCAAATCCAGATCAGACTACCGCCCCAAATCCAGATCATACTACCGCCCCAGATCAGACTACCACCCCAGATCAGACTACTGCCCCAGATTAGACTACTGCCCCAGATTAGACTACTACTCCAGATCAGACTACCATCCCAGATTAGACTACCACCCCAAATCCAGATCAGACTACCCCCCCAGATCAGACTACCACCCCAGATCAGACTACCACCCCAAATCCAGATCAGGCTACCACCCCAGATCAGACTACCATCCCAGATTAGACTACCACCCCAAATCCAGATCAGACTACCGCCCAGATCAGACTACCGCTCCAGATTAGATTACTGCTCCAGATCAGACTACCACCCCAAATCCAGATTAGGCTACCACCCCAGATCAGACTACTACCCCAAATCCAGATCAGACTACCACCCCAAATCAGACTACCATCCCAGATCAGACTACCACTCCAGATCAGACTACCATCCCAGATCAGACTACCACCCCAAATCCAGATCAGACTACCGCCCAGATCAGACTACCGCTCCAGATTAGACTACTGCCCCAGATCAGACTACTGCCCCAGATTAGACTACTGCCCCAGATTAGACTACTACTCCAGATCAGACTACCATCCCAGATTAGACTACCACCCCAAATCCAGATCAGACTACCACCCCAGATCAGACTACCACCCCAGATCAGACTACCACCCCAAATCCAGATCAGGCTACCACCCCAGATCAGACTACCATCCCAGATTAGACTACCACCCCAAATCCAGATCAGACTACCGCCCAGATCAGACTACCGCTCCAGATTAGATTACTGCTCCAGATCAGACTACCACCCCAAATCCAGATTAGGCTACCACCCCAGATCAGACTACTACCCCAAATCCAGATCAGACTACCACCCCAAATCAGACTACCATCCCAGATCAGACTACCACTCCAGATCAGACTACCATCCCAGATCAGACTACCACCCCAAATCCAGATCAGACTACCGCCCAGATCAGACTACCGCTCCAGATTAGACTACTGCCCCAGATCAGACTACTGCCCCAGATTAGACTACTGCCCCAGATTAGACTACTACTCCAGATCAGACTACCACCCCAAATCCAGATCAGGCTACCGCCCCAGATCAGACTACCACCCCAGATCAGACTACCATCCCAGATCAGACTACCACCCCAAATTCAGATCAGACTACCGCCCAGATCAGACTACTGCTCCAGATTAGATTACTGCTCCAGATCAGACTACCACCCCAAATCCAGATCAGGCTACCACCCCAGATCAGACTACCATCCCAGATCAGACTACCACCCCAGATCAGACTACCACCCCAAATCCAGATCAGACTACCGCCCAGATCAGACTACCGCTCCAGATTAGACTACTGCCCCAGATCAGACTACCACCCCAAATCCAGATCAGACTACCGCCCCAGATCAGACTACCACCCCAGATCAGACTACCACCCTAAATCCAGATCAGACTACTACCCCAAATCCAGATCAGACTACCACCCCAAATTCAGATCAGACTACCACCCCAAATCCAGATCAGACTGCCACCCCAAATCCAGATCAGACTACCATCCCAGATCAGACTACCACCCCAAATCCAGATCAGACTACCACCCCAGATCAGACTACCACCCCAAATCCAGATCAGACTACTACCCCAAATCCAGATCAGACTACCACCCCAGATCAGACTACCGCCCCAGATCAGACTACCACCCCAGATCAGACTACTGCTTCAGATCAGACTACCAACCCAAATCCAGATCAGACTACCGCCCCAAATCCAGATCATACTACCGCCCCAGATCAGACTACCACCCCAGATCAGACTACTGCCCCAGATTAGACTACTGCCCCAGATTAGACTACTGCTCCAGATCAGACTACCACCCCAAATCCAGATCAGGCTACCACCCCAGATCAGACTACCATCCCAGATCAGACTACCACCCCAAATCCAGATCAGACTACCGCACAGATCAGACTACGGCTCCAGATTAGACTACTGCCCCAGATCAGACTACCACCCCAAATCCAGATCAGACTACCGCCCCAGATCAGACTACCACCCCAGATCAGACTACCACCCCAGATCACACTACCACCCCAAATCCAGATCAGACTACCACCCCAAATCCAGACCAGGCTACCACCCCAAATCCAGATCAGACTACCATCCCAGATCAGACTACCACCCCAAATCCAGATCAGACTACCACCCCAAATCCAGATCAGACTACTACCCCAAATCCAGATCAGACTACCACCCCAGATCAGACTACCGCCCCAGATCAGACTACCACCCCAGATCAGACTACTGCTTCAGATCAGACTACCAACCCAAATCCAGATCAGACTACCGCCCCAAATCCAGATCATACTACCGCCCCAGATCAGACTACCACCCCAGATCAGACTACTGCCCCAGATTAGACTACTGCCCCAGATTAGACTACTGCTCCAGATCAGACTACCACCCCAAATCCAGATCAGGCTACCACCCCAGATCAGACTACCATCCCAGATCGGACTACCACCCCAAATCCAGATCAGACTACCGCCCAGATCAGACTACGGCTCCAGATTAGACTACTGCCCCAGATCAGACTACCACCCCAAATCCAGATCAGACTACCGCCCCAGATCAGACTACCACCCCAGATCAGACTACCACCCCAGATCAGACTACCACCCCAAATCCAGATCAGACTACCACCCCAAATCCAGATCAGACTACCACCCCAAATCCAGATCAGACTACCATCCCAGATCAGACTACCACCCCAAATCCAGATCAGACTACCACCCCAAATCTAGATCAGACTACCACCCCAAATCCAGATCAGACTACCACCCCAAATCCAGATCAGACTACCGCCCCAGATCAGACTACCACCCCAAATCCAGATCAGACTACTACCACCCCAAATCCAGATCAGACTACCACCCCAAATCCAGATCAGAATACCACCCCAAATCCAGATCAGACTACCACCCCAAATCCAGATCAGACTACCATCCCAGATCAGACTACCGCTCCAGATTAGACTACTGCTCCAGATCAGACTACCACCCCAAATCCAGATCAGACTACCACCCCAAATCCAGATCAGACTACCATCCCAGATCAGACTACCACCCCAAATCCAGATCAGACTACCGCCCTAAATCCAGATCATACTACCACCCAAATCCAGATCAAACTAGCACCCATGTTTAGACTACCACCCCAGGCTCAAAATCAGACTACCACCACAGCTCCACAGCTCAGTTCAAGGCCCGACTCAGACTACCACCCTTGTACCTTGCGCAGGAAGCTGAGCAGGGCGTAGGCAGTTGTCTCCACCGTCTGGGCGCTGCTCTCGTCCGGTTTGAGCCACTCCGTCTGCACCTGCCTCTCCGACCAGTACCTCAGCTCGGCGGGGTTTCCTGAAGGTACAACACAAACATTTGGGACGTTGCAGTGAGTGGCTCAAGAGTCAGTGAGGACTGGCAGGTTGGACCACAGTTTGTCATTATATAAGAGCCAAGCAAGAGCTGAAAACTCTTCTAAAGTTTCAGAAATCAAGGAACAGTAGAAAAACAGACTATTCTGGTCAACTACAGAAACACTTCAGCCCATACACACTTTTACCTCTGACACAGACACTGCTGAGCTCAACATTTCTCTTGTTAAAGGACATGTTTCTGTCCTATCTCTACTATTTCTACCATTATCTAACAAGCTAGCCAAGCTTGGAGCAGCAAGAGAGAAACTACTTTCCATTTCCATTTTGTCATAAAGTTTTTCTGAGAAACAATTTGCCTGGGATCCAGAATACACTTCAGTAGTTCAGTACTTTATGAAGGTGTGAGCCTGGTCATAGGTGAAGGTCCCTGATTTCAGATGGGCATGATTGACAGATAGATTAGCCAATCAGGGACATGCATGGTCCATCTGTATCAAAACAAATATGGCTGGTTACAAGGAAAAAAGAAAGGAAGAAAGATACAACAGGGCACTGAAAAACATGGCATTGAGACTGAGGAAAGAGAAATGTGATGTAACGATGTCTTAAAAAGTGTCAGAGGCCGCAGAGACCAGACTCATAGGCCTTTCCATCTGTATAGAAAAGGGAAACCATCCTGGATTTGCCAGACAACAATAATAACTGCACACAAAAATAAGGAAAAAAAAAAAAAAAACATTTAGTGAGCCCATAGTTCACCCACAGTGGAAATGGTGAGGGCCTTTTTTCTGGACTGAGTGAAGTCCATAACCTCTGTAGGAGGTCTTGTAAACGAGGAGACCCATATCCTGGTCTGAACTCACCCTTCTGGCGGGCGAGCGTCTCCAGGCGGGTGAGCAGCTGGTTGGTGGTGAAGCTGTCGGCGTCGTGCAGCGTGAGGGCGTACGCTGCCACAGACAGAACATAGACCTTCTGTACGGATGCCATGTTCCTAGCAACAAACTTCATGGCTGCCTGGATACTGTCCGCCTGGTGCTGCAACAGGGATAGAGAAGGTCAAAACCTGGTTTAGTCCTGGGATGGACCACGGACTTTATATCTCTGCACAGTGTTTAGCTAGAGCCAGCAGAATTCAGTTTACTAATTGGTGACTCATGGCAACTTTAGCTAGAGCAAACTTTAGTGAAAGTAAGTACCTGATTGGTCTGTTATTATTCCCAATATCTTCACTTAAAATAGTAAAATATAAAAACCCAGGAGTACCTAAAGTAGAACATTTCAAGACCATCCTGCCGAGAAACAGAGAGAATCTCCCCTCCCTGCAGGACATCTACCGCACTGAAAGACCGCTTCATCCACCAAGCTGTCAAGATGAACTCTCTCCCTGCCCTCCCTCACCCAGTCACACTGCTGCTTAAACGACACTGACACTGCCGCTGCCGCTTAAATGACACTGACACTGCTGCTTAAATGACACTGACACTGCTGCTTAAATGACACTGGCACTGGTGCTTCAATGACACTGACACTACTGCTTAAATGACACTGACACTGCCGCTTAAATGACACTGACACTGCTGCTTAAATGACACTGACACGGCGGCTTAAATGACACAGACACTGCTGCTTAAATGACACTACTGCTTAAATTACACCGACACTGCTGCTTAAATGACATTGCTGCTTAAATGACACTGACACTGTTGCTTAAATGACACTGGCACTGCTGCTTAAACTACACTGACACTGACACTGCTGCTTAAATGACACTGACACTGCTGCTTAAATGACACTGACACTGCTGCTTAAATGACATTGACACTGCCGCTTAAATGACACTGACACTACTGCTTAAATGACACTGACACTGCGGCTTAAATGACACTGACACTGCGGCTTAAATGACACAGACACTGCTGCTTAAATGGCACTACTGCTTAAATTACACCGACACTGCTGCTTAAATGACACTGCTGCTTAAACGACACTGACACTGCTGCTTAAATTACATTGACACTGCCGCTTAAATGACACTGACACTACTGCTTAAATGACACTGACACTGCGGCTTAAATGACACTGACACTGCGGCTTAAATGACACAGACACTGCTGCTTAAATGACACTGACACTGCGGCTTAAATGACACTGACACTGCGGCTTAAATGACACTGACACTGCTGCTTAAATGACATTGACACTGCCGCTTAAATGACATTGACACTGCCGCTTAAATGACACTGACACTACCGCTTAAATGACACTGACACTGCGGCTTAAATGACACTGACACTGCGGCTTAAATGACACTGACACTGCGGCTTAAATGACACTGACACTACTGCTTAAATGACACTGACACTGCGGCTTAAATGACACTGACACTGCGGCTTAAATGACACAGACACTGCTGCTTAAATGACACTGACACTGCGGCTTAAATGACACTGACACTGCTCCTTAAATTACACAGACACTGCTGCTTAAATGACACTGACACTGCTGCTTAAATGACACAGACACTGCTGCTTAAATGACACTGGCACTGCCGCTTAAATTGCACTGACACTGCTGCTTAAATGACACAGACACTGCTGCTTAAATTACACTGACACTGCTGCTTAAATGACATTACTGCTTAAATTACATCGGCACTGCTGCTTAAATGACACTGCTGCTTAAATTACACTGACACTGCTGCTTAAATTACACTGACACTGCTGCTTTAATGCCACTAACACTGTTGCTTAAATGACACATTTGAGCTTTATTCCGCTCCACATTGTGTGTTTTACTTATTTGTACTATACACAAGCCTTTAGTACTTTTGCTACGGGTATATGTAATGTTTTAGTCATGGTAGTAGTAGTAGTAGTAGTAGTAGTAGTAGCAGTAGTAGTTGTACTTTTGCTACGGGTATATGTGATGTTTTAGTCATGGTGTTTATTGTCTTGTTTATCACATGTTTTATGTTCACTGTGGGCCTAGGGGGCGCTGCAATTTCAAATTCTGTGTGTGCGACCTGTACATATGGTTTTTGACAATAAACCTGACTTTGGAACTTTGAAACAACAATTTGTGGCTCTGTTAATCCTGTTTTGAAGGCTGTGGCTAGTGGGTGAGCTTAGTCCAGACATACACAGTTCCTGACGTGGCTGTGGTCAAACTCAGGTTTACCTTGAGCTGCAGTTCTTTCTTATGGATCCTGGTTGCTTTGTGGAGGGCGATGATCACAAAGGACGTGAGGTAAACAGACTTTTCCACATTTTCTTGAGGCAGCGCCTAAAACACCACATTTTAGCAAATTTTTGCTGTTTAAAGAAGACATAAGTGCTTGTGTCTGTTGTAGAGTTATGATCTATGACACTTGTGGTTGTGTGGTTAGAATTTGGATATTTTAAATCATGATATTGATCTAAAATGACTTAATAAAAGAGACAATTCCACTGATTTCCATGTTAGAAAACTGTGATGTCCAATGGGAGCTGATTATGGCTATAAACGCCATGACAACGGAGCTGAAAACTGAGGGAGATCTTGAAAATAGGAAATAAAAGATGACTTAAACATGTACGAATCTCTCCAAATACAACTTCAGGGACATGGGTAAAAGCTCTGAAAAGTCCATGAGTTTCAGAATTGTAGAAAGCGTGTTTTCAGACCATGATCTTGTTGGGTTTGTAGAGGGACGTGTCTTGGAAGGAGCCATCTGGTTTCTGGGCGTTGCTGATCAGCCAGTTCACCGTTTCGCCCAAGGACACGGGATCCACCAGGACGAGGTCATTCACCATCGCCAACGTCTGCACGGCCAGAGCGGTCACCCTGACGAGAGCGAGCGAGAGAGGGGTTAGACAGGAGCATGGCCAGAGGAGCAAAATATGGTATAGAGAAGGGATAGTCAGGACCGGCAGGGCCTTCTCCGACATTTCAACGAAAAAATATAAAACAAATTGCCAGGTGGTTTGTCTGAGGTCGTTTTCACACCAGGAAAGTCAGATAGTTCACTTGCTTTGGTTCGGACCAAAGTTTTTTTGTTTTTTTTTTATTTTGGTGCGGTTCGCTTTCACACTGCAGTTTTTCCCCAAGTGAACCAACGTCTATAAACAAAACCACGTGTGCTGAGGTCGCTCAGACATTGGACAGAAATGAGCCGTGTCCAAACGTGGAAGGAGGAGAATCATGGTGTTACTGTTTTCAATCTAGCCTTAGCGATATGGTTTGCTCAGTTTTTACAGTTCACACAAATGTTTGAGCAGCATCGTGAGGTTTACACTATTTTACAATCAATTTACAAACGACGAAGACACGGGGCAAAACGGCTACGGAGGACAGCGCTCATGTGAGCATCAAGTTCTAACTCTTGCTCTTCACGCAAAACGTAAGTAAGTCTTGTAAGTTTCGTTTCGTTTCGTCAGCCTCGGTTTCCCATAATGCTCGACATACGACGGGAGCTTGTTAAGTACAAAAAGCCAACTTGTGTCGGATCGAGTCCGGTCTAACTGGGAAGTCCCAGGCTGCTTTCGTTCGTTCCGATCTGAAAGACAGCCTGGCAACTATGGCAAGCGAGCTCTCCAGATTCTGGGAGCCAATCAGAGAGCGGGGAGGGGTGGAAAGACGGTGACGCGTACTACGTGACAAACGGAAACTTGTAGTTTGAACTGACAACTGACATGATTGGCTATGGGCTACGTATACGCCAAATGATAGACATTCGTAACGCCCAATAAACGGCGATCGTAAACCACACCTCCACTACGAGATATTTCGAAGGTGGCTCCCAGACCATATCTCACTGTGATATGGTCTGGTGTGAACCGGTGTCCGGTCTGCATTCTCACCTCAACGAACCGCACCAGAGTTCGAATGGAACCGTGCCGAGACCGAGATTTTTAGGTGGTCTCGGTTCGCTTGTTTGCTCCGGATTGAGATTTTTATTCACACCAGAACAAAAGGTCCGAATCAAAGGAGCAAACGAACCAAACGAGGCAGGTGTGAAGACGACCTGAGTGACCAGCACTAACGGAACAAGAATCTGCTTCATTTGGACTTTCATTTTGGGTTTATTTTTCAAAAAGGAGCAGTTTAGGTTTGTTTCCTACGTGAGCTGTGGAGAGGATGGTGCAGAGGAGGAGAGGATGGTGCAGAGGAGGAGGAGAGAATGGTGCAGAGGAGGAGAGGACAGTGCATAAGAGGAGAGGATGGTGCAGAGGAGGAGGAGAGGACGGTGCAGAGGAGGAGGAGAGGACGGTGCAGAGGAAGAGGAGAGGACGGTGCAGAGGAGGAGGAGAGGACGGTGCAGAGGAGGAGAGGATGGTGCAGAGGAGGAGAGGATGGTGCAGAGGAGGAGGAGAGGACGGTGCAGAGGAGGAGAGGATGGTACAGAGGAGGAGAGGATGGTGCAGAGGAGGAGAGGATGGTGCAGAGGAGGAGGGGACGGTGCAGAGGAGGAGAGGATGGTGCAGAGGAGGAGGAGAGGATGGTGCAGAGGATGGTGCAGAGGATGGTGCAGAGGATGGTGGAGAGGATGGTGCAGAGGAGGAGGAGAGGACGGTGCAGAGGAGGAGAGGATGGTACAGAGGAGGAGAGGATG
This sequence comes from Paratrypauchen microcephalus, assembly GCA_036785185.1. Taxonomy (NCBI): domain Eukaryota; kingdom Metazoa; phylum Chordata; class Actinopteri; order Gobiiformes; family Gobiidae; genus Paratrypauchen; species Paratrypauchen microcephalus. Next base: position 1,063,855 of record JAVJIX010000187.1, on the reverse strand, counting down.
GTGCAGAGGAGGAGAGGATGGTGCAGAGGAGGAGAAGAGGACGGTGCAGAGGAGGAGGAGAGGACGGTGCAGAGGAGGAAAGGATGGTGGAGAGGAGGAAAGGATGGTGCAGAGGAGGAGGAGAGGACGGTGCAGAGGAAGAGGAGAGGACGGTGCAGAGGAGGAGGAGATGATGGAGCAGAGGAGGAGAGGGTGGTGCAGAGGAGGAGGAGAGGATGGTACAGAGGAGGAGAGGATGGTGCAGAAGAGGAGAGGACGGTGCAGAGGAGGAGAGGATGGTACAGAGGAGGAGAGGATGGTGCAGAGGAGGAGAGGACGGTGCAGAGGAGGAGAGGATGGTGCAGAAGAGGAGAGGAGGGTGCAGAGGAGGAGAGGACGGTGCAGAGGAGGAGAGGATGGTGCAGAGGAGGAGAGGATGGTGCAAAGGATGGTGCAGAGGATGGTGCAGAGGAGGGGAGGATGATGCAGAGGAGGAGAGGATGGTGCAGAGGAGGAGGAGAGGACGGTGCAGAGGAGGAGAGGATGATGCAGAGGAGGAGAGGACGATGCAGAGGAGGAGAGGATGGTGCAGAGGAGGAGAAGAGGACGGTGCAGAGGAGGAGAGGATGGTGCAGAGGAGGAGAGGACGGTGCAGAGGAGGAGGAGAGGATGGAGCAGAGGAGGAGAGGGTGGTGCAGAGGAGGAGAGGATGGTGGAGAGGAGGAGAGGATGGTGCAGAGGAGGAGAGGATGGTGCAGAGGAGGAGGAGAGGACGGTGCAGAGGAGGAGGAGAGGATGGTGCAGAGGATGTTGCAGAGGAGGAGAGGATGGTGCAGAGGAGGAGGACGGTGCAGAGGAGGAGGAGAGGATGGTGCAGAGGAGGAGGAGAGGATGGTGCAGAGGATGGTGCAGAGGATGGTGCAGAGGATGGTGCAGAGGATGGTGCAGAGGAGGAGGACGGTGCAGAGGAGGAGGAGAGGATGGTGCAGAGGATGGTGCAGAGGAGGAGAGGACGGTGTAGAGGCGGAGAGGATGGTGCAGAGGAGGAGGATGGTGCAGAGGATTCTGGGGGTTCTGACCAGATGCTGGTGTCTTTGTTCTTAAACATGCTGTAACTGGAGTCTGCTTTTCTGTAGGAACTCACTCCAGACAAACCTGGAACAGCAGAGACACCGGGTCAGTGTACGCCTCAGCCTGGTTCTGGTCCTGGTCTGGTCCTGGTCTGGTTCTGGTCTGGTTTTGGTCTGGTTCTGGTCTGGTTCTGTACCCTCTCTGATGCGAGCCTTGAGCTGCTCGGAGCTCTTCTGGTTATCGGGGCCCAGGATGTTCCAGCGTCCGGTGGTCTCCAGGTAGTTGTACACGTGCAGCACGGGCAGGACCCCTCCCAGCTCTGAGACCGCTGACCCGTCCTGCAGAGACAGCAGCTTCTTCAGACCGTCCGGGTTGTCCACCACCGTCACCCACTCGTCCAGGATCTCACCTGAGACACACGGGATCAGGAAAATGTAACGGTAGCACTATCAAGGCACTCAACCATTCTCGATGTTCATGTTCCCCAAGGATCAACACTTGGACCTCTGTTATTCTCACTGTACATAAATGACCTTCCCAAAACATGTAATATCCAGACCCTCCAGGAATCCGCGATGTTGCGATTTGCAACTTCAACGCAACTTCAGCCAATCCCCGTGAATTCAGGGCGGTGTTGCAATTTTGACCAATCGCCGCAACTTTTCCCGCAAATTTTTTCATCGGTGACGTATTGAACTCACGTCGACCAACTTCCTTCTGCCTTACTTCTGTGTGACGAAACGAAACTGCGGCCGTGTCCCCAGTTCGGAGTGTGGTCTGAAGGGGGCTCAGACTGCAGTCAAGGCGGTGCACACTTGCTCAGCCCTGAGTGCACTCCGCGGACCGCATGGCCGTCTGCGAAATGCGACAGGTCTCGCAACTACGGGAAGCAGTGTGGGTGCTACAAGTGTGGGTGTAGCGCGCGGTGCATGCTGGGATATATGAGTGTGCGAAGCGTGCATTTTCACGCGCTTGGTCCACGCCCCGATTTCCATGGAAACGACTGCGGTCTGCGAACGCGTGTTAACTGCGCATGGGACAAAAAAGAAATGACGCACATGCCCTTCAAACCACACTCCAAACTGTGCACTCTGGGAATTGGAACACGGCTTCTAATGGCAAAGAAACATGTCTGCGGCGCCATTTGCCCAAAAAATAACAGCAAAAGACCGCGCGAAACAGTTCCCCTCCTAGTAGTCATTTATTTTCGATGTTGGTAAGGTTGTTTTAGAACCATATCTGGGTCTCTGTGTCCTTGTATTATTCTTTGTCAGTAATAACTCAGTATTCAAAATATTACTCAATTTTAATTACAAAAAGGGAAAATCGCAACTATTTATCGCAACTTTCACTTCCTCCCGCAACAAAATCGCAACAAAAACCTTAAAAGCATCGCAACTTTCATCGCAACTTTTTGGAAAAAGCTCACGCAAATTCAGGCATTTTAGCCCCGCAACAATCACAAAAAATAATAATAATAATAATACATTTTATTTGTTAGGCGCCTTTCAAGGCTCTCAAGGTCGCCGTACATCAAGCAATTAAATACATTAATTAAATAATACAGTACATAAAAACAAGATAAAACAAAATAAAAACAGTGTAGAAATACATTTTAAAAACAGATACAGATTAAAAGACAGTGCAGTTATGGTCAGAGTGGTCAGAGTGAGAAGGCCTCTCTAAACAGATGAGTTTTGAGTTGAGATTTGAAGTGTGAGAGTGAGTGTGTGTCGCGGAGAGCATGGGGGAGGGAGTTCCAGAGCTGGGGAGCAGAGCGGCTGAAGGCTCTGCTTCCCATAGTGACGAGACGGGCAGGAGGGACAGTGAGGTGCAGGGAGGAGGAGGAGCGGAGGGAGCGGGCAGGTGTGGAGATGTGGATGAGGTTAGACAGGTATGGAGGGGCGAGGTTGTGGATGGCTTTGTAGGTGAGGAGTATGATTTTGTAGTGAATGCGGTGTGTGATGGGGAGCCAGTGGAGCTGTTGCAGGACAGGTGTGATGTGGTGATGGGAGGGTGTGTGTGTGATAATGCGGGCGGCTGAGTTTTGGACCAGTTGGAGTTTATGGAGTGATTTCTGTGGGAGGCCGAACAGGAGAGAGTTACAGTAGTCTAAACGGGAAGTGACCAGGCTATGGATGAGGATGGCGGTGGTGTGTGGGGTGAGTGAGGGACGGAGGCGGCGGATGTTTCTGAGGTGGAAGTAGGCGGACCGGGTGGTGTTGTTGATATGGGAGGTGAAGGAAAGTGTGCTGTCGAGGATGACACCCAGACTCTTTACCTGAGGGGAGGGGGAGATAGAGGAGCCGTCGATGGATATGGAGAAAGGGTTTATTTTGCTTAGGGTGGATTTGGTGCCGATGAGGAGAAGTTCTGTTTTATTGCCGTTAGGTTTGAGGAAGTTTGAGGTGAACCAGGTTTGTATTTCAGTGAGACAGTTTGTCAGAGAGGAGGGTGGAAGTGTGGAGTTGGGTTTAGTGGAGATGTAGAGCTGGGTGTCATCCGCGTAGCAGTGAAAGTGGATGTGGTGTTTTCTAAAGATGGAACCAAGGGGGAGGAGATAGATTAAAAATAGAAGAGGACCGAGGACAGAACCCTGAGGAACACCTGACGTGACAGGGGAGGGCTGTGAGGTGAATGACTTGACCTGAATAAACTGGGAGCGGTGTGAGAGGTAGGAGTGGAACCAGGAGAGGGGAGTACCAGAGATGCCGATGGAGGAAAGTCTGTCAAGGAGGATGGAGTGTGAAATGGTGTCAAATGCTGCACTGAGGTCTAGCAGGAGGAGGATGGAGAGTGAACCAGAATCAGCAGAGAGGAGGAGGTCATTGGTGATTTTCAGAAGGGCAGTTTCAGTGCTGTGGAGGGGACGGAAGCCAGATTGAAATTGTTCGTAGATGTTATTGGAGGAAAGATGGGTGTGGAGTTGGGCAGCAACAGTTTTCTCAAGAAGTTTGGAAATGAAGGGTAGGTTTGAAATAGGACGGAAGTTATTGAGGTCAGAGGGATCAGAACCGGGTTTTTTGAGTATTGGAGTGACTGCAGCGGTTTTGAGAGTGGAGGGAACAGTACCGGAGGTGAGAGAGGAGTGAATGATATTAGTTATGAGGGGGGACAGTGCAGGGATGGAGGTTTTGATGAGGACAGTAGGGAGAGGATCTAGTTGACAGGTGGAGGATTTGGAGTTCTGAATGAGAGTGGAGATTTGGGAGACGGAGGGCAGGGTGAAAGAAGAAAGCAGGTGTGTTGGGGATACAGAAGATGAAACAGGTGGGTTTGAAACAGAGGGGTTAAGTTGCAGGTGGATCAGTTGAATTTTGGAGGTAAAGAAAGCAGCCAGGTTATTGCAGAATTCGGAGGAATAGAGGTGAGGTGGAAGTGAGTCCGGGGGTTTTGTGATCTGTGAGAGGAGTGAGAATAGTGTTTTTGAGTTTCCGTCATGTGAACTGATTAAATTAGAGTAGTATGTGGATCTTGCTGTGGATATGGACTGTTTGTAATGGAGGATGTGTGAGGTGAACATGTCTTTGTGTATGATGAGTCCGGTTTTCCTGTACAGTCTCTCCAGTCTGCGGCCTTGTGTTTTGAGGTGTCTGAGGGCGGGGGTGTACCAGGGTGCAGAGTGAGTGAATGAGACGGACCGGGTTTTGAGTGGGGCTACGGTGTTGAGTATTTGGTGGAGGTGTGTGTTGTAATGTGTGAGAAACTCATCTGTTGTAGAGAGGCCCTCAGCACTGGGGAGGTTATTGATGAGTGATGAGAAATGGTCCGGGTTAATGTCCTTGATGTTACGGAACTGTATAGTGCGGGGTGGGTTGGATTTTTTGAAGCACAGGTTGATGTCAAATGAAATTAGCAGGTGGTCAGAGAAGGGGATGTAGTGGGTTTGAAGGTCCAATGGGGTTATTCCAGTGCAGCATATTAAATCCAAGGAGTGCTTTTTGTTATGTGTGGGAAAATTAACATATTGTTTAAAACCCGAACTGTCCAGACAGGAGGTGAATTCTTTGGTGAGTGGGTTGTTATAATTGTCCATGTGGATATTGAAATCTCCCAGGAGTATGACGTGTGGTGACAGTGTGGAGAGGTGAGATAAAAATGCTGCGATGTCCGTGATAAAGTCCGTGTGCTGTTTCGGTGGTCTGTAAACTGTGGCAATGATGGTGGGGATAGGTCCAGAAAGTTGACAGACAGTTGCTTCGAACGAGTGGCAGGTAGGCACACTCACAGGCACCACCCTCCAGTCATCGCGGTGGATGAGCGCGACCCCGCCTCCTCTGCCAGACACACGCGGTTTAGCCTGGTAAACAAACCCTCGTGGAGTGGCCTCGTTGAGATCGGTGTAGTCGCTTGGCTGCTGCCAGGTCTCCGTCAGCGGTCTCATGCCCGCGAAATCCTGGGGGGTCTGAATAACGTGAATTTTCAAATGTATGCAGATGACGCTGTAATTTATACTCAGGCAAGGAGCGTGAAAGAGGCAGCTTCCATTCTCACCTCAGCTATGGAAGTAAATGGCTTTTTAAATCATGTTTGCTTCTAAATTCCCAAAAAAAAATGGTCTGTGTGATGTTCTCAAAGCAATCAAAAGAGATAAAAAGCTCCGGAGTATTCTTGAGAGGAGAGGAATTACAATTGGTCACAGAATTCAAGTATCTTGGTGTGACACTTGATTCCACTTTTTCAAAAATCATATTAAAAACTTGCCAATACTATCAAATATAACCGTAAACATTTTTAAACAAATCAGGTCTTTTATAACACTTGGTGCTGCTAGAATGTTTCTTCATTCAATGATTTTATCCCATATTGAATATTGCATCACAAGTTGGTCTCTCACCACTGTTCCCAATTTGAAAATAATTGAATCAATGTTTAAAAAATCTCTTAAAGTTTTTGACCAAAAACCTAATTCACTTCATGTATGTAATATTTTAAATAAGTACAATCTTTTACATTTTAAGTATGTATGCTTCATTTACAAAGCGCTACATGGACTAACCCCAACCCCCATGTCTGTCTTTTTCAAACCTAAGACAGTCACTACCTCACTGTAAACTACTGTTACCTGTGCAATAATCTGTGCAAATACAGTGGTACCCAACAAGTTACAAAACGCCTTCACGTTAAATTTTGGTCTCTAGATACGAAAGAAAATTCAAGTTACGAAACGCAAAATCTCAAAAATTCAAATAATCCGCGCTCAGCCACACACATTATATGCTTTTCTCAGACTGGATTTAAACTTTTCTCACATTTGTCTCTCGTTTAAACACTCAAACTTTCATAGATTTTCAACAAAATGTATTAATAGTGAAGTGTGGGGGGAAGGGGGAGGGCGGACACGTGTGATAGCGCAGCATGACCCGGCGCGGGGCTGCGAGCACGAGACCCACGCTCAAACCGTGCCTCCTCTAGACCAGGTCTAAACCAGGTCTAAACCAGGTCTAAACCAGGATTAAACCACCGCGGCTCTTGCCTGCGTTCGTTCATGCGCTCGGACTGCGTGCCGTCCCGAGGGGAGGCACATCCCCTCCCCTCCTCGCTGCTCGTCTCAGCTGTGACTCGTGAGGTACACCGGCCAAGCTAGCACGAAACCAGGAAATAGGCCCGCACGCGGTGGTTTAATCCTGGTTTAGACCTGGTTTAGACCTGGTTTAGACCTGGTCTAGAGGAGGCTCGGTTTGAGCACGGGTCTCGTGCTCGCAGCCCCGCGCCGGGTCATGCTGCGCTATCACACACGTGTCCGCGCGCACACTTCCCCCACGCACACAGTCGCTGCTCGCCTCAGCCGTGACTCGTGAGGTACACCGGTGCTGCTGCTAATAGCAGAGCTAGCACGAAACCAGGAAATAGACCCGCACGTGGCGCTTTAATCCTGGTGTCCAGTCCTGGTTTAGTCCAGGTTTAGTCCTGGTCCAGTCCAGGTATAGACCTTGTTTAGACCTGGTTTAGTCCACGTTTAGTCCTGGGTCTACAGTCTCTTAGCCAATCAGGACGCAGAACACAGTGTTACACTATAAAAAAAAAGTTACACTATAAAAAAAAAACTTGGATCAGGGCCTTGGAACGAATCAGGCTTTTTCCATTGAAATAGCTACTCAACTTACGAAAAATTCACGTTACAAAACCACTTCTGGAACGAATTAATTTCGTAAGGTGAGGTACCACTGTACCTATGTGCAATATCTATACCATACTATGTGCAATACGAAATCCACATGCAACACCTACACCACACCATATTATGTGCAATCTGTGATATACTTACACCTTCTTACACCATCTTTGATTTAATCCTACCTGCACCTTGTACATTGTACCTTGTATTTTTATTACATTTTATTACATATTTTATTATATTGTTTATTATATTGTTTACTTCTTCCCCTGCACTTTTGCAACACTTTTTTTTTACCATGTACTATTATTGCATGTTATTAGTACTTCTGACTATCTTAGCGAGTCAACGGTTCTTCTGATCCTAAACATTTCATTGCATTGTTGACCCTGTGTTGATTCTGCATATGACAAATAAACAATCTTGAATCTTGAATCTTGAAGTGGTGGGAAAAGCAGGGCCTCCCCCACAGAAGAACCGCCTTTGGTCAGAACCCTCTCGCTGTGAGGGCCACTAACACCTGGAACAGTCTTCCTGTGCACATACAGGAGAGCCCTACACTGATCACTTTTAAAACACAACTCAAACTACGGCTGAAAACCAACCAGTCATGTGACCACTAGACTTTTGTTTGTGCCGCTTGTTTTGTATGTTGTATTTTTACGTATTTGCCTGCTGAGGGACTGCGGATGAAAACTAGCTTTGTAGCTAAAATTCGGCATATTTACATTTGTTTTATACTTATGTTCATGAATGTGCATTGTCCCTATCAAATAAATAAATAAATAAATGTCAAGAGCACGATTTGAACCACCAACCTTCAGATCAGTGGACAAAAGTTCTACCACTGAACTACTGCCGCCCGTTAAAGTGACAGGCTCATCATTTCACTAAAACCTGGTCAAGATCTTCACTTCTAAGGCTGCGTCCCATTCCTCTGTCTTACCCCTTCATCTTACCCCTACCCCTCGGTTTTGCTCGTTCATGTGAGGGCGAGGGGTGTCCAGATTCTAATTCTGATCACGACCTCGGGCTACATACCCCTTGAAACGAAGTAAACTCTCGACCAGACTTGGAACGAAGGGGTACGACTACAAGCTCAGGCAGGTACAACGAGGACTAAGCCACGGCTAACTATAACTGAACCAGGATTTAACTGGGGAAATTAACTAAATCAGAACTAAACCAGAACTAAACCAGAACAAAACCAGAACAAAACCAGGACTAAACCAGGACTAAAACAGGACAAAACCAGGACAAAACCAGGACAAAACCAGGACTAAAACAGGACAAAACCAGGACAAAACCAGGACTAAACCAGGACTAAACCAGGACAAAACCAGGACAAAACCAGGACAAACCAGGACTAAGCCAGAACAAAACCAGGACTAAACCAGGACTAAACCAGGACTAAAACAGGACAAAATGAGGACAAAACCAGGACAAACCAGGACTAAGCCAGGACTAAAACAGGACAAAACCAGGACTAAACCAGGACAAACCAGGACTAAAACAGGACAAAACCAGGACTAAACCAGGACTAAACCAGAACAAAACCAAGACTAAACCAGAACTAAACCAGGACTAAACCAGGACTAAGCCAGGACTAAGCCAGGACTAAAACAGGACAAAACCAGGACTAAACCAGGACTAAACCAGGACTAAACCAGGACTAAACCAGAACAAAACCAGGACTAAACCAGGACTAAACCAGGACTAAGCCAGGACTAAACCAGGACAAAACCAGGACAAAACCAGGACTAAAACAGGACAAAACCAGGACAAAACCAGGACTAAAACAGTACTAAACCAGGACTAAACCAGAACAAAACCAGGACTAAACCAGGATAAAACCAGGACAAACCAGGGCTAAACCAGAACAAAACCAGGACTAAACCAGGACTAAACCAGGACTAAACCAGGACTAAACCAGAACAAAACCAGGACTAAACCAGAACAAAACCAGGACTAAACCAGGACAAAACCAGGACTAAACCAGGACTAAACCAGGACAAAACCAGGACTAAACCAGGACTAAACCAGGACTAAACCAGGACTAAACCAGAACAAAACCAGGACTAAACCAGGATAAAACCAGGATAAAACCAGGACAAACCAGGGCTAAACCAGAACAAAACCAGGACTAAACCAGGACAAAACCAGGACTAAACCAGGACTAAAACAGGACAAAACCAGGACTAAACCAGAACAAAACCAGGACTAAACCAGAACAAAACCAGAACTAAACCAGGACTAAACCAGGACTAAGCCAGGACTAAACCAGGACTAAACCAGGACTAAAACAGGACAAAACCAGGACTAAAAAAGGACAAAACCAGGACTAAACCAGAACAAAACCAGGACTAAACAGGACAAAACCAGGACTAAACCAGGACAAAACCAGGACTAAAACAGGACAAACCCAGGACTAAGCCAGGACTAAACCAGGACTAAACCAGGACTAAAACAGGACAAAACCAGGACTAAACCAGGACAAAACCATGACTAAAACAGGACAAAACAAGGACTAAACCAGGACTAAACCAGAACAAAACCAGAACTAAACCAGGACTAAACCAGGACTAAGCCAGGACTAAACCAGGACTAAACCAGGACTAAAACAGGACAAACCAGGACTAAAACAGGACAAAACCAGGACTAAACCAGGACTAAACCAGAACAAAACCAGGACTAAACCAGGACAAAACCAGGACTAAACCAGGACTAAAACAGGACTAAACCAGGACTAAACCAGGACAAAACCAGGACTAAAACAGGACTAAACCAGAACAAAACCAGGACTAAACCAGGACAAAACCAGGACTAAACCAGGACAAAACCAGAACAAAACCAGGACTAAACCAGGACTAAAACAGGACAAAACCAGGACTAAAACAGGACAAAACCAGGACAAAACCAGAACAAAACCAGGACTAAACCAGGACAAGACCAGGACTAAAACAGGACTAAACCAGGACAAAACCAGGACTAAAACAGGACAAAACCAGGACAAAACCAGGACTAAACCAGGACTAAAACAGGACTAAACCAGAACAAAACCAGGACTAAACCAGGACAAAACCAGAACAAAACCAGGACTAAACCAGGACTAAACCAGAACAAAACCAGGACTAAACCAGGACAAAACCAGAACAAAACCAGGACTAAACCAGGACTAAAACAGGACAAAACCAGGACTAAAACAGGACAAAACCAGGACAAAACCAGAACAAAACCAGGACTAAACCAGGACAAGACCAGGACTAAAACAGGACAAAACCAGGACAAAACCAGAACAAAACCAGGACTAAACCAGGACAAAACCAGGACTAAAACAGGACAAAACCAGGACAAAACCAGAACAAAACCAGGACTAAACCAGGACAAAACCAGGACTAAACCAGGACTAAACCAGAACAAAACCAGGACTAAACCAGGACAAAACCAGGACTAAACCAGAACAAAACCAGGACTAAACCAGAACAAAACCAGGACTAAACCAGAACAAAACCAGGACTAAACCAGAACAAAACCAGGACTAAACCAGGACTAAACCAGGACTAAACCAGAACAAAACCAGGACTAAACCAGGACTAAACCAGGACAAAACCAGGACTAAACCAGGACTAAACCAGGACTAAACCAGGACTAAACCAGAACAAAACCAGGACTAAACCAGGACAAAACCAGGACTAAACCAGGACTAAAACAGGACTAAAACAGGACAAAACCAGGACTAAAACAGGACTAAACCAGAACAAAACCAGGACAAAACCAGGACAAAACCAGGACTAAACCAGGACTAAACCAGAACAAAACCAGGACTAAAACAGGACAAAACCAGGACAAAACCAGGACTAAAACAGGACTAAACCAGGACTAAACCAGGACAAAACCAGGACTAAAACAGGACTAAACCAGAACAAAACCAGGACTAAACCAGGACAAAACCAGGACTAAACCAGAACAAAACCAGGACTAAACCAGGACAAAACCAGGACTAAACCAGGACAAAACCAGGACTAAACCAGAACAAAACCAGGACTAAACCAGGACTAAACCAGGACTAAAACAGGACTAAAACAGGACAAAACCAGGACTAAAACAGGACTAAAACAGGACTAAAACAGGACAAAACCAGGACTAAAGCAGGACTAAACCAGGACAAATCCAGGTCTAAACCAGGACTAAACCAGGACAAAACCAGAACTAAACCAGGATAAAACCAGGACAAATCCAGGACTAAACCAGGACAAAACCAGAACAAAACTAGGACTAAACCAGGACTAAACTAGGACTAAAGCAGGACTAAACCAGGACAAATCCAGGACTAAACCAGGACAAAACCAGAACTAAACCAGAACAAACCCAGGACTAAACCAGGACAAAACCAGGACTAAAACAGGACAAAACCAGGACTAAACCAGAACAAAACCAGGACTAAACCAGGACAAAACCAGGACTAAACCAGAACAAAACCAGGACTAAACCAGAACAAAACCAGGACTAAACCAGAGCAAAACCAGGACTAAACCTGAGCAAAACCAGGACTAAACCAGAGCAAAACCAGGACTAAACCTGAGCAAAACCAGGACTAAACTAAGACTAAATCAGGACTAAACCAGGACTAAACCAGAACAAAACCAGGACTAAACCAGGACAAAACCAGGACTAAACCAGGACTAAAACAGGACTAAAACAGGACAAAACCAGGACTAAAACAGGACTAAACCAGAACAAAACCAGGACTAAACCAGGACAAAACCAGGACTAAACCAGGACTAAACCAGAACAAAACCAGGACTAAACCAGGACAAAACCAGGACTAAACCAGGACTAAAACAGGACTAAACCAGGACTAAACCAGGACAAAACCAGGACTAAAACAGGACTAAACCAGAACAAAACCAGGACTAAACCAGGACAAAACCAGGACTAAACCAGGACAAAACCAGAACAAAACCAGGACTAAACCAGGACTAAACCAGGACTAAAACAGGACTAAAACAGGACAAAACCAGGACTAAAACAGGACTAAACCAGAACAAAACCAGGACTAAACCAGGACAAAACCAGGACTAAACCAGGACTAAACCAGAACAAAACCAGGACTAAACCAGGACAAAACCAGGACTAAACCAGGACTAAAACAGGACTAAACCAGGACTAAACCAGGACAAAACCAGGACTAAAACAGGACTAAACCAGAACAAAACCAGGACTAAACCAGGACAAAACCAGGACTAAAACAGGACAAAACCAGGACTAAACCAGAACAAAACCAGGACTAAACCAGAACAAAACCAGGACTAAACCAGAACAAAACCAGGACAAAACCAGGACTAAACCAGAACAAAACCAGGACTAAACCAGAACAAAACCAGGACTAAACCAGAACTAAACCAGGACTAAACCAGGACTAAACCAGAACAAAACCAGGACTAAACCAGGACAAAACCAGGACTAAACCAGGACTAAAACAGGACTAAAACAGGACAAAACCAGGACTAAAACAGGACTAAACCAGAACAAAACCAGGACTAAACCAGGACAAAACCAGGACTAAACCAGGACTAAACCAGAACAAAACCAGGACTAAACCAGGACAAAACCAGGACTAAACCAGGACTAAAACAGGACTAAACCAGGACTAAACCAGGACAAAACCAGGACTAAAACAGGACTAAACCAGAACAAAACCAGGACTAAACCAGGACAAAACCAGGACTAAACCAGGACAAAACCAGAACAAAACCAGGACTAAACCAGGACTAAACCAGGACTAAAACAGGACTAAAACAGGACAAAACCAGGACTAAACCAGGACTAAAACAGGACTAAAACAGGACTAAACCAGAACAAAACCAGGACTAAACCCGGACAAAACCAGGACTAAACCAGGACTAAACCAGAACAAAACCAGGACTAAACCAGGACAAAACCAGGACTAAACCAGGACTAAAACAGGACTAAACCAGGACTAAACCAGGACAAAACCAGGACTAAAACAGGACTAAACCAGAACAAAACCAGGACTAAACCAGGACAAAACCAGGACTAAACCAGGACAAAACCAGAACAAAACCAGGACAAAACCAGAACAAAACCAGGACTAAACCAGAACAAAACCAGGACTAAACCAGAACAAAACCAGGACAAAACCAGGACTAAACCAGGACTAAACCAGGACTTTTGGGATCAGGATGGCAGCGTCACATGGACCAGCCGAGGAGTCTCATAAATGTATTTTCAGCTGTTGTAATTATCGATTAACAGTTTAGCAGGTTTACAATTATGACGCTTATGTTCTACGTTACTTTTAGTGAACTGTTGTCGCGGTGTCTGTTTAGCCGACGTTATCGTTTTCATCGAACTTTCATGTATAAACGAGCTCGTTTTTGTCGAGCTGAGGTACCCGATAATCCTTGACATGGCGAGGGACGATGACGCAAACGGGAATTGAGTGGTGTCCCATTTCTTAGGGGAACATTCGTACCCCGAGCCCTCTCAGCTCGGTATCGAGAGGCGAGATGAAGACGTAGATGAAGGGGAAGGGGTAAGACAGAGGAATGTGACGCAGCCTTAATCCTGCTAAATTTGTTCTGGTTCTTTTTTATTTTGGTGAAGGGCTAAAAACTAAAACTTGCTAAAATGACACAAAATCAGACAAATTTAAAATTACAATACCATTTAATACATTATTATGTTCCTTGTGTTTGAATTGTCTCTTCATTTTGAATTGGATTTTCCGTAGATGACATAGACCAGGGGTCGGCAACCCGCGGCTCCGGAGCCACATGCGGCTCTTTGCTCCCTCTGATGCGGCTCAGTACAGCGGTCCGTCGTTTATCACGGTGGTTACGTTCTAAAAATAACCCACGACAAGCGAAATCCGCGAAGTTGTCAGCTTTATATTTTACAATTATTCTCCATGTTTTAAGGCTGTAAACGCCTCACCACACACATTCTACACTTTTCTCAGACTGGAATTAACGTTTTCTCACATTTCTCTCTTGTTTAAACACTCAAACGTTCGTAGATTTTCAACAAAAAAGCACAGTATTATAGAACGAAACCAAAGTGTATTTGGTGTGTATTTCACAGTTCTTATGACCGAGCCTCTTCGTCCTGGCGCCGCTTCGCTGTGGCGGGTTTTGTCGGGGAGAAACAAACAAACAGCACTTCAGAGTCACACTGCGATCCAACATTTATATAAATCTGTCAAACTGAACACATTCTGTACAGGAGACACGGAGGAGAATGACTGACGAATCAGCAAAGGTCTACAGTCCCTTAGCCAATCAGGACGCAGAAATGTGCGTTGATACACTATTAAAAAAACTGGAATAAAAAAATCCGCGAAACAGCGAGGCCACGAAAAGTGAACCACGATATAACGAGGGACCACTGTATTTAATTAAAATGTATTTTATTTTAGTTCATTCATTTTCAAAATGTAATTCTATGGCACAAAGGTAAAAAAAAGCCGTTATATGCAGTGTTATTTCATTTTAAATTTCAAAAGGGTTTTGTGGCTCCCAGTGTTTTCTTTACTGTGTGAAACGGCTCCAAACGGCTCATTGAGTGGTAAAGGTTGCCGACCCCTGACATAGATAGAGGGGCTCCTTTTTAGAGCTCACCACTACTTCCTGTATTTTTGTACCTTTCATTTTCCACTGCACTAGCCTGGATCACTGCCTGGAGCACTGTACATGCCGGGACCACTGCTTCAGCCTGGACCACTGCTCTGGCCTGGACCACTGCTTCAGCCCGGACCACTGCTCTGGCCTGGACCACTGCTTCAGCCTGGACCACTGCTCTGGCCTGGACCACTGCTTCAGCCCGGACCACTGCTCTGGCCTGGACCACTGCTTCAGCCTGGACCACTGCTCTGGTCTGGACCACTGCTCTGGCCTGGACCATTGCTTCAGCCTGGACCACTGCTCTGGCCTGGACCACTGCTTCAGCCTGGACCACTGCTCTGGCCTGGACCACTGCTTCAGCCTGGACCACTGCTCTGGCCTGGACCACTGCTCTGGTCTGGACCATTGCTTCAGCCTGGACCACTGCTCTGGCCTGGACCACTGCTCTGGTCTGGACCACTGCTTCAGCCTGGACCACTGCTCTGGCCTGGACCACTGCTCTGGTCTGGACCACTGCTTCAGCCTGGACCACTGCTCTGGCCTGGACCACTGCTTCAGCCTGGACCACTGCTCTGGTCTGGACCACTGCTCTGGCCTGGACCACTGCTTCAGCCTGGACCACTGCCATGTCCTGGACCACTGCTCTGGTCTGGACCACTGCTCTGGTCTGGACCACTGCTTCAGCCTGGACCACTGCTCTGGCCTGGACCACTGCTTCAGCCTGGACCACTGCTCTGGCCTGGACCACTGCTCTGGTCTGGACCACTGCTCTGGCCTGGACCACTGCTCTGGTCTGGACCACTGCTCTGGCCTGGGCCACTGCTTCGGCCTGGACCACTGCTCTGGTCTGGACCACTGCTCTGGCCTGGGCCACTGCTTCGGCCTGGACCACTGCTCTGGTCTGGACCACTGCTCTGGCCTGGGCCACTGCTCTGGCCTGGACCACTGCTCTGGCCTGGACCACTGCTCTGGCCTGGACCACTGCTCTGGTCTGGACCACTGCTCTGGTCTGGACCACTGCTTCAGCCTGGACCACTGCTCTGGCCTGGACCACTGCTTCAGCCTGGACCACTGCTTCAGCCTGGACCACTGCTTCAACCTGGACCACTGCTCTGGTCTGGACCACTGCTCTGGTCTGGACCACTGCTTCAGCCTGGACCACTGCTCTGGCCTGGACCACTGCTTCAGCCTGGACCACTGCTCTGGTCTGGACCACTGCTCTGGCCTGGACCACTGCTTCAGCCTGGACCACTGCTTCAGCCTGGACCACTGCTCTGGTCTGGACCACTGCTCTGGTCTGGACCACTGCTCTGGCCTGGACCACTGCTTCAGCCCGGACCACTGCTCTGGTCTGGACCACTGCTCTGGCCTGGACCACTGCTCTGGCCTGGACCACTGCTCTGGCCTGGACCACTGCTCTGGCCTGGACCACTGCTCTGGTCTGGACCACTGCTCTGGCCTGGGCCACTGCTCTGGCCTGGACCACTGCTCTGGCCTGGACCACTGCTTCAGCCTGGACCACTGCTTCAGCCTGGACCACTGCTTCAGCCTGGACCACTGCTTCAACCTGGACCACTGCTCTGGTCTGGACCATTGCTTCAGCCTGGACCACTGCTCTGGTCTGGACCACTGCTCTGGCCTGGACCACTGCTCTGGCCTGGACCACTGCTCTGGCCTGGACCACTGCTCCGGCCTTGTACTTTTTCTTTTTTGTCACACGAGTTGTAATGTAACTGATCTAAAACTAACTGTGATGAATATTTACCAATTAGCACAGCTATTGTTTTAGTCCTCCTATAATATTCAGCTCAGCATTAAAGCGGACCTATTCTGCCAAATAGACTTCAGAGCTTTTTTTCCACCTTATAATTATATTCATATTATATTTCTATAACGATATAAAATGATGTTGATGTTGCGTGTACCGTGGATGGTGAGGACCCTCTGGACCTCAGTGTTGGGGACGATGTTGTGAGGCACGGCGCTCTTCAGCTCCACCTTCATCTTCGCCGCACCTGAGGAAGCAACAGGTCACAGTGAAGGGTGAGTGCTCCCAAGAGGAGGGGGGAAGGGGGGGGGGGGGTATGTCTTTACCGTAAAGTCCACGTGGGTCCAAGCGTCCTCCCACCATCACCTCCTTCAGCACCCCCTCAGGCTGAAACACGAGACAACACATGGGACTAGGGATGCACCATTTTAAACAGACTGAAAATCATGCAAAATGAATATTTGAATGTCTTCTTTTATTTTCAAAACATGTTTTTTTTCAATGTCAGTTTTTTTTTTTTAAAATAGTGTAACATTGTGTTCTGCGTCCTGATTGGCTAAGGGACCTTTGCCAATTGATGTTATAGATGGGGGACGCGGGGGGAGGGGACCAGACTGGAACTAGACCAGGACTAAACGCGGACTAAACCAGGTCTAAACCAGGTCTAAACCAGGTCTAAACCAGGTCTAAACCAGGTCTAAACCAGGTCTAAACCAGGTCTAAACCAGGTCAAAACTAACGTGGGAAATCCCAGGCTGCTTTCGTTTGTTCTGATCTGAAAGACAGCCTGGCAACTATGGCAAGCGAGCTCTCCCGATTCTGGGAGCCAATCAGAGAGCGGGGAGGGGTGGAAAGACGGTGACGCGTACTACGTGACAAACGGAAACTTGTAGTTTGAACTGACATGATTGGCTATGGGCTACGTATACGCCAAATGATAGACATTCGTAACGCCCAATAAACGGCCGTTGGTGATCGTAAACCACACCTCCGCTACGAGATATTTCGAAGGTGGCTCACAGACCATATATCACTTATGATAGGATCAACCAGGCAAGGTCTAAACAAGGTCTAAACCTGGACTGGACCTGGACTAAACCAGGACTAGACCAGGTCTAAATCAGGATTAAACCACGGCGTGCGGCTCTTTGCCTGGTTTCGTGCGGCTCTTGCGTTCATTCATGTCGACGTTTGATGTGCTCGGACTGTTGATGAAAATCTACGAAAGTTTGAGTGTTTAAACGAGAGAGAAATGTGAGAAAACGTTAATTCGAGGGATTACTGTACTGACAAATATCGGTCGTTAATATCTGCCCACTTTTACACATCGGGCCGATACTGGCGGCACGGTAGCAGAGTGGGTAGCGCTCTTGCTTCACAGCAAGAAGGTTCCGGGTTCGATCCCCGGGTCGCCCGAGCCTTTCTGTGTGGAGTTTGCATGTTCTCCCCGTGTCTGGGTGGGTTTCCTCCGGGCACTCCGGTTTCCCCCACCAACCCAAAACATGCACCATAGGTACCTCCAGCTTAGGTCCTGACCAAGCCGAAGCAAGAAGATCATGGAGATGGTCCCCGGGCGCAGTAATGTGTGTGCTGCCCACTGCTCCTAATATATGTATATATATATATATAGGATGGGTTAAAATGCAGAAAAGAATTTCTCCAGTGTGAGATCAATAAAGTTCACTTCTGATACCGATATGTTTAAAAAATTTTTTTTTTAGAAATATCGGCCAATACTGATGTTAATGCCGATATATCGTGCATCCCTACATGGGACGGTACACTCAACGAGAAGGAAAGAACCCTCCGAGGCGCATTTGACCCATTTCGTATGATTTCGTATGGGTTAAATGCATGAAGGGAGAGAGAAGGAGAAGAAGAAGAAGAGAAGAAGAGGAAGGAGAGAAAGAAGGACGGGGGAGGCAGTCTCTCTCGTCTAACATGTCGCCCAGCCCCATACTTCACAACTCCACAAACGCAGATACAGTGAGGAAAATAAGTATTTGAACACCCTGCGATTTTGCAAGTTCTCCCACTTAGACATCATAGAGGGGTCTGAAATGTTCATTGTAGGTGCATGTCCACTGTGAGAGACGTAATCTAAAAAAAGGTTCCAAAAATAACCGTAATAAGTGAAATCTGCGAAGTAGGACATCTTTATATTTTACAATTATTATACATGTTTTAAGGCTGTACACACCTCACCACACACATTATACACTTTTCTCAGACTGGAATGAACGTTTTCTCACATTTCTCTCTTGTTTAAACACTCAAACTTTCGTAGATTTTCAACAAAATGTATTAATAGTGAAGCGTGGGGGGGTGCGCACGGACACATGCACCCGCTCATTGTGGTCAAATCTGTGAGCAGCATGACCGGCGCGAGGCCGTGCATCCCACCCGGGGCTGCAAGACCGAGGCCGGCAGCGTCCGGACCGTGCCTCCCCCTCGGGACCACGTCCAACGACACAGTCGAAGCAAACACTCACATGAACCGCACGAAACAAGGCAAAGAGCCACATGCGGTGGTTTAGTCCTGGTTTAGACCTGGTCTAGTCCTGGTTTAGTCCTGGTTTAGTCCTGGTTTAGACCTGGTCTAGTCCTGGTTTAGTCCTGGTTTAGTCCACATTTAGTCCTGGTCTAGTCCCGGTCTAGTCCCGGTCTGGTCTCAGTCTGGTCCTCATGTCTTAGTCCCGGTCTGGTCCCGGTCTGGTCCTCATGTCTTAGTCCCGGTCTGGTCCCGGTCTGGTCCTCATGTCTTAGTCCCGGTCTGGACTTCCTACAGATCCAGTGACTCATGTCTGGGCTCCTCGTGCATCCAGCGGGACTCCCGGAGCCCCCCCGGGTCCCCCCTCTATAACATCTATATAAATGTGTCAAACTGAACACATTCTGTACTGTACAGGAGACACGGAGGAGAAGACCATCAGGACACACAACACAATGTTCATACACTAGAAAAAAAATTGAAATAAAAAAAA
The DNA here is from genome assembly GCA_036785185.1 of Paratrypauchen microcephalus. Taxonomy (NCBI): domain Eukaryota; kingdom Metazoa; phylum Chordata; class Actinopteri; order Gobiiformes; family Gobiidae; genus Paratrypauchen; species Paratrypauchen microcephalus. Next base: position 1,044,292 of record JAVJIX010000187.1, on the reverse strand, counting down.
AAATCTGCGAAACAGCGAGGCTGCGAAAAGTGAACCGCGATAGAGCGAGGGACCACTGTATTTGCAGTTTGCAAATAAGTATTTGAGCACCTGTCTATCAGCTAGTATTGACCCTCAAAGACCTGTTAGTCGCCTTTAAAAAGTCCACCTCCACTCCACTTATTATCCTTATTACAAATAAATTGTAAAAAAAAAATCATACACTGTGATTTCTGGATTTTTTTTTTAGATTACGTCTCTCACAGTGGACATGCACCTACTATGAACATTTCAGACCCCTCCATAATTTCTAAGTGGGAGAACTTGCAAAATCGCAGGCTGTTCAAATACTTATTTTCATCACTGTACATTAAATGTAAATCTTCAAGAGGACTTTTCTCAGGTTTGTGTTTTCAGAAGTGCCGCATTCAAATGGCCACAAATTCTTCAAACGTTCACAGATTTCCATATGTAAGGCATCGTTGGAAAGCTTAGAAACTACACTTTCAGGATCAAAACACCCCTGGGATGACTTCTGGCTGGTTTTGCCACGGTCACATTTACACACTGACACTGTACTCACCACCACAGTGAGCGTTTTGACCAGAGTGTCGCGGGGTTGGAGGTTCCCGCGCCTCTCTACGGGCCCCTCGTGCAGAGTGAACGTGAGCGTGTGAGAACCTGGCTCCAGGGCCATCAGCGTGAAGGTCACCTCCCCCACGTTGTGACCAGAGAGCGTCTTTCCCACACACGAGGAGGAGCGCTGCCCGGAACCACCCGCCGATGCCTGAGACCCCGCCAGACACAGCTCCGGCCCCACGGTCAGGGTCACACAGTACTGAGAGAGAGGGAGGCGAGAGATTTAGATTTAGAAGAAGATCTCCAGCCGAACACCACCAACACACGCACAGGTTCTGAGCTTTCACATGAGGCCCATCCATAAACTGAGAAGGAGAAAACTTTGGATCTGTCTCTATCTACAGGTGAAGGCTCTGGAGACACAGGTTCAGTTATGATTGTAGAAGTTTTAATTTGTAGTTTTTGTAAAGGGCCCTCATTAAAGGAATATTAATGTTTTTTTTACAATCTGAGCCTTATTTTGGTAATAAAACAAGTTGTTTAACTCACCCATAGCACTTTGGTGTCATTTGGAGCAGTTTCGCAAATGTTGTGGTGTAGAGATATCCATTAACGTGAGTGCTTGGGGCAGGCGATTGCAGTCACCAAATAACACAAACTTTAGCACTTTTCAAAGTGCGCATGTGCTCAGTCAAAGCTGATTTGCAGATAAGAAGACGCTCATAACTTTTCTGTTGTGAGCGACACATGGCAGAAGATTCGGGCTTTGAGGCTGAAGAGGACTTATGGAGGACTGAGGACTGAAGAGGAGTATACGGATGAGGAGACAGAATGGATACGGAAAGAATGAAGCGGAGACAGTTTTAGGAGCAGCAGAGAACAGCCATCGGTTTCACATTACTTCTCAGAATTGTGCGCTGAATCCGCTGGCCTTCTTTCTTTTCCTTTGCTGGTAAAAAATGGTCCTGACTGAAGTGGGTACTGCAAACACGATGGTCCAAACGTCTTACAGCTTTGCCTTTCATGTTTGGGTCCCGAGAGCTGAGAGCGAAATCAGCTGTGACTGAGCACATGCAACTGTCCTCCTCATCTACTCCAAACTATGGATAAATCTCGGATTAGAGGCACTTTTGACTCAAACTAAAGTGTAGACTAAGACACTGAGCTTCTGGAATTTGAAAAGTGATAAAGTTTGTGTTATTTGGTGACTGCAATCGCCTGCCCCAAACACTCACGTTAATAGATATCGCTAAACTACAACAAAACTGCTCCAAATGACACCAAAGTGCTATGGGTGAGTAAAACAACTTGTTTTATTACAGAAATAAGGTTCAGATTGTAAAAACATTAATTCTCCTTTAGGTGTTCTGATGTTCATCCTAAATCCCAGAACATGGTGATGTTTGCAGATGAACAGTGTGGGAGACAGTGTGCATCCCTGTGGAACTCCTTTTCTATTTAAACAGTCTATAGCAGCAAGTAGCATTTTGTAGTATTAGGATTTTCAGTAGTAAAATAATAATATTTGTTGGGGTATGTGTAAATGTAGTGCTATTTGCAGTAATAGTAGTAGTAGTAGTAGTACCCTGATGGGGTCACTCAGGTAGTTGTACACAGAACCTCTGAGCCGCACTTGTTCTCCTCTCACGATCTGGTACGGCAGGGGCACGTCCACGGACAGGGGCAGGTTCACGGACACTTCAGCTGTTTTGGCCACACAAATACCTGACAAAATACACAAATAGTGCAGTGCTTTTCAAGTAACACTCACAGTAAAGTACTTTCAAATAAAGACTTACCGTTGTCGAACATCCCCACAGCTTTTATGTGCCAAGTTGTCAGCGAATCAGGAAGCTTCTTGGACAGAGACAGAGTCCCCCGGCTGCAGAGAGGTGAGAGTTCCATCAGGTCTAGATCAGTGCGTCCGGCTAATGAAACTACTGCACGTCACAACAGTTTTGTATCATGTTTTTGTATATTTAGGGAGAATTGTCATGTGGAGCTTGCCTGGAAGAATCCATGACTCATCGCTGTACCAGCGAGTGAGTCTGGTAACGTTTGATCCACAGAATGCGCTGCGGTTGCACGTAGACAGACAGCTAAGTGAACCAATCAGAGATTGCGCCATCTTGATTCAAAACTGAGGCGGAACTTCCGCTGCCTAAGAGTGACTTTGCGGGCAAAGGCGGGTGCACTGACGTCACCATCTTTGAACGAATCAGAATCGCGGAGTCGGTTTGGAACCGGAGGAGCGAGAGTGGATGGAGAGTGTCCAAATGGTATCGCGGTGTATAGGAAATACAGAGAGATATCATTTGGCTGGCCAGGTAAATGTGGAGCATGGGTGATGAATAGAGATGCACGATATATCGGCATTAACATCGGTATCGGCCGATATTGCCAAAATTTTCAACATATCGGTATTGACCCGATGTGTAAAAGTGGGCAGATATTAACGACCGATATTTGTCAGTACACTCAAACGTTCGTACATTTTCAAAAAAATGTATTAATAGTGAAGCGTGGGGGGGGTTGGACACCTGCGCTCATCGTGCTCAAATCCGTCATCCGTCAAATCTGCGCAGTCCCTCCCCCCCCCGGGTTTCCCCTATAACATCAATCGGTCGGCAAAGGTCCCTTAGCCAATCCGGACACAGAACACAATGTTACACTATAAAAAAAAAATTAAATAAAAAATAAATAAATCAGGAGTCAAAACACGTTTTGAAAATAAAAGAATACATTCAAAAATTCATTTTGCATGATTTTCAGTCTGTATAAAATGAATTTAAAAAGAATTTAAAAATAAATATCGGTATCGGCTAATATCGGTATCGGCCGATAACAGCAACATTAATATCGGATATCGGCTAAAATGTTCACATTGGTGCATCCCTAGTGATGACGGCTTGTGGGCGGAGCCTTGTACAGATTGTTACAGCTAACCGAAGGGTTTGAACAGGGTCCAGGATAGACTGCTAAATTATTAAGCATGATTGGACATCTAAAACGTCATAATACCCCGTCTTTAAGAAGAACAGGAGACTCGTTTAGATGCAGGACTGAAACAGAACTCAAGTCAAGTATAAAAATCAAACCAGGGCTAAAAGGGACTGGACTGGGACTCACCTGATGGGACTGACCTGCCAGAGCCAGCTCTCTGGGAACGAGCTCCTCACCAGAGTCGGGACTTTTCCAAAGTTTCCTCCCATTTCTGTCAAAAATAAAACAAAACAAACCTTTAAAAAGGAAAGATCTTCATGGTACCATCTTTTAGATATTTTGAGGATTGATTTTGAGGAAAAGGCTTCAGATACAGTATTAGGGCACCACTAAGGCCCATATAAAAGCATCACGAAGGATGATCATAGGATCTTTAAAGAGTGACTTTAGACACCACACTTTTAAAACTCCTTGAGTATATTCATAACAGTGTACACTGGTCCCTCGCTCTATCGCGGTTCACTTTTCGCGGCCTCGCTGTTTCGCGGATTTTTATTTTTTTTTATTTTTGTTTCTAGTGTCTGAACATTGTGTTGTGCGTCCTGATTGTCTTCTCCTCCGTGTCTCCTGTACAGTACAGAATGTGTTCAGTTTGACACATTTATATAGATGTTATAGAGGGGGGACCCGGGGGGGCTCCAGGAGTCCCGCTGGATCCACGAGGAGCCCAGACATGAGTCACTGGATCTGTAGGAAGTCCAGACCGGGACTAAGACATGAGGACCAGACCGGGACTAAGACATGAGGACCAGACTGGGACCAGACCGGGACTAAGACATGAGGACCAGACTGGGACCAGACCGGGACTAAGACATGAGGACCAGACCGGGACCAGACCGGGACTAAGACATGAGGACCAGACCGGGACTAAGACATGAGGACCAGACTGGGACCAGACCGGGACTAAGACATGAGGACCAGACTGGGACCAGACCGGGACTAAGACATGAGGACCAGACTGGGACCAGACCGGGACTAAGACATGAGGACCAGACTGGGACCAGACCGGGACTAAGACATGAGGACCAGACCGGGACTAAGACATGAGGACCAGACTGGGACCAGACCGGGACTAAGACATGAGGACCAGACTGGGACCAGACCGGGACTAAGACATGAGGACCAGACCGGGACTAAGACATGAGGACCAGACTGGGACTAAGACATGAGGACCAGACTGGGACCAGACCGGGACTAAGACATGAGGACCAGACTGGGACTAAGACATGAGGACCAGACTGGGACCAGACCGGGACTAAGACATGAGGACCAGACTGGGACCAGACCGGGACTAAGACATGAGGACCAGACCGGGACTAAGACATGAGGACCAGACTGGGACCAGACCGGGACTAAGACATGAGGACCAGACTGGGACCAGACCGGGACTAAGACATGAGGACCAGACCGGGACTAAGACATGAGGACCAGACTGGGACCAGACCGGGACTAAGACATGAGGACCAGACCGGGACTAAGACATGAGGACCAGACTGGGACCAGACCGGGACTAAGACATGAGGACCAGACCGGGACTAAGACATGAGGACCAGACTGGGACTAAGACATGAGGACCAGACTGGGACCAGACCGGGACTAAGACATGAGGACCAGACTGGGACTAAGACATGAGGACCAGACTGGGACCAGACCGGGACTAAGACATGAGGACCAGACTGGGACCAGACCGGGACTAAGACATGAGGACCAGACCGGGACTAAGACATGAGGACCAGACCGGGACTAAGACATGAGGACCAGACTGGGACTAAGACATGAGGACCAGACTGGGACCAGACCGGGACTAAGACATGAGGACCAGACTGGGACTAAGACATGAGGACCAGACTGGGACCAGACCGGGACTAAGACATGAGGACCAGACTGGGACTAAACCTGGACTAAACTAGGACTAAACCAGGACTAAACCAGGACTAAAGATGGACTAAACCAGGACTAAACCAGGACTAGACCAGGACTAAACCAGGACTAAACCAGGACTAAACCAGGACTAAACATGGACTAGACCAGGACTAAACCAGGACTAAACCAGGACTAAACCAGGACTAAACCTGGACTAAACCAGGACTAAACCAGGACTAAACATGGACTAGACCAGGACTAAACCAGGACTAAACATGGACTAAACCAGGACTAAACATGGACTAGACCAGGACTAAACCAGGACTAAACCAGGTCTAAACCTGGACTAAACCAGGACTAAACCAGAACTAAACCAGGTCTAAATCTGGACTCAACCAGGACTAAACCAGAACTAAACCGGGACTAAACCAGGACTAAACCAGGACTAAACCAGGTCTAAACCTGGACTAAACCAGGACTAAACCAGAACTAAACCAGGTCTAAACCTGGACTAAACCTGGACTAAACCAGAACTAAACCTGGACTAAACCGGGACTAAACCGGGACTAAACCAGGACTAAACCAGAACTAAACCAGGTCTAAACCTGGACTAAACCAGGACTAAACCAGGACTAAACCAGGACTAAACCTGGACTAAACCAGGACTAAACCAGGTCTAAACCTGGACTAAACCAGGACTAAACCAGGACTAAACCAGAACTAAACCAGGTCTAAACCTGGACTAAACCAGGACTAAACCAGAACTAAACCTGGACTAAACCGGGACTAAACCAGGACTAAACCAGGACTAAACCAGGACTAAACCAGGTCTAAACCTGGACTAAACCAGAACTAAACCAGAACTAAACCAGGTCTAAACCTGGACTAAACCAGAACTAAACCTGGACTAAACCGGGACTAAACCGGGACTAAACCAGGACTAAACCAGAACTAAACCAGGTCTAAACCTGGACTAAACCAGGACTAAACCAGGACTAAACCAGGACTAAACCAGGTCTAAACCAGAACTAAACCAGGACTAAACCAGGTCTAGACCAGAACTAAACCAGGTCTAAACCAGGACTAAACCAGAACTAAACCAGGTCTAAACCTGGACTAAACCTGGACTAAACCGGGACTAAACCGGGACTAAACCAGGACTAAACCAGGTCTAAACCTGGACTAAACCAGGACTAAACCAGGACTAAACCTGGACTAAACCGGGACTAAACCAAAACTAAACCAGGACTAAACCAGGTCTAAACCCGGACTAAACCAGGACTAAACCAGAACTAAACCAGGACTAAACCAGGACTAAACCTGGACTAAACCAGGACTAAACCAGGTCTAAACCCGGACTAAACCAGAACTAAACCAGGGCTAAACCTGGACTAAACCAGGACTAAACCAGAACTAAACCTGGACTAAACCAGGACTAAACCTGGACTAAACCAGGACTAAACCAGGTCTAAACCCGGACTAAACCAGGACTAAACCAGAACTAAACCAGGTCTAAACCTGGACTAAACCAGGACTAAACATGGACTAAACCAGGACTAAACCAGGACTAGACCAGGACTAAACATGGACTAAACCAGGACTAAACCAGAACTAAACCAGGTCTAAACCTGGACTAAACCGGGACTAAACCGGGACTAAACCAGGACTAAACCAGAACTAAACCAGGACTAAACCAGGTCTAAACCCGGACTAAACCAGGACTAAACCAGAACTAAACCTGGACTAAACCGGGACTAAACCAAAACTAAACCAGGACTAAACCAGGTCTAAACCCGGACTAAACCAGGACTAAACCAGAACTAAACCAGGACTAAACCAGGACTAAACCTGGACTAAACCAGGACTAAACCAAGACTAAACCAGGACTAAACGTCGACTAAACCAGGACTAAACCAGGTCTAAACCAGGACTAAACATGGACTAAACATGGACTAAACCAGGACTAAACCAGGACTAAACATGGACTAAACCAGGACTAAACCAGGACTAAACCAGGACTAGACCAGGACTAAACATGGACTAAACCAGGACTAAACATGGACTAAACCAGGACTAAACCAGGACTAGACCAGGACTAAACATGGACTAAACCAGGACTAAACCAGGTCTTAACCAGGCCTTAACCAGGTCTTAACCAGGTCTTAACCTGGACTAAACCAGGATTCAACCACCGCATGCGGCTCTTTGCCTTGTTTCGTGACCACGATGAGCAGGTGTACGTGTACGCCCCCCCCCCACGCTTCACTATTAATACACTCAATCTATGAAAGTTTGAGTGTTTAAACAAGAGAGAAATGTGAGAAAACGTTAATACCAGTCTGAGAAAAGTGTATAATGTGTGTGGTGAGGCGTGTACAGCCTTAAAACATGTAGAATAATTGTAAAATATAAAGTTGTCCTACTTCGCGGATTTCACTTATTACGGGTTATTTCTGGAACCTAAACGAGGGACCGCTGTAAGTGTAACAGAACTTCTAGATGCGTTTTTGGACAGAGAGGATGCGCTCGCAGCCTCACAGCAGAAAGCGCCGCTGTCTGTGCCGTGACATAAGTCCAGCCTGTAGCTCCTCAGCACCTCAGTTGTTTCGTAGCAGCTGCATTGCCATGATTTTTTCTCTCCATTGAAACATCAAGAAACATAAAGAAAACATCAGAGAGTGTGACGTGTGGGCGGGACGGACCTGCCCGGCACAGGATCAGGTCTTGGTTGATGGACTTCTGGATGAAGAGGCAGCAGTCCCTGAAGGCGGCGCGGCACAGTGGATACTTGGCACTGTACCTGCTGTTCGCTGAATCTTCACACGTTTCAAACGTGGGGATGTTCTCCATTCCATCCAAACAACACTTCTTCACCACCGCATGTTTATAGTTGGCCACTATAGACAGGAGCAGACAGGAGCATGAGGAGCAGACAGGAGCAGACAGGAGGTCAGAGGGTCAGAAGTCAAAGGGTCAGAAGTCAAAGGGTCAGTGGATCAGAAGTCAGAGGGTCAGAAGTCAAAGGGTCAGAGGGTCAGAAGTCAGGGGGTCAGAGGGTCAGAGGATCAGAAGTCAAAGGGACAGAGGATCAGAAGTCAGAGGGTCAGAAGTCAAAGGGTCAGAGGGTCAGAAGTCAGAGGGTCAGAAGTCAGAAGGTCAGAAGTCAAAGGGTCAGAGGGTCAGAAGTCAGAGGGTCAGAAGGTCACAGGGTCAGAGGGTCAGAAGTCAAAGGGTCAGAGGGTCAGAAGGTCAGAGGGTCAGAAGTCAGAGGGTCAGAAGTCAAAGGGTCAGAAGGTCAGAGTGTCAGAAGTCAGATGGTCAGAAGTCAAAGAGTCAGAGAGTCAGGGGGTCAGAGGGTCAGAAGTCAAAGGGTCAGAGGGTCAGAAGGTCAGAGGGTCAGAAGTCAGAGGGTCAGAAGTCAGAGGGTCAGAAGTCAAAGGGTCAGAAGTCCAAGGGTCAGAGGGTCAGAAGGTCAGAGGGTCAGAAGTCAGATGGTCAGAAGTCAAAGGGTCAGAGGGTCAGAGGGTCAGAAGTCAGAGGGTCAGGATGTCAGAGGGTCAGAAGGTCAGAAGTCAGAGGGTCAGAGGGTCAGGGGGTCAGAGGGTCAGAAGTCAGAGGGTCAGGATGTCAGAGGGTCAGAAGGTCAGAAGTCAGAGGGTCAGAGGGTCAGAGAGTCAGAGGGTCAGAGGATTCTTACATATCTTGTTTATTTGTTCTTGAGTTATGGAGCGTTTGGGTCGGACCAGGGCAGTGCACGCCTCAGCTGTGGGAGACAGATCACATGACCACCCGTGAACGCTGTGATTGGACGATTGTATGGAACCGTATGGAACTGTCACATGACCTAAACGTCACATGACTTCCTCCATACGTACGCCTGTGCTGTATGTATGTAACATGATTTTGTAATAAATTCTTATAGCGAAGATCTACTCAAGCTTTGTATGAAAAGTGAGAGCACCCCAAAACTTTTACTTGAAAATGATTCAAAAAAGCAAGTGTAAAGTGTAATTAAACTACAGTGATGGAAGAACGGGTTGTAACCTATTATTACCCATTTCTGATAGAAACTTATTTGTTTTATTAAGTAAATTATTAACAATTCAAATATGCAGGAAAGTGGTTGCCTCTGAGATCTTTCTTTTCACAAAGCTACTGATATCTGAATTGAATTATCTTTTATGATTCACCAGATTGCGCTTGTCCAGAGTTGGCGTTGGTCAGGAAGCTCAGTCCGGCCAGTCTGAAAACATCTGCGGCGTTCTTCCCGCCTCCTCCTCCACAGCCCTGATCTGCACTCTCAAAGTGACGGAGAACCTGACAGAGAACGGGTTTACGCGCACACGTACAGATGAAGCGTCTGTAAACGTTGCGCGGGACTTACTCTGTTGACGGGGTCCTTGAAATCCGGGCGGAGGCTGTAGATGGCGCTGTCCACTGCTACCATGGCGATAAACCCGTTCTCGTTGACCGTCGCCTCCATCTGAAGGCTCTGCTGGGGTTGGTAGTGCGTCGCTTTGGTCTTCAGCTCCGTCTGCAAACATCACACACGTGACCACCACATCCTCACCCTCCCCAGACGCTTCCTCCTCCTTAGCTTCTTTAGAATATGAACACGTTTTGTCCATTCAGTTTAGTCCAGGTCAGGCTTAGGTTCCTTTTAGTTGAGTCTAAATATCTGATTAGACTGCACAATGCATTACACACTTATCATTTTTATAACGTTTTCTTTAAGAAATAATAGTTTTACATTGTTTGAGGATGTTGGTGAAGTCTGTAACTTTGTAGCCGCACTGTAATCAAGGGCCAGAGATATTCAGTCAGTTAAAACGTATAACTGTTGAAAGGGTAAATTGTCCTTGCCTTTCATCCTTATTCCTTTTTAAATCTTGCTTTGTGTATTTTTCAACTTTTTGTTTTAATTTTTCTTCTCAAACTGCCACTTCACTGAAAACTATCAAAACTTTGACTGAAAACAGACAAACCCGCCTCAGGTGGAGGATTTCCAGTATCTCGGGGTCTTGTTCTCGAGTGAGGGGAGGATGGAGCGTGAGATTGACAGGTGGATCGGTGCAGCGTCGGCAGTGAATGTGGTCGCTGTACCGGACTGTTGTGGTGAAGAGGGAGCTGAGCCAAAAGGCGAAGCTCTTGATTTACCGTCGATCTACGTTCCTCCCCTCACCTATGGTCATGAGCTCTGGGTAATGACCGAAAGAACGAGATCGCCGATACAAGCGGCCGAAATGAGTTTCCTCCACAGAGTGGCTGGACTCTCCCTTAGAGATAGGGTGAGGAGCTCAGTCCCACGGGAGGAGCTCAGAGTAGAGCTGCTGCTCCTCCACGTGGAGAGGAGCAGCTGAGGTGGCTGGATGCCTCCCTCGGGAGGTGTTCCAGGCACGTCCCACCGGGAGAACGCCCCAGGGAAGACCCAGGACATGCTGGAGGGACTATATTTCCCAGGTGGCCTGGGAAGGAGACCAGGAGGAGCTGGAGGAAGTGTTTAGACTGTTGCCCCCGTGACCTGGCCCCAGATAAGTGGAAGAAAATGGAACGATGGATGGATAGACTGCCACTTAACTGAAAACTATCATAACCTTGGCTGAAAACAGACAAAGTAATACCTGAAAAACATGTCTTATGCACTTCGATGCTGTTTTATTACCTATCTATTGATATCTGCACAGTACCTTGGTATGTGCTCTATCTTGGTCCCTGGTTTAGGTCATGCTTACTCCTGTTCAAGACCTCTGGCCCTTTAGCCCTGGTTTAGTCCTGGTTGAGATCCACTGTGGTACCTGCAGTCCGTTGACACACTCGCCCTTTATGTTGAGCCACACTGCGTCGGCCACCAGCTCTGAGACGCTCTCTCCATACGGCATGTAGTACACCAGGAGCCTGATAGAGGGCACCATCTCCGCAGTCACCTGGAAATTCAGCGTGTGGCTGGTCGTTCTCCGATCGCCAAAGGGCATCTGGCCATATGTCACAATTTTACCCCTCGACATGATCTGCACACGGCCAGCAGGGGGAGTAGAGAGCACGTATGATATGACATTAGTACACTCATTAGAAATAAGACAATATTCCTGGAAAAGTCTTGGCTGACCAGTCAGTTAATCGGTTCATGGTGTCTTAGGCTGCGTCTCATTCCTCTGTCTTACCACTTCCCATTTATCTACATCTTTGTCTTGCCCCTCGATACTGAGCTGAGAGGGCTCGGGGTACAAATGTTCCCCTAAGAAATGGGACACCACTCGATTACCGTTTGCGTCATCATTCCTTGGCATGTCAAGGATTATCGGGTACCTCAGCTCGACAAAAAACTTGCTTGTTTATACGTGAAAGTTCAATGAAAACGATAACGTCGGCTAAACAGACACTGCGACAACAGTTCACTAAAAGTAACGTAGAACATAAGCGTCGTAATTGTAAACCTGCTAAACTAATCGATAATTACAACTGCTAAAAATACTTACATTTATGAGACTCCTTGGCTGATCAATGTGACGCTGCCATCCTGATCCCAAAACCTGCCTGAGCTTGTAGGCGTAACCCTTAGTTTCAAGCCCGGTTGAGAGCTTACTTCGTTTCAAGGGGTATGTAGCCCGAGCCCTTGATCAAAATTAGAATCGAGACACCCCTTGCCCTCACATGAACGTGCAAAACCAAGGGCTAAGATGAAGGGGTAAGACAGAGTAATGGGATGCAGCCTTAGTCATTAAAAAGACTAATTATTGTATTTACATTATAAGGATTTCAGAAAGGAGAATTGAGTGAATGAATGAGTGAGTGAGCTGAAGATTTGGTATTTTTTGGTATTTCTCTGTAAAAAAGCCCCGATGATTCACAAGTTTAACCTGTTTTTACATAAATACTTTGTTTCCTTGAGTATCCACCCTTTGGCTTTGTCGACAGTGCAAACTCGTCTCAGGTGCGCGCTCACCAGGTAGTTGAGGGACTTGACGGACAGGTAGGGCAGGGCCACAGTGTAGATTGTGACCTGCGTGAACCCCCCCACAGCGGTATGGATGGGGGAGGGGTCGATGTACAGGTAACGGGCGTTTGGAGACTCGTAGGACTGGGCCTTCAGGGAGCGAGACGCCTGGCTTCTTTCTGGGAGTGAAGGCTCCTCTGTGACGAACTGCAAACGATATGTTACATTACAACACTCTATCTGAAGAAGCATAATCACACAACCAAAACTTTTTGCAGCACAGAACAGCACAAACGAAGCACAAACGATTGGCATAGTTTTTGTGTAGGTGTGCGTTTGATGGGGGTTAAGGTTAGGGCCAACTTAGGCACACAGGTTTTAAATTGGACTAGGCCAGTTATCTGATTTCCCTGAAGTGTAGCTACTGGACATTTGACTGGCGAAACTATATCGACATTTTCAGCTATTTAATCCTTATTTCTTCTTTCACCAAACTTGGCTTCAGTTAGCGTTTGTAACAGGTTTGATTGACAGCCAAGTTTACGGAGATCTGCACACAGCCCTGTACCTGTAGGTCTATAGTCGTGTCTAAATTCGCAGTGTGCACAGTTCGGAGTGTGGTTTTAACGGCGCATATGTCACTCCTGGCGCAACAACTGCTGTCCCATTTCGTTTTTGTCCCATGCGCAGTTAAAATGCACCCTAAAAACCGCAGTCATTTCCATGGAAATCGGGACGTGGACCAACTGCGTGAAGATGCACACTTCGCGCAGTCATATATCCCAGCAATCACCGCACGCTACTTCTTCTATGGGAGAAAATGGAGTCGGCGGCTGACATCTGGTAGTTGCAAGACCTGTCCCATTTCGCCGATGCCCATGTGGTCTGCGGACTGCACTCCGAACTGTGCACACTGCGAATTGAGACACGGCTTCTGAAGATCTGCACACGACCCTGTACCTGAGATCTGCACATGGCCCTGTACCTGAGATCAACACATGGCCCTGTACCTCTAGGTCTACGGTGAGCGTAGCCAGGTGGATGTTGCAGACGAAGTACGCAATGCCGTCAGAGCGACTGATGGTCTGGTCTGAGCAGTCCAGGTCCTCTGGGTTTCTGCCAGACTTGTGCATCTTTCTCTTCACCACACGCACCGGCACCCCCTTCACTGGCTCCCCCATGTGGTCCTTCACCAGCACCTGATACACACAAGCATAAATGTGGAATCGTATTATTTCCCTTATATTGGGTTATACAAGAGCTGTTTATTAATTTATCTAAACCTTTGATTCGATTCGATCAGGAGAATTTTGTGAAGCAGCTGAAACACTGGATTTGATCATGAATCATGTCCCAAAATTATCTTTCAAACAGAACCTAGGCAGTAGTAGCCGATGGGATTTTTTGTTTTTTGTTTTTTCCTGTTCTAGCTGCCGTGGAGAGCGAACGCGTTTTCCTCTTACTCCCTTATCTTGCTCTGTCTGGTGTTTTTATTTCTCTCGTCTCGTGTCTTTTCTCCTTTTTGGAACAGATTTTCAAAACCCTAAATTATGGAATTGATAAGCTGGTCCCTCAGCGTAATTGGCACACTTTTTTCATGGAGGAGCGCCGGTCTGGAGAGCTGGACAGTCCTGACGGAAACTACACAAGGGACGCGCTGTGTACCTGGCACCGCTGTTCCTAGAGGACGCGGAACGATTTACTATCAGATTTTTGATGGCAGGACATCTTAATTGACCTGGGGGATGTTTTCTGACACATCGGAGAATTGGAATGCCAGCAGCGGACAAAGAGACCCTGAGCTGTCGGGTGTCATTTCACACCACAGTGGAGCTGTTTGCAGACAGGGAAGGTCTACATCAGAAGGAGACACAGATTGAGGACTGTACCATCTCCAATCTGTGGAAACCCCCCTGGCACTCGGATACCATCACGGATAATGTCTGTGGAACTGTGCGGAACAACGGCTCAGTCTGCATTCATTCATACGTGCCAGGAGGGAGGACGGGAGTCGCACAGCCCTGCTTGGTCGCATGAAGTTAGGGGGCCTGGCAGAAACCAGGGTTCTGGTTAATTGTCTGTTCGCCTGGTTCTAAAAATGTGTCGATTATATTCAATTATTCCCCCCTCCGGTGTAATTAATTCTCCTTGGTCCAAGGTTACAGCTGCGGCTTATCACAGCACACTATAAACAAAGGGCATTCCAATTCGGCTCACTCTGACATGTATTATTTAAACACTCTCTGCTTCAGTTTTCAATCAATTTCATCATTATTCTGGACTGCTCCCCTTCCCCACCCTCCCGTTTGTCACCAACCAAAAAGACGCCGTGTGTTTACCTGTCCAATTGTTTTTATCGTAATATGTTTGTGAATATTGTTGTACTGCATCTTTTTTCTACTCTGTTATTTCTAAGTTGGCGGCGCACATGCGCTGCGGCCCTTCCCCTGACCACCTCACTGTCTCTCTCAAACAAAATTTTTATTCACTATGTGTCGTGTACATATGGTTTTTCGACAATAAAGCTAACTATGAACTATGAACTAATGGGGGGGTACCTGTATGTTGTAGTACCTGTTGGAGGTACCTGTTGGGAGTACCTTTATGTTGTAGGGCAGAGTACCTGTTGGTAGTACCTGTATGTTGTAGGGCAGTCCTGGTTTGATGAAAGGGGGAGTGGAGACCAGATCCAGGGTGAACGGACTCCGGACAAACTTCACTGATCTAAGCTCCGCCTCCTGACTGATGCCGCCTGAAACACAAGTACAAGTACACGTCCAAAAGTACCATTACTGCAGAACAGTACTACTACTTCATTCTTTTTCTTTTATTAAATTATATTATGACAAACAAATGGTCCTATATTATACAAAACTGACTCTTGTAATATAAGATGTTGACTTGAAAACTACCACTTCATGACATCACAAGGTGGATCGTAGCATTTTTAGAAATCCAAACATCTTCACTAGACTTTTTTATTTTCTTTCAGACCTCAAATGGCACAAGTGCAGGACCTCACCAGCCTCCTCCCGCAGGAGCACAGCGATGTACAGGAACTTGTTCTCGAGCTCGGCCAGGCTCTTGTGGCTCTCGTGATTGGAGAAGATCCTCTGCAGGTCCACAGTGTCCTCCCACTTCCCCTCAGGAGACAACTGCACAACAGAGGAGAGCTTTATCGAGCCGCACAACAACAGTGTGTGTGTTTGATTAGTGTGTGTGTTTGTGCGTCTCTTACTCGTTCTCGTGTCACGGAGCTCGGGATGATCACTGGAGAAGACTTTGAACTCACAAAACCATAACGAAGGAACATCTCCCCACCGGCCACAGGAGCTCCATAAAGATATCTGAGGAAAGACCAGGACTAAACCAGGACTAAACCAGGACTGAACCAGGACTGAACCAGGACTGAACCAGGACTGAACTACGACTGAACCAGGGCTGAAGCAAAACTGAACTATGATTGAAGAAGGACTGAAGCGAGACTGAACTACAACTGAACCAGGACCGAACCAGGACTACATTAGGACTGAACCAGGATTAAACCAGGACTGAAGAAGGACTGAACCAGGACTGAATCAGGACTGATGCAGGCCTGAACTACGACTGAACCAGGACTGAAGCAGGACTGAAGTTGCAGTAGTAGTAGTAGTAGCAGTAGTAGTAGTAGTAGTAGTAGTAGTAGTAGTAGTAGTAGTAGTAGTAAGATAAGGTAAGACTTTATTGATCTCACACTGGAGAAATTCATTTGCCACATTAGCTCCAGACAGTTTAGTGCAAAAGAATGTTTGAACAAGAAAGTGCATGCAGACAAGATAATAATAATAATAAAATAAGCAAATAAGAGAGTATAGAAAAAAACTGGACGTTTGGACTATATAGTGGAGTTATACAGTCTGATGGTGGTGGGGATGAAGGATCTGCGGTAGCGCTCCTTCTTACACTGGGGGTGCCTCAGTCGGCTGCTGAAGGAGCTGCTCAGCTCCTCTACAGTCCGGTGCAGAGGGTGAGAGGTGTCCTCTATGATGGATGTAAGTTTGGCCACCACCTTCCACTCAGCCACCTCCTCTACAGAGTCCAGAGGACAGCCCAGGACAGAGCTGTCTCTCCTGACCAGCTTATTGAGTCTCTTCCTGTCCCGCTCTGTGCTGCTCGGGGCCCAGCAGACGACAGCATAGAGGAGAGCCGAGGCCACCACAGAGTCATAAAAAGTCTTGAGCAGACTCCAAAGGACCTCAGTCTCCTTAGGAGGTGGAGGCGACTTTGGCCCTTCTTGTACAGGGCATCGGTGTTGTGGGACCAGTCCAGTTTATTGTTGAGGTGAACACCCAGGTACTTGAAACTGTCCACAGTCTCTATGTCCTGCCCCTGGATGTTCACCAGTGAGTGAAGTAGTGGTCTCCTCCTGAAGTCCATCACCAGCTCCTTTGTCTTACTGGTGTTAAGGCTCAGGTGGTTGCGCCCACACCAGTCCACAAAGTCTCTGATGACCGAGCGGTACTCCAGCTCGTTCCCCACAGACACATAGCCCACAATGGCCGAGTCGTCAGAGAACTTCTGGAGATGGCAGCTGTCCGTGTTGTATGTGAAGTCTGAGGTGGAGATGGTGAAGAGGAAGGGTGAAAGGACAGTTCCCTGGGGGGACCCAGTGCTGCAGACTACCACCTCTGAGTCACAGCCGCGCAGCCGCACGTACTGTGGACGGTCAGTGAGGTAGTCGATGGTCCAGGCAGCGAGATGTCCATCAACTCCTGCGTCCTCCAGTTTCCCCCGAAGCATCGCCAGCCTAATGGTGTTGAAGGCACTGGAGAAGTCAAAGAACATGACTCTCACAGCACTCCCAGCGGTCTCCAGGTGGGTGAGCGCCCAAACTGCAGCGGGTCCAAGGTGGGTCTCACCACAGAGCGGAGGTGATTGAGGATCACCCTCTCCATAGTCTTCATGAGGTGGGAGGTCAAGGCGACTGGTCTGTAGTGGGCCTGTTCCCTGGCGTTTGTTGTTTTGGGAACCGGGACCACACAGGAGATCTTCGACAGGACGGGGACCTTCTCCAGGCTGAGGCTCAGATTGAACATGTAGCAGAGAACCTCACAGAGCTGGTCTGCACAGGTTCTCAGCAGCCTGGGGCAGATACCGTCAGGTCCTGCGGATTTCCTCTGCTTAAGTCGAGTGGGGGGGGGGGGGGGGCTGGGGTGGACTGCATGGGGTGGTGGTGGGAGGTGGAGGGGGCTGGTGCTGGGTTGGGTCTGTGTGAAGGGGGAGGGGGATGTGGCTACTGGCCCGGGGAGGTGTGAAGAGGGAGGAGGGGGCAAAGAGGGCGGGGGGCGTATCAAACATGTTAAAGTAACAGTTTAATTCGTCCGCCCAGCGCTGGTCACCGTCAGCTGTCCCTCTGCCACTCTGTCCAAACCCAGACATGTTTCTCAGTCTTCTCCACACGCCCCGTGCGTTGTTTTGGGTCAGCTACTCCTCCATCTTCCTCCCGTAGTCCATCTTGGCCCATCGGATCCTCCACTGGAGCTCCCGCAGGACCCTTTTCTGCTCCTCTCTGTCCCCTGAGTTGAAAACCCTTTTCTTCTGGTTCAGGAGAGCTTTAAGCTCAGGGGTGACCCAGGGGTGGCTGTTGGAGAAACACCATACTCTTCTGGTAGCCACAGTGTTCTCCACGCAGAAGTTGTAGTCCGTGATGCAATGGGTCAGGCCATTGATCTTGTCTCCATAAAAGCCGCTGAACATGTCCAGTCTGTGGTCTGGAAACAGTCCCTCAGACTCTCACAGGCCTCGTCAGTCCAAAGCTTCACAGACCGCTTCTGCGCAAGTCCTCTTCGCACCCTGGGTGTGTATTGAGGGAGCAGATAAACCAGACATTGTCTCTCGTAGGGCACGTGACTTTGTGTGAATGTGGGAAGAGTAGCGGAGAGAGAAGTGTGATTAAAGTTTCCAGTGATCAGGAAGAGGGCGCGCGGGTAGCGTGTCTGCATCTGTGTCACAGCACTGTGGAGCTGCTCACAGGCTGCTGTACCATCAGCCGATGGAGAAATGTACACGCAAAACACAGTCACGTGTGAAAATTCCTGTGGTACATCGTATGGCCTCATGCCAATTACCAGCAGTTCTAGGTCCCGGGAGCACAGGTGTTGTTGCACGTGCGCATTAGCCGGGTGACACCAGCGCTCACTCACAAACACCGCCAGCCCTCCTCCCGGCGCCTTCCTGCTCCCCATCACAGTCCGGTCCTCATGTTTTAGTGTAAATCCGTTCAGGGAAATGGCATAGTTCGGTATGTCCTCATTCAGCCACGTCTCGGTAAAACACATGATGCTGCAGTCTCGGTATTCTCTCTGCTGCCGGGTCAGCGTGGTGAGTTCCTCGGTCTTGTTGGAGATGGAGCGAAGGTTTCCCATAATCACCGAAGGCAAATACGGTCTCCGTTTCTTGCGTCCACCTCTGCAGCCTCTCCTCTTCCTCTGTATCTCCGCTGGAACAACAGGTTTCCCGGCGTAGAGTAGAGAAGAGCCAGGCTGAGAAGCTCCTTGCGCGTATGTGATGCGCTCCGATGCGCACCGAGCTGTAGCTGAGTGGTGTCCCCGGCACATCTCCCGACGCAGATTCACAAAGTGCAAAAAAAAAAAAAACACTACAGCTATCAATAAAGCTGTAGTAAAAGTAGGCTTGCCAGGTGCCCAACTGCACCATGTTACACCTACTCTAAAGGAACAATTAAAAAAATGTCTATATACAAGTAAAAAGAGGAAAAAGAAGGAAAGAAGGGTGGGAGCTACCGCGACAGGTTTCTGGCCTACTAGCAGCAGTAGTAGTAGTAGTAGTAGTAGTGGTAGTAGTAGTAGTAGTAGTAGTAGTAGTAGTGGTAGTAGTAGTAGTAGTAGTAGTAGGAGGAGGAGCAGTAGTAGCAGTGGTAGTAGCAGTATTAACAGTAGACGCAGTACTCACTTGGCAGACACTTTGAAGCTGAAGCGGTTGAAGTTGTTGTGGCTGACGTAGCTGTGTTGGGGCTCGATCAGGATGGTGAAGCTCGGCAGCACTGAGGACACAGGACAGTTCAACTCCCGACCAGAGAGCGCAGCACCGCACACTGTTTATATAACTGCACACAGCTAACCCGCTATGTAGTATACATGTTATTACAGTTCTACGGTAGAATGTAGTATATACTGTATGCTATTATCGTTCTATGGTGTGTTGGCTCTGACCGTATTCTCGGACTTCAAACGTGGTCCAGGCTTTTGTGTCAAAGTGCTTCATGTATGAGGCCTCGACGGTCCAGATGCCCAGCCTGGGCACGGAGAGAAGGTGAAGATGTACAGTGAAGATAAAAAGTCTACACACCCCTTTTCAAATGCCAGTTTTTGTGATGTAAAACAAGACAAATAATTTCACAACTTTTTCCACCTTTAATGTGACCTATAACCTGTAAAACACAACTGAAGAACAAACTGAAAACTTTAAAGAACCTGGTTGCATAGGTTTACACTATTACAATCAATTTCCAAACGACGAAGACACAGGGCAAGACGACTACGGAGGACAGCGCTCATGTGCGCATCAAGTTCTGACTCTTGCTCTTCACGCAAAACATAAGTAAGCCTCGTTTAGTTTCATTTAGTTTTTTTTCGTCAGCCTCGGTTTCCCATAATGCTCGACATACGACGGGAGCTCGTTAAGTACAAAAAGCCAACTTGTGTCGGATCGAGTCCGGTCTGCATTCTCATCTCAAACGAACTGCACCAGAGTTCGAATGGAACCGTGCCGAGACCGAGCTTTTTAGGTGGTCTCGGTTCGCTTGTTTGCTCCGGATCAAGATTTTTGGTTTTTATTCACACCAGAACAAAAGGTCCGAATCAAAAGAGCAAACGAACTCTGGTTCATTTTAAACAAACCAAACAAGGCAGGTGTGAAAACGACCTTAGACTTTGTTGCAGCACCTTTGGCTTTTATTACAGCACTCAGTCTTTTTGGGCAGGAGAGTGGCACATCAGAGTGGCACATCTTCATGGGGCAATATTTGCCCGATCTTCTTTGCAAAACCAAATCTGACAGATTGCAAGGGCATCTCTTTTGCACAGCCTCTTCACATCACCCCACAGATGGTCTGGACTCTGGCTGGGCCATTCGAAAGCCCAGTCTTATTCCGGTGAAGCCGTTCTTTTGTTGATTTCGATGTGTGCTTTGGGTCACTGTCGTGCTGAAAGATGAAGTTCCTCTTCATCTTCATGTTTCTAACCGAAGGCTGAAAGTTTTGTGCCAACACTGACTGGTATTTGGAACTGTTCAT
Source organism: Paratrypauchen microcephalus (assembly GCA_036785185.1). Classification (NCBI taxonomy): domain Eukaryota; kingdom Metazoa; phylum Chordata; class Actinopteri; order Gobiiformes; family Gobiidae; genus Paratrypauchen; species Paratrypauchen microcephalus. The sequence continues at coordinate 1,023,641 of JAVJIX010000187.1, read as the reverse complement.
AATTCCCTCCACCCTGATTAAGGCCCCAGTTCAGCTGAAGAAAAACAGCCCCAAAGCTGCTGCCACCACCATGCACTGTAGGTCTGGTGTTATTTTGGTCAAGTGTTGTTTTTGTGCCAAATATACCTTTTGGAATTATGTTCAAAAAGTTCAACCTTGGTTTCATCAGACCGTACATTTTCCCAGGTGTTTGGGAGATGTCAGATGTCTTTTTGCAAAAGGAAGCTGGGCTTGGATGTTTTTCTTTGTAAGATGAAACTTCTGTCTCGCCGCCCTCCCCCAGAGCCCAGACATATGAAGAAGACGGGAAATCGTTGTCACATGTTCTACACAGCCAGGACTTCCCACAAATTCCTGCAGCTCCTTCAGTGTTGCTGTCGGCCTCCCTGACTAGTTTTCTTCTCATCTTATCGTCAGTTTTGGAAATTCTTTTGTCGCCTTCACCTGACTGATATAATGAGATCCCTCTGATGCTTTGGGAGCTCTCTGTGGACCACGGCTTGTACTGGAAGATGTGACTACAGGAATGGAGGAAAAGCCTCCTAGAACAGCTGAACTTTATTTGGGGTTGATCAGAGGCACTTTATTTATTTCGTGACAGGGGTGTGCTGATTCCAGTTTAACATGAGTTTGAATCGGTTAAATCTGAACACAGCCACATCCCGAGTTAAAAAAAAGGGTGTCACACTTATGAAGCCACAATATCTCAGGTGTTTATTTTTACTTCTTCTCCCTGAACAATTTCTGTTTGTTTTTCAATTGCATTGTAAAGGATATAAGTCACATGAAAGGTGGAAAAAGTTGTGAAATTATTTGTCTTGATGTAATTTTTTTACATCACAAAACCTGGCATTTGAACAGGAGTGTGTAGACTTTTTACACAAGTACTATAATATGTACTACACAGAGCATGTATACAGTATGTAGTATTATTAGTATCTGGCAGTACTTGGGGTTGATGGGGATCTTGAAGGGGTTCTGCATGGATGGCATCCCATTACTGACATCCTTCACCTCCACCACATCCACCTTCTCATAGTCTGGATCCTGGACAAGTAAAATACTGCGTTATACTAGTGTTGGGAAGTAGATAAATACATACAGAAAATACATATTCAGAATATTCAGAATATACTCTCGTTATTATCGTGTTCTTCTGATGTCTTTGCAGTCATAGTTGTCTGTCTCCACCAGAGGGCAGCGTGTGTCCAGAATACAGCCCATAAGTCAAATAAATAAACTACACAGGAATCAACAGATGGAGGATGTAAAAAACTATTTTCACACCCCATATTTGTCGAAATACAAACTCTGTGGGTGTCTGTGGAGCGTTTGGAGACTTGGGTGTATTATGTGGAGTCCTTGTCCTTGTCACACGTCCTTATAGGAGAGCAGAGGAACACTCACCCTGAACGTGAGGAACACCCTGAACGTGAGGAACTCCCTGAACGTGAGGAACACTCACCCTGAACGTGAGGAACTCCCTGAACGTGAGGAACACTCACCCTGAACGTGAGGAATACTCACCCTGAACGTGAGGAACTCCCTGAATGTGAGGAACACTCACCCTGAACGTGAGGAACTCCCTGAACGTGAGAAACACCCTGAACGTGAGGAACACCCTGAACGTGAGGAACACCCTGAACGTGAGAAACACCCTGAACGTGAGGAACACCCTGAACGTGAGGAACACTCACCCTGAACGTGAGGAAGACGCTGCGGTCGGCTGGTCTCAGCTCCTGGTTTAGAGAGAAGGCCCTGACCTTCACTGTGGACACAGAGTCACAACTGAGACACTTTACACTTCAGCAATGAAGAAAAGAACCACTGTATGTAGTACAATTCACCTGTGTCCTGGGGTGTGTTCAGTGTTTATGTGCCTCCTGGGGTGTGTGCAGTACTCACCTGCCTGCCGGGGTGTGTACAGGGGCTTGTCGGTCTGGACCAGCAGGAAGCCATTGGTGCGGCTCAGGGGAACTGACAGGTGCTGGTTGAAGCTCTCTGATTGGACGTGGAGGATCACATGGTCCATGGAGTCGTCCACCTGCTCCGGGAACAGCTGCAGAGGACAAAGTACTACTACTGTGAGTACTGCAAATACAAAGTACTACTACTACTGCGAATACTGCAAATACTGCTAACAGTACTACTGTTACTTCTGTTACTACTGCAGGAACATTCAGTGTAACTGACAAATAACTGTACTGTATTTGTAGCTGTATTCTTTCATTTCGCAGGAACTACTACTACTACTACTACTACTTCTGTCAGGGTATATATTGTGTTGTCGTGTGTACCCGGAGCTGCACTTCCCCCATGTGCCCGTTGGGGGCTCTCAGGACCACGTGCTCCTGCAGGATGTGAAGATGAGCCATGGTCTTCTTCACGGACACATGAACCGTCACCGGGTCTGAGAAACCAAACACCTGCAGCACCACCTTCTCCACCGAGTCCAGCCTGAAGGACAGAGGAGCCGCCACCAGGAACCTGCAGGAGACAGGAGCTGAGACAGGAGCTCAGACAAGAACCGACAGGAGCAGACAGAAACCACCAACTTCCAATTTCAAACCCTTAAAATATTAAACAAACATCTCAACAAACGGTTTCTGTTTTCTGTTGAACTCCTCAGACTCACGTTCTCTGCTGAGCTTCTGTCCTCATGCACATCCACCCGAGGAGGAACAGCACCACCATCTTCACAGAGACCCCCAACATCCTGCAAGACCCAAGGACCCAAGACCTGGTCCAGTCCTGGTACCGATCTGGCTGAAGTCCTCCTGAGTTCGTCTTTGTTGACACTGTTATCGAGAACCTTCAGACGTGTACTTTGGTCTCTGGGTTAGGTCCTCATTTGTCCTAATAATGGTTTCCCTCGTTGTCTGATCCTGGTTTAATCCTGCTTTAGACCTGGTTTAGTCCTGGGTTTAGTCCTGGTCTGGACCTGGATCAGACCTCGATCAGTCCAGAAGCCCCGGAGGAGGTGTTTGTTTGTTTATTGGTTTTCGTAAAACTCAAAGGTCTGTGTGTTCAGGTTTTGTGTTTGCAGATCGTCTAAAGGGACAAAAGCCACTCGAGTCTGTCCAACCCCCAAATCATTAAAGTACTGCAGTAACTGTAGTACTGCAGTAACTGTAGTACTGCAGTAACTGTAGTACTGCAGAGTCTGAGCTCTACAGGCTTTGAATTAGAACTGGACGGGGCTATGTACTAAACTACTGCTACAACTACTACTACTACTACTACTACTACTACTACTACTACTACTACTACTACTACTACTACTACTACTGTTCATGTATTTTGTGCACTGTCCCTGTCTCAGAAATAAACCAAATAAAATAAATAAACGTCCTTAGCAAGAAAAACAAACAGATCATTTCACACTGTTCCAACTGTCCCGTGTGTTCATTCCCTTAAAGTATTTCTTCTGGAAGGTCTTCTGCCACATTTGCTGCCAATTGTGGTGTAAAAAAAAAAAAAAACCTGTACAGTTTCTATTTTTAACAGGAGTTTTTATCGGTGCTGTGTGTGTTCAGCTGAAGGTTTGGGTAAATACTGCGTCAGAACGAGAACTACAGTGACAATCCTCTGCTCCTCTGTAGGGTTGCAAAGGGGTGGAAAATTTTTGGAAAGTTTCCGGAAAGTTTCCAGAAAATTTCCATGGAAACTTTGGCGTGGGAATTTGGGGAATTTGGGGAATTTTCAAATTGGTAACTTTGCACAGAAGTTTTGGGAATTTATGGGAATTATGTTTAAATGTTTTAATGTTTTACTGTTTTTAAAAGTTTTATTGTTTAAATGTTTAACTGTTTGTTTTTAACTGTTTGTATATTACACTTGTTGTACCTTGAGTGTCCAGAAAGGCGCTTAATAAATAAAATGTATTATTATTATTATTATTATTATTATTATTGTGAGTCATATACCAACATAAACATAAACATTTTATTTTGTCATCAGCAGCGTTACTGTTAAAACACACGACTCACGTGATTTATTTGTAAGTTTATCTAACTTTATCGCTGCGTATCTCCTTCACTGAACAACAAAACATGAACATTGGCTAAAATGTGTCTTATAATTCAGAATTTAAAATGAAAGGAACTCTCCTCCTGTCCAAAACGCAGCATATAAATATAAATATTTAGCATATCTGGTTTCTCACTAAGCTAGCTCTAGCACATTTTGCGGTAGCTAGCATCATAAGAGAAATTACGAAATGAAATGAAAATGAAAATGAAAATGAAATTACGCAAATCTAGTTTACCACTAAGCTATTTTTTTTCCTACTTTTCTACTTTAATATTCTTTAATATATAGATCTTTACTATAAAGATCAAATATAATAAATTGGAATTGAGCATTAAGCCCTGCAGTCTGAACGTATCCATATGCGATCGACTGGTTGGGCACCCCAGACTTAAACCAGGACTAAACCAGGACTAAACCAACACTAAACCAGGACTAAACCAAGACTAAACCAGGACTAAACCAGGGCTAAACCAGGACTAAACCAGGACTAAACCAACACTAAACCAGGACTAAACCAAGACTAAACCAGGACTAAACCAGGGCTAAACCAGGACTAAACCAGGACTAAACCAACACTAAACCAGGACTAAACCAGGACTGAACCAGGGCTAAACCAGGACTAAACCAACACTGAACCAGGACTAAACCAGGACTGAACCAGGGCTAAACCAGGACTAAACCAACACTGAACCAGGACTAAACCAGGACTGAGCCAGGGCTAAACCAGGACTAAACCAACACTGAACCAGGACTAAACCAGGACTGAACCAGGGCTAAACCAGGACTAAACCAACACTGAACCAGGACTAAACCAGGACTGAACTAGGGCTAAACCAGGACTAAACCAACACTAAACCAGGACTATACCAGGGCTAAACCAGGACTAAACCAAGACTAAACCAAGACTAAACCAGGACTAAACCAGGGCTAAACCAGGACTAAACCAGGCCTAAACCAGGACTAAACCAGGTCTAAACCGGGTCTAAACCAGACATAAACCAGGGCTAAACCAGGACTAAACCAAGACTAAACCAAGACTAAACCAGGACTAAACCAGGGCTAAACCAGGACTAAACCAGACATAAACCAGGGCTAAACCAGGACTAAACCAAGACTAAACCAAGACTAAACCAGGACTAAACCAGGGCTAAACCAAGACTAAACCAGACATAAACCAGGGCTAAACCAGGACTAAACCAAGACTAAACCAGGACTAAACCAAGACTAAAACAAGACTAAACCAGGACTAAACCAGGTCTAAACCAGGTCTAAACCAGGTCTAAACTAGGACTAAACCAGGTCTAAACCAGGTCTAAACTAGGACTAAACCAGGACTAAACCAGGTCTAAACCAGGACTAAACCAGGTCTTGATTTGATTATTTTAGACAAGATTATGCTACAGTATTTTTTCTACCAACTATATTGATGCCCCTAACCTTCAACTTTGATAATTCCCAGTTTATTCCCATTAATTCCCATTAATTCCGGAAAATTCCCATCGAAAGTTTCCTCCTCTGCACCACATCTTCACAGTTCCTCCAGACAGAACAAAGAGGCGTTCAGACAGAATCCAACCTTTATTAGAATTATAATCTTTTCCACAGTAGCACAGGTTTGTTCACAGTCAAACGTTAAAGTGACAGTCTGGAGACGTTCACGTTCATGCAGCAGATCATTTCATTTTAACAAGAAAAAAAAAAACACAGATTTACACAACTTTGTTCAAAAGTGGTTCTGGCCCAATTTGGGTCAAAATCTAACAAGAGCAGGAGGTTCAGGGTCCGAATCTGCCGGGTTTAGGTCAAGACTAAACCATGATAAGAACCAGGTCTAAACCAGGTCTAAACCAGGTCTAAACCAGGTCTAAACCAGGACTAAACCAGGACTAAACCAGGTCTAAACCAGGTCTAAACCAGGACTAAACCAGGTCTAAACCAGGTCTAAACCAGGACTAAACCAGGACTAAACCAGGTCTAAATCAGGTCTAAACCAGGTCTAAACCAGGTCTAAACCAGGACTAAAGCAGGTCTAAACCAGGTCTAAACCAGGTCTAAACCAGGTCTAAGCCAGGTCTAAACCAGGACTAAACCAGGTCTAAACCAGGTCTAAACCAGGACTAAACCAGGTCTAAAGCAGGTCTAAACCAGGACTAAACCAGGTCTAAACCAGGTCTAAACTAGGACTAAACCAGGACTAAACCAGGTCTAAACCAGGTCTAAACCAGGTCTAAACTAGGACTAAACCAGGACTAAACCAGGTCTAAACCAGGTCTAAACTAGGACTAAACCAGGACTAAACCAGGTCTAAACCAAGTCTAAACCAGGTCTAAACTAGGACTAAACCAGGACTAAACCAAGTCTAAACCAGGTCTAAACTAGGACTAAATCAGGTCTAAACCAGGACTAAATCAGGTCTAAACCAGGACTAAACCATGTCTAAACCAGGTCTAAACCAGGTCTAAACTAGGACTAAACCAGGACTAAACCAAGTCTAAACCAGGTCTAAACTAGGACTAAATCAGGTCTAAACCAGGACTAAACCATGTCTAAACCAGGTCTGACTCTCCCACGTCCTGCGCCCTCTTGTGGACGGCTGCAGTATGACTCCAGAGGACAGGAGGCGTCTTCACGTCGTCGTCACTTTAACGTAAACGTTTAAATAAATTCTCAGGTTTCCAGGGCGACGGCGAAAACGAGACGCTCAAACTGCAGGACCACGACTGACCACTGGAGCACAGTCCACTGCCCGAGCATGCACTGGACAGAAGTACTTCAAACATGCAATACACTGGAGTACACACAGGTCCAAATACTCAAAGCACTTGTATGACCATTTGACGCTAAAATGGTTTAAACAAGGACTGACCCAGAACTCAAAACCAGGACTAAACCAGGTCTAAACCGGGACTAAACCAGGACTAAACCAGGACTGAACCAGGACTAAGCCGGGTCTTCACAGGACCATGGTGGGGATGTGGTGGCCCAGGACCGCGGGGTGTGACGGGGGAGGGGGTGTGCTGTGGCCCACGTGCACGCCCGCCCCGCTCACGTGCACGCCCGTCGGCCCCACGTGCACGCCCGCCGGCCCCACGTGCACGCCCTGGCCCCCCTCGGAGGTGGGCCGGTGACGGGCGCTCTTCTGGTGCGCCCGGAGCCCTGCCGAACACAACACAGGCATGAGACCACGGGAGGGCATCCGACACAATACATCCGACAACAAGGTCTAAACCAGGTCTAAACCAGGAATGAACCAGGAATGAATCAGGACTAAACCAGGTCTAAACCAGGTCTAAACCAGGTCTAAACCAGGAATGAACCAGGAATGAACTAGGACTAAACCAAGACTAAACCCGGTCTGAACCTGGTTTAAACCCGCTCTAAACCAGGACTAAACCTGGACTAACCCCATTCTCAACCCGCTCTACACCTGCTCTAAACCCAGTCTAAACCAGGACTAAACCAAGACTAAACCCGGTCTAAACGAGGACTAAATCAGGTTTAAACCAGGACTAAACCCGGTCTAAACCAGGACTAAACCAAGACTAAACCCAGTCTGAACCTGGTCTAAACCCACTCTAAATCCAGTCTAAACCCAGTCTAAACCAGGTCTAAATCTGGTTTAAGCCCAGTCTAAACCAGGACTAAACCTGGTCTAAACCCGGTCTAAATCAGGTCTAAACCAGGTCTAAACCAGGACTAAACCAGGTCTAAACCAGGTCTAAACCCGGACTAAACCCGGTCTAAACCAGTACTAAACCCGGTCTGAACCCGGCCGTACCTGCGAGTTGGGAGTAGGCGGACTGGCACACCACGCACTTGTACGGCCGCTCTCCGGTGTGCAGCCGGACGTGGTTGCGGAGGGTGGAGGATTGGCTGAAGCGGCGGTTGCAGAAGCGGCAGACGAAGGGTTTGTCCAGCGTGTGGATCCTCATGTGCGAGCGCAGGTTCGAGCGCGAGTTAAATCCCCGGTGACAGATCACGCAGCGCATCCTGCCCACGCTCAAGGGCACGCCGGCCAGGGGGGCGGAGCCAGGGCCCACCACCGCGTCAATGTGGAACTCATCTGGACGTCAAAGAGAGGAGAGGGGTCAGAACCAGGGCTAAACCAGGGCTAAACCAGGGCTAAACCAGGAATGAACCAGGACCAGACCAGGACTAAACCAGGACCAGACCAGGACTAAACCAGGACCAAACCAGGGCTAAATCAGGAATGAACCAGGACTAAACCAGGACTAAACCAGTACTAAACCAGTACTAAACCAGGACCAGACCAGGACTAAACCAGGACCAGACTAGGACTGAACCAGGACCAGACCAGGACTAAACCAGGACTGAACCAGGACTAAACCAGGACTAAACCAGGAATGAACCAGGACTAAACCAGAACTAAACCAGTACTAAACCAGGACCAGACCAGTACTAAACCAGGACCAGACTAGGACTGAACCAGGACCAGACCAGGACTAAACCAGGACTGAACCAGGACTAAACCAGTACTAAACCAGTACTAAACCAGGACCAGACCAGGACTAAACTAGTACTAAACCAGGACCAGACTAGGACTGAACCAGGACCAGACCAGGACTAAACCAGGACTGAACCAGGACCAGACCAGGACTGAACCAGGACTGAACCAGGACTGACCGCTCTTGCTCTTCTTGCTGTGGTCCTCGTCTCCTCCGGGGATTCCTGGGATCCCGAGGAAAGTGTTGTGTGAGTTTCCGTACCACACGAGGAGCTCCTGGTCTGGAGGGATGGTCTGAGGAGACACACAAGGTTATGTGAGGAGGACTTCCGCTATTACACTGTTATTACACTGTTAATAACAAATACTGTTATTACACTGTGAATAACAATAATGTCATTACACTGTTAATAAACAATACTGTTATTACACTGTTAATAATACTATTATTACACTGTTATTACAAATACTGTTATTACACTGTTAACAAACAATACTGTTATTACACTGTTAATAACAGTGTAATAACAGTACTGAGTATATTTCCCTCTTTACAGTCGATGGTTAAACTTTATATTTGTGCTGTTTCTATGGTTAAAGGGATTTTAATTTATTCTTCAAGATACATTCTCTTTACGTCCTGCACTGAACCGTTAAATCTGCTAAATCAGAAATGCAAAGAGACGATCAGATTTAATCAGATTTAAACGATTCATTTTACATTTGTAAACGAAAGCAGAAGCTGAACACACTGAGAACACACCAGAGGGCGCTGTTGTCCTGTGAGCTCATCAAACTGACTCCAAACCAGGACTAAACCAGGACTGAACCAGGACTAAACCAGGACTAAACCAGGACTAAACCAGGACTAAACCAGGACTGAACCAGGTCTAAACCAGGACTAAACCAGGTCTAAACCAGAACTAAACCAGGTCTAAACCAGAACTAAACCAGGACTGAACCAGGACTGAACCAGGACTAAACCTGGACTGAACCAGGACTGAACCAGGACTAAACCAGGTCTAAACCAGGACTAAACCAGGACTGAACCAGGACTGAACCAGGACTAAACCAGGACTGAACCAGGACTAAACCAGGACTAAACCAGGACTAAACCAGGACTGAACCAGGACTGAACCAGGACTGAACCAGGACTAAACCAGAACTAAACCAGGACTGAACCAGGACTAAACCAGGACTGAACCAAGACTAAACCAGAACTAAACCAGGACTGAACCAGGACTAAACCAGGTCTAAACCAGGACTAAACCAGGACTAAACCAGGTCTAAACCAGGTCTAACCTTTCCTGGTTTCCACCAGACCATATCACAGTGATATATGGTCTGGGAGCACCTACTGAATATCTCGTAGTGGAGGTGTGGTTTACGATACGTTACGATCATGTCAGTTGTCAGTTCAAACTACAAGTTTCCGTTTGTCGCGTAGTACGCGTCACCGTCTTTCCACCCCTCCCCGCTCTCTGATTGGCTCCCAGAATCAGGAGAGCTCGCTTAGCCTAGTTGCCAGACTGTCTTTTAGATCAGAATGAACGAAAACAGCCTGGGATTTCCCAGGTTAGGTCCAGCCCAGGACTGAACCAGGTCTAAACCAGGACTAGACCAGGACTAAACCAGTTCCAACAGCTCTAAAGCAGGTCTCACCTCCACAGCCTTGTAGAAGATGCTGGAGCCCACCTGGACCACCTCCAGGTTCTGCTCCTGCTCGTTGCGGGCGCACTTTATGTAGGTCATCCAGCTCCTCTGGTCCTCCTGACTCGCATCGATGAAGTAACGCACTGTCCCATCCTCGTTAAACACCTGAACGCACCACACACACACACACAGTCAGGTATCTGAGAGCTTCTCAAAAGGACCCTGTTGTGGTGAGGTTTAACTCTCTGTATAAAGAAGTGGAGGAATCGAGTGACGTCGCCGGCAGCGTTCGGCTCAGGTGAAGCTCGTGGTCAGGCCTGTTAATGGGGCATACCGGGCATTTTCCCAGTGGACCGACAGTCCTCAGGGCCGATGCTGTTGTTTGTTTTTTTAACTTAGAGCCCGGCCCACAATTTAGAGGAGGTGTCCCATTGGTCCATCTTCAATACAGACAGTGGACTAAACCAATCAGGATACAGAAGCTCACGAGAGTGGTCCCGCCCCTTTCTCTGCACTGATCCTGACAGTTTCAGTGTTGAGGTGGAAACATGGAGAAGCGGCAGAAAGGAGGTGTGGAGAAGTTACGGGATAAAAGATGAAAAAATCTCACTATAGACGCTGCAAAATGTTCTAAAATAACAGACAGGTGGACAGGGAACCTGGTCTAAACCTGGTCTAAACCTGGTCTAAACCTGGTCTAAACCTGGTCTAAACCTGGACTAAACCTGGACTAAACCTGGACTAAACCTGGACTAAACCTGGTCTAAACCTGGACTAAACCTGGTCTAAACCTGGACTAAACCTGGTCTAAACCTGGTCTAAACCTGGACTAAACCTGGACTAAACCTGGACTAAACCTGGTCTAAACCTGGACTAAACCTGGACTAAACCTGGTCCAAACCTGGTCTAAACCTGGTCTAAATCTGGTCTAAACCTGGACTAGCCCCAGACTAAATCTGAACTAAACCTGGTCTAAACCTGGTCTAAACATGGACTAAACCTGGACTAAACCTGGTCTAAACCTGGACTAAACCTGGACTAAACCTGGTCCAAACCTGGTCTAAACCTGGTCTAAATCTGGTCTAAACCTGGACTAGCCCCAGACTAAATCTGAACTAACCCTGGTCTAAACCTGGTCTAAACATGGACTAAACCTGGACTAGCCCCAGACTAAACCTGAACTAAACCTGGTCTAAACCTGGTTTAAACCTGGTTTAAACCTGGACTAACCCCAGACTAAACCTGAACTAAACCTGGTCTAAACCTGGTCTAAATCTGAACTAAACCTGGTCTACACCTGGACTAAATTTGGACTAAATCTGGATTAACCTGGACCAAATCTGGACTATACTTAGACTAAACTTGGACTAAACTTGGTCTAACCCTGGACTAAACCTGGTCTAAATCTGGCCTAAACCTGGTCTAAATCTGGACTAAATCTGGACTAATCTTGGACTAACCCTGGACTAACCCTGGACTAAACCTGGTGTAAACCTGAACTAAAATGGGACAAAACCTGGACTAACCCTGGACTAAACCTGGACCAAACCTGGACTAACCCTGGACTAAACCTGGACCAAACCTGGACTAAACCTGGACTAACCCAGGACTAACCCTGGACTATACCTGAACTCGAGGGACAGAGTGACCAGGGAAGTGTGGCACAGGCACTTCAGGTCAGCAGTAGTCATGTGAGGATAATACCAGGACTTTTAGGTGATGGACAGGCATGAAAATCACTCACCTTTTGGCGAAATTTGCCGTTTTGAAGCCAAAACAGGTGAATCGTGTAGATTCAATGAGAAAGGTTTTTTTGTGTGTGTGCAAGATGCATTTTAAATAAACCGTTGAATGTGTAGTTACTGTGAGTTTGCTGGTGGTTTGTGGGTTTTTTCCTTTAAATGTTGCGCCCTGGTTTCCCCTCAGCCAAGACGTAACAATAGTAAAATACTTTGTTTCGGGAACACAAAAATAAATTAGTCCGTTGTGCTCTGCTAATTACGGACAAAATAGTGAAAAAACCACCATGACCATGTCAATACGAACATTTACGTTAAACCAGATGCCCTCCCGCTCGTACCTCCCACATGAGGTTGTTGTTCTTGAACAGGTCGATGTGTTCGGGCGACACCAGGCGCCCGGTGAACGGGCCCATCTCCGTCCCGGCTTTGATCCACGTCTTCGAGAAGATCCCCAGACCCTCACCTGCCGCACGAAGAGACACGAGTTCAGAGAGACGCACAAATACACAAACAAACGCACAAATATACACACAAACAAACGCACAAATACACAAGCAAATGCACAAATATACACACAAACATACACACAAACACACAAATACACAAACAAACGCACAAATACACAAACAAACGCACAAATATACACACAAATGCACAAATATACACACAAACATACACACAAACACACACACACAAACACACAAACACACACAGACCCTCACCTGCCGCACGAAGAGACACGAGTTCAGAGAGACGCACAAATACACAAACAAACGCACAAATATACACACAAACACACACACATACACACAAATACACAAACACACATACACACATACGCACAAATACACAAACAAACGCACAAATACACAAACAAACGCACAAATATACACACAAACACACACACAAACACACAAACACACAAATATACACACAAACACACACAAACACAAACACACAAATACACAAACACACAAATATACACAGACCCTCGCCTGCCGCACGAAGAGACATGAGTTCAGAGACGCACAAATACACACACAAATGCACAAATACACAAACAAACATACACACAAACGCACAAATACACAAACAAACGCACACGAGTTCAGAGGCAAACGCACAAATACACACAAATATACACACGAACAAACACACAAACAAACATAAACATACACACAAATACACAAAAATACACAAATATACATACAAACACACTCAGACTCTCACCTGCCGCAGAGATACGAGATCAGAGTGACGCACAAATACACAAACATACACAAATATACAAACATACACACACACACAGTACAAATTGTATCTTGTGTATTTTTCTCTTTTTTTTGCTAACACAAAAACAAAAACATAAATCTGGACTCTGCAGAACGTCTGTGTCCGTGTTTACACAAACCCGTATGTGTGTGTGTGTGTGTGTGTGTGTGTGTGTGTGTGTGTGTGTGTGTGTGTGTGTGTGTGTGTAAAAACTCACACTCTTCTCTTCGTTTGTGTCTTTTGTTTACATACAAACAGAGATTTTTCCTCTGAAAACAATTCTTTCTAAAAACTATAAAAAGTGGAGATTTTTGAAAACTCCAGTTTGGCGTTTGTGTGTAAAGTGAGATAAACGGAGCTGATGCACCAAAAGTGTGATTCTGATGGACTTGCAGAGCGTCTTCGTTTTCAGAGGTGAATTCGCCGTTTGTGTGTAAAAGACGAGAACAAACGAAAGGAAATGTCGTTTTTAAACATACCAGTGTACATGTAAACGGAGGGAGAGAAATATTATTTTCTCAACAAACCCGGCGGCGTGTAAACATAACCTTTTATATTATATTTGTATTTGTTTGTTTGTATGTATATTTGTGTTTTATATATATTTGTATATATATTTTTACATAATTTATATAAATATAAATGTGCACCTGGCACGGAGCTCTGGGCGATGATCACTTCACTCGGCAGCACCAGACTGGAGAGTTTCTGCACCTCTGAAACAACAAACAAATGATTCTCCTGACGAACGATTCTCCTGATACGATTCAGACTCAGACCAGGCGACAAACACATGCTGTGTCTCAATTCCCAGAGTGCACAGTTCGGAGTGTGGTTTTAAAGATCCCATGACATGGTACTTCTTGATGCTTTTATATGGCTCCTTAATGGTTCCCTAATACTGTAAATGAATCCTTCTTCAAAATCAACCCTCAGTGCATGAGAAACAGAGATAAGATGAGAAAGAGTATTTTTTCTCTCTCTGAACAGGCCATAATGGGCGTTGTTGCTTGAATGCAAATGAGGAGGACAGAGATGGCCTATAGTAGAGGGTGGGGGCGTGGCCAAACGCTCCGCTCTCAGCTCTCAGCTGTGCCTGTGCGCTCTGACCCATTTCCGCGTTTTTGCGCAGAGAAAGAGATGAGAAGCGTTCCATTGAAAAATAAACACATTTCCACAGAAAATAAAATTAAACCACTGCTGTTCAAAGGTGCAGAGGCTCAGATAAAGGACTTCCGAGCCTAGAAACACTCGGACGTGCCTCCAGGCAAATAAAAAAACGCATTTCGCATTGCGTAGCTCCTCCGCAGTCCAAACTCTCTGCGCGTGATTTACAGAGACGCTGAGTACAGACAGACGGGGGTGGAACTGCATTTGCATTTCTTTTTTCGAGCTGACGTCAATAAGTTTCCTTGTTCAAAATCGCCCGTTTGAGCTCTGATTTTTTCTAACGCAGAAAAGGATCGCAAATGCTCAGTTTAGACATTTCGCAACTTTTAACCATGGGGGGGCCTAAACAGGGTAGGGGAGCTCACATTAACGTTCAAAAACCTCAGAAAGTGAAAATTTCATGCCATGGGACCTTTAACTGCATGGTAAAAGGAGAAATTCAATTTGTCAACTGGACAATTTTTATTTGGTCGAAAACGTTTCACAGCTCATCCGAGGTGCTTCGTCAGTTCTGGTTAGAGTGCTGATGGACACTACTTATATCTCGCTGCAGGGAGGAGCGAACTACACTGAAATTATTCTGAAACTATCCCACCTCTTTGTTTTCAGCTTTCTGTCTTTTGTTTTTCAGTTTCTCTCTGGCGTCTAGTGTAGCATACCCATTCAAACCCTAATGTCTGTTTTCACACAGCAGTCGTCGTGCCGGATGTGACATACATGCCCTTAAAACCACGCTCCGAACTGTGCACACTGCGAATTGAGACACGGCTGCAAACTGTAAACACGTAGCGCCCCCTTCAGGCAGGTGTAGGCAGTGTCCACCAGCGTCTGAAGGAGGAGCCTGAGGAACATCTACCATCACAAACTTTAGTCCTGTTACAGAATCGTTCAGGTACAAACAGACGCCCGGACGTGTTTTCAGACACGATTCCCTCCGGCGTCGATTGTGGACGATTCTCGGAGCGTCAGAAATCACTGGACTTGGACTTCATGTGGACACATCTGCGTAAACTTAATATCTTCTATTTATTCTTCCAGATGTTTCAGTGCCTAAATAAAGCCGGGTTTGATTTGGTTTGTTTTTGTGGTTTAGACCTCACTCAGGGCCCCTTTAAAAGTCTTAGATTTCCGTATTTTGTAAATATATTTTTGACCTCCCGCTGCCTGCAGAGCTGCGCAGTTTGGGGAAAATGTTTGTTTAGATCAGGGGTGTCAAACATGCGGCCTGGGGGCCAAATCCAGCCCTCCAAGACCTTCAATCTGGCCCTTGGCTGATTTTCTATAAAAATATTTGTATTATATTTTAATTTTCTATTTTCTAACATATTGGTACATTTCTGCAGCTCTTTGTGCCTCTTTTGTGTGCAGTTTAGTATAGCAGTGTCTCCAGCACCTCTGTACGTGGCCCCTCCCACCAGAGCAGCACAAATGAAGACTCGCCTCTTTCCAAACGCTCTTAAAGGACCATCGTTTTGACTGTCGACCGTGACACCCTCATCAGCAAAATGTCAAAAATGAGAAAAGTTGACGCCGAGTGCGCGAGGGAGCTGAGCTGAAAGGCAAAGCTCTCGATTTACCGTTGATCTACGTTCCTCCCCTCACCTATGGTCATGAGCTCTGGGTAATGACCGAAAGGACGAGATCGCCGATACAAGCGGCCGAAATGAGTTTCCTCCGCAGAGTGTCTGGACGCTCCCTTAGAGATAGGGTGAGGAGCTCAGTCACACGGGAGGGGCTCGGAGTAGAGCCACCGCTCCTCCACGTGGAGAGGAGTCAGCTGAGGTGGCTCGGGCATCTGTTCCGGACGCCTCCTGGACGCCTCCCTCGGGAGGTGTTCCGGGCATGTCCCACCGGGAGGAGGCCCCGGGGAAGACCCAGGACACGCTGGAGGGACTGTGTCTCCCGGCTGGCCTGGGAACGCCTTGGGGTCCCCCCGGAGGAGCTGGAGGAATTGTCCGGGGTGAAGGAAGTCTGGGAGTCCCTGTTTAGACTGTTGCCCCCGCGATCCGAGAGGAAGAACATGGATGGATGGATGGATGGATGGATGGATGGATGGACGCCGAGTGCAGGATTTTCCAAGAAAAAATAACTAATTCCTGTTTGTTCAGGAGGTGAATGGGAAACCTGTGCGCTCGGTGTGTTTGCAACAAGTGGCGGTGCTCGAGGAATATAATCTTAAACGCCTCTACGAGACACGGCGTTTCGAATAATACAATAACTTGAACGGAGAACTGAGAAGACAGAAGATAAACGAATTATTGCTGGACTGAAGAAACAGCAGTCTGTGATAGATTTGTGTTTATCTGGACAAAATATCAATATTATCGTTATTTTTGGGGTATATTTGTCATAAGTTTTCTGATCCGGCCCCTTTGGGATTGAAGTAGGTTGGATACGGCCCCCGGACCAGAATGAGTTTGACACTTCTGATTTAGATTGTCTTTTTTACACAAACTTAAACTAAAATGGGCCTGATGTTTCTGCCGCTCTAAAGGTCACTCCACGTGCGCCAATTGACCAAAGATCAATATTTAACGACATTATTTAGTCGTGACGTGCGCAGTCTTAATTAAATGTTTTTTTACGCCACATTCTCGGCCTCATGTTCTTTCGTGTTCACAAATTGTGTTGGTGAAAAGCGGATTGTGTCGCCGCAGCTGTGGCCGTGTCGCGTCACGCTGCGCACCACGTGACCCGCCGTCTCTTTTTCTTTTTCTTTTTTTAAAACGCGCGTATCGAAATCGTTTTAAACTTTTATTACCGCGGGGGTACCGCTCTCCCCCCGCGACACACAAAACCCTCGCGCTTTTTAACGTCGCTGCGCATTTCACGGTCCGAGCGCGAGCGTGAAACCGCCACGACGTAAACGAGACGCGGATTAGCGGCGGGACAAAAGCGCACGAGAGGAGAGCCGGGGGCCGCGCGCGAGGGTGCGGGCCTTCACACGCGCATTAAAGGGGCTATAAATACATGATAAAACGCGGGGTGCGGGGGGTGCGCGGCGCAGACGGGCGCGGCGACACCGGATTAACGGCGCGTAACGGAGCCGATGGAAATGAATGCGCTCGAGGTCGCGTTAACAGGTGCGCGCGAGAAAAGGCGATTCAGAACTCTAAAGGGGGTCGGTCTAAAGCGGAAAATAATTAACTGTCAACTCGGCCCATTACTGTCGGAAAAAAGAACAGATTAAGGCCTAATGCGCGAGGCGAGCTTTCAGTATTAAAGCTGCACTGCGTCACTTTTCTCAATGGAAATGTTATTGCTTTGTATAAAATGTTCCACCGCATGCTTTAAACCTGCACGTACTGGATGATCTGGATGAATATCTCGAAAACAACAACAACAACAACAACAACACATTTCTCCCGTTAGCGCGCTCGCCTCTCCGTAGATCTGACCCGTAACTTCGGATAGGAGTTTAGTTTAGCCAAATCGGCTGTTCCAAAGCTATAACATCTCCATGGAGACGATCAGGCAGGTGGTTGACCCGCACTAGAAAAGTTACATAGTGCCCCTTTATGACGTAACTGATAGCTTTTTAAATAAAGAGCAGCGCGGAATAAAAAAAAAGGTAAATGAAATCCTACATTAATGTAATAATAATAATAATAATAATAATAATAATAATAATAATAATAATAATAATAATAATAATAATAATTTTCATCCTGCTTAAATAGTGTACGAGTGTTTTTAAATGCGTAAAATGGAACTAAAAATGCGTAAACTGGAATTATAAACCCAGCATAGTGCGTAAAACAGCTGACGT
Source organism: Paratrypauchen microcephalus (assembly GCA_036785185.1). Lineage (NCBI taxonomy): Eukaryota > Metazoa > Chordata > Actinopteri > Gobiiformes > Gobiidae > Paratrypauchen > Paratrypauchen microcephalus. The sequence goes on along the minus strand of JAVJIX010000187.1, from coordinate 1,005,538 downwards.
TATGATTGACGAATGATTAGAAGAGACATTTTTTTTGCCAAACGTCAAAACCAAACTTGAGTCGTACCCTCGCGAGGCCGTTACGCGTGCCAAAAACGCCGCTCTCTTTTTTTACGCGCGTTTAAATTTTTCCATTTTACGCACAGGACGCATCGAAATCTGCACCTTCAGCGCGTGCTTGTTACACATTTCTGAATTTATTTAGGTCATTTCGTATTTTTAGTCACACCCTGAACACGCGCTTTTCAGAAACGCTCCAAGATCATCTTTTTTTTGGTTTGTTTATTTTGATTAAACCCGCGCATCGAACGAGCCAATTTCGCAGATGCATTTTGTTAAAAGCGTTTTCCCGTTTATTTCTCACGAATTACGTTTTTCTCACACAAATTCTACGCTTTTAAGATCGAGGCCTTCGCCGCAGCAGGCCGGACCTCGCGCGAATGACCAAAAATCCAAACCTGTTGCCCGTACAGAAACAGCCTCGCGTAAAGTAGCGTGCAGCCGAAATGAACCACAACTCGCGTTTTACATGCGGCCT
>JAVJIX010000187.1:885000-997500 GCA_036785185.1 Paratrypauchen microcephalus | reverse complement strand
GGGACACAGAGCCCGGGACAGAGTCCGGGACACAGAGCCCGGGACAGAGCCCGGGACACAGAGTCCGGGACACAGAGCCCAGGACAGAGCCCGGGACAGAGCCCGGGACAGAGCCCGGGACAGAGCCCGGGACAGAGCTCCGGTCAGGCTCGTGCTCCGTAGACTCTATAGAAAAACATTTACAAAACAAACACTCATCGATTATTCATACAGAGAAAGAGAAAGAAAGAGAGAAAACTGAAGGAGAGAGAAAAAGAGAGAGGGAAAGAGAGAAAAGGCAGAGGCGTCAGGGAGGAGGAGAGAAAGAGGGAGACAGAAGGATGGAGGGATGAGGGCTGGAGGGACAGAGGGATGGAGGGACGGAGGGACAGAGGGATGGAGGGATGGAGGGACAAAGGACAGAGGGCTGGAGGGACAGGGACGGAGGGACAGAGGACAGAGGGATGGAGGGACAGAGGGATGGAGGGACAAAGGACAGAGGGCTGGAGGGACAGGGACGGAGGGACAGAGGGATGGAGGGACAGGGACGGAGGGACAGAGGACAGAGGGATGGAGGGACAGAGGGATGGAGGGACAAAGGACAGAGGGCTGGAGGGACAGGGACGGAGGGACAGAGGGATGGAGGGACGGAGGGACAGAGGGATGGAGGGACGGAGGGACAGAGGGATGGAAGGACAGAGGACAGAGGGCTGGAGGGACAGAGGGATGGAGGGACAGAGGGACGGAGGGATTCAGCGTCTCCGTGGAGACCGGTGACGTCACAGGTGAACTCGTTTATCTCTTCACAAACTCTGATCTGTGTTTTAATCCTGATTCGTCGTCACAAACACCTGGAGTCGTGTTTTGTTTCACGCACAAACCTGCAGATTCAAACTGAAAACACTCTGTTCCACCTTGTGATGTCATCATGTGGTGATGCAGGAAGTGCTCCTCCGTGTTTTTAAACTCCACACACCTTCACTAGAATCATTTGGATCATTTCAGCTTTGGACACGTCAATCTCCACTGTTCACTGGAAAACTACCACCTGATGACATCACGAGGTGGAACAGAGCATTTGGAGTTCAAACACAGCTCCAGGAAACAGAATCAGAACATGTTTTAAAAAGTCACGTTTGCTTTTCGTTCCGACTCACAGAACCAGTGCATTTTTCTCAGTGTACATTTTTAAAGGAGCATTGCGCAACTTTTCTTGTGGAGGGTGTTATATGTTATAGTTTTATCTGGAATGTTCCACAGTGTGCCATTTACATTTATTCAATCAACAGCCGTTCTGACTGTGAGTGCCTCTCCACAGATCTGACCTGGCCTTAGACTGTAGTTGTTGATTTAATCCAGGGGTGTCAAACATGCGGCCCGGGGGCCAGATCCGGCCCTCCAAGACCTTTAATCTGGCCCTCGGCTGATTTTCTATTAAAATATTCTAATTATATTTTTATTTTCTATTAAAATATTGGTAATTTTCGCCTCTTTTCTGCGCAGTTTAGCAGAGCAGCATCTCCAGAGCCTCTGTGCGTGGCCCCTCCCACCAGAGCCTCTGTGCGTGGCCCCTCCCACCAGAGCCTCTGTGCGTGGCCCCTCCCACCAGAGACTTAAAGGACCATCGTTTTGACTGTTGACCGTGACACCCTCATCAGCAAAATATCCAAAATGAGAAAAGTGGACGCCGAGTGCAGGATTTTCCAACAAAAATGGACTAATTCCTGTTTGTTCAGGAGGTGAAGGGGAAACCTGTACGCTCGTGTGGAAACTGCATTTTTCTGCAAGTTTCAGGTTGTTCATATTATATTTTTTAAAAGAAAGAGTTATTATCACAGTAGTATTATAGTAGTAGTAGTACAGTACTACTACTACTATAATACTACTACTACTATAATACTACTGTACTACTACTACTATAATAATAGTAGTAGGAGTATTATGTACTGTAATACTACTAATACTACTGTACTATTAGTACAGTAGTAGTATTATAGTAGTTGTAGTACAGTAGTAGTAGTACAGTAGTAGTAGTAGTATTATAGTAGTATTATTGTAGTAGTAGTAGTATAGTAGTTGTACTGGTCCCCGTAAATTTCGTGGCAATGATCTTAAACTGCTGGTTAAGTTTATGGGTTTTATTTTCTCACACTCCTTGTAAAGCATTACAGATGACATAAACTCGACCACCGTAAGAGTTTGTGCCTCGTTACGGGTCCAAAATGAAAGTTCACTAATGATGAAAGGTCACTATGAGACCACTCCTCCGAGTGCTGTAGCATGACTGAACAGCGCGTGTACTGGCGCAGGAAAACACAAATTACACGTGTCAAAATAAAAGTCCATCTTCAGTACGATGTGCACTACACACATTTAGGCTCTATAAACAAAACTGACTCAGCATGAAAACATTGATGCATTATCAAAAATAAAACTGGCATATCAGTCTGTATATTAATCTAAAATAATTCACCAAAAAATAATGAACCTTCTATGGGGTCATTTACACTCCCACCAAATTATAATGTTTACAAAATGGAATCCTTTTAAACATATAATTTCCTTTAACCTTAGGATTTACAATATATCACACAGTGTCACATTTGAATTGCATTACGCTTAATCTGCTTCAAGCAACAAAACAAGTTTCTGCACTGGGCGCTCCACTAAGGAAAGTTTCCCAGAGCGCTCTCCTTTGTCATTCAGTTCTCTCTCCCCAAGCAGGATTTTGACCCGTCGCACAAGTCCATCGGGGCCTTTGGTGATGTCAGAGACTCTCCCAAGTCTCCATTGGCTTCTGGGTAAGGTATCCTCAGTGTCCATGACTATGTCTCCAACTTGCAGGTTCCGTTTAGTGCTATGCCAGCACTGTCTCGCTGTGATGTTGTGGAGGTATTCCTTTTTCCACCTAGCCCAAAACTGTTCTGTCAGGTATTGCACCTGACGCCACCTCTTCCTTCCATAAAGATCAGCTCTTTCAAAGGTGCCAGGAGGGGGCAGGGCAGCTGTGGATTTCATGGTGATCAGGTGGTTGGGCGTAAGCGGCTCTAAACTACTGGGGCTGTTTAGAGTGTCGACAGTGAGCGGGCGGCTATTAACTATAGCCATGGTCTCGTAAAAGAAAGTGCGCAATGATGCATCATTCAACGTACCAGGGGACAGTAGTAGAGTGGCGTTCAAGACACTGCGCACAGTCCTTATCTGCCGTTCCCATACACCCCCTGCATGGCTAGCATGAGGTGCATTCATTACAAACTCACACTGTTTGTCTGTGAGAAATGCATTCAGTCTGTTTGTGTCTAACTCCTTTAGTGCTGCGTTCAGCTCGTTTTTAGCACCCATGAAATTTGTGCCTTGATCACATTTGATTTGCCTTACAGCACCCCTTAAAGCGATAAAGCATCTCAGTCCATTAATGAATGTGTCTGTAGACATGTCCATCTAACATTTCGATTATGAATTGCTCGAGAGCAAAGCAGGTAAAAAGTAACCCATACCTTTTTTGTTGTTTTCTCCCTTGCTTTGTCCAAAAAGGACCAAAACAGTCCATACCGCAGTATGTGAACGGCGGTGAGGGTTCTGTTCGTTCCACTGGAAGGTCACTCATTTTCTGGCCTTCCGCAGGCCTTCTCAGTCGTCGACAAGTGACACAGTGCCGAATGCAAGTCGCGACTGCTCTGCTCAGTCCAAGTATCCAATAGCCATTGGATCTAATTTCGTTGATGGTAAAGCCTTTGCCCTGATGCTTCACCTTTTCGTGATAGTGGGTGATGATGAGTCGTGTTATGTGATGTCCTTGTGGGATGATCGTGGGGTGTTTGAATGGGGTAGGGCAAGATGAGCGATTGAGCCTACCTCCCACCTTCAGTACACCCTCTGCATCCAGGAAAACATCCAGGTGATACAGCTTGTTCTGCCTTGGAAGCTGCCGTTTGTTGCTGAGTAACTTCAGCTCTTCCTGGTATGCTTGGCCTTGTAGATCTTTGATGATCAGTTGTTCTGCATACTGTCTCTCACTAACTGTAGCAAGGCCACTTGATTTATCCTTTCTAGCACGCCGCACTAGACGTGTCACAGCAGTGACTGCCTGGGACCAAGATGAAAACTTACACAATCTGTCCACAAGGCTAGTTTGCTCGGAGGTCTCTGTCTTAAGTGTCATGGCCTTCCTAACTTCAGGGTCACCAATAGGCAACTCTAGAGACACTTCCGTTGGCATTTTAATTTCGTTTTTCCACAGAAAGTGAGGGCCAGTGAACCAGTCAGACGAAAGCAATTCGTCCACTGTTGCTCCCCTTGAAGCACGATCGGCTGGGTTGTTTTCAGTTGGTACATAGAACCACTGTTTGGGATCTGATGCATGGCGGATTTTCTGCACCCTGTTGGCTACAAAGGTGTGAAAGCGGCGGGCGTCATTATTAATGTAGCCTAAGACTACCTTTGAGTCCGTCCAGTAAAATTCCTCAACATCAGAGTAGCCCAATTCCTCCTTCAGCATATTGCTTACTGTTACTGAAACAACAGCTGCTGTAAGCTCTAGCCTGGGTATGGTTGTTACCTTCAGCGGTGAGACACGCGCCTTTCCCAGGAGAAGAGTGCAGTGTATGTCTCCTCTTTCATTCACCTGTCTCAGATAAGTGCACTGTCCATAGCCAGTTGTACTGGCATCTGAGAAGTGATGCAATTCTGTTTTGGTTACCTTTCCGAAGTCGGCTGGTTGATAGCAGCGAGCTATTTCAATTCCTTCAAGTTTCACAAGGTCTTCTCGCCATTTCTCCCACCGTGCCCTTAACCTTTCTGGAATGGGATCATCCCATCCTGTTCCTTGATGGCACATTTCCTGCAGGACTTTCTTTCCATTTAGGAGATATGGCGCGACGAAGCCGAGTGGGTCATACACGGAGGCGACAGACGACAGAATGCCACGTCGTGTCGCTGGCTGGTCCTTGGGCGTTACTTTGAAAGTGAAATTGTCACTCTCAATGTTCCAGCTTATTCCTAGTGCTCTTTCCAAGGCTGCATCACTGAACGTGAGACTCTTCGCCTTAGTGTCTGTAGCATGTTCGGTTGCTGGGATACTTTGTAGGACAGTGTCGTTGTTTGACACAAATTTGTGCAAGCGTAGACCTCCCATAGCACACAGTTCTCGTGCTTCCTTTGCTAAGCGAATGGCCTTTTCTTCACATTCGACACTGGCTACTCCATCGTCAACGTAAAAGTCTCTGGTGATGAACTGTGACCCCAATGGGTGTGTGTGACTGTGATCTTTGGCGAGTTGCTTTAATCCATAATTCGCACATCCCGGTGAGGATACGGCTCCAAAAAGATGGACTTTCATCCTAAATTCCTGGGCTGGTGTGCTTGTGTCGCCGTTCTCCCACCATAGGAAGCGTAGGTAGTCACGGTCATTCTCTGAGACATGAAATTGGTGGAACATCTTTTCAATGTCACACATTATTGCGATGCGATGCTGTCGGAAACGTACAAGAACTCCAGTCAGATTGTTAATCATGTCTGGGCCTGACAAAAGATGATCATTGAGACTGCTCCCTTTGTACTTTGCTGAGCAGTCGAAAACCACTCTAAGCCTATCCGGCTTTTTGGGGTGATAAACACCGTGGTGCGGTATATACCACTTCTCTCCTTCAGTGCCTTCGGTGGATACTTCTTCTGCGTCACCCCTTTCAATTATGTCCTTCATGTAATTCACGTAGTCATTTTTGTACTTTTCGTTTGCCATGAACTTCCTTTTCAGATGACCGAGCCTCACACCAGCAAGCTGCTTGTTGTCAGGTAAGTATGGCCTTTCTTTGAAAGGGAGGGGCATTTCGTAATGTCCGTGCTCGTTTTTCCTTATGTTTTCCTTTAACTTATCAAGAAAGACTAAATCTTCCTGTGAGACTGTTTTGTCATTTGTCTGAGTGTCCTTGAAGTCCGTTTCTAGGATTCTGAGGGCGTCTAAGGGAGTCACCGCCGGTAGCTCCCTCACAGTTACTCTGTGGCAGTGACTGGTAAGCAGTGAGTCAGAGTGAGGAGCTGAACAGCCTACAATGGTCCACCCCAAGTCAGTGAGAATGGCAAATGGTTCGTCATCTGCACCTGTTATGACTCGCCTGGGCACAAGCGTTCTTGGACAGTTGTAGCCGATCAACAGCCCCACCTCACAGCTCAGCAGTGGTGGTATCTGGTCTGCTATTGTGTGTAGATGGTGCCATCTTCTGGCCGTTTCATGCGTTGGGATGTGCTCCCTGTTCACCGGTATGCAGTCTTTGGTGTAAGCAGGGGGCAGACTGATGTGCACGCTGGAATTGAAACCTCTCACACGCAGGCCTGATGCTCGCTCACTTTTCAAGATCATGTTTTCACCCATCATGGTTGTGAGCTTAAGCTTAACTGGGTAGGTAGTCAGCTGCAGTTCGTTGCTCACATCTTGTTCGATAAACGTCGTATCACTTTGTGTATCCAGCAGGGCATACACAAGTTTCTCTTTTGATGGATCCTTTTCATTGGAGACCCAGACCGGCACTATCATGGATGTGTTGGCTGACGGACCTTGACTAGTGACATTGAGTGACGTGGCAGATGCTGGTTCCATTTCACTGTGTTGTGCTGGATTTCTCTTTTCTTCCTTTACCTTGTTATCCCCTTTTCTGTAAGTGTCATCGTGGAGACAGGTGGGATGTCGTCCTTTGCACAATCCGCATGTGTGACGGAACCGGCACTCTTTCGCCCCATGACCAGGCTTGAGGCAGCCATAACACAGTTTATTGTCTTTGATAAAGTTCCTTCGGTACTCTAGTGCCTCTTTCAGGAAATCTGGGCATTTACACAGCTGATGATTTCCATCCTGACATAGCATGCATGTGGGTTTTGCCTTTTCCTTTGGTGTTGTCTGATTACTGTTTTCCACTGTCGTTTGTGTGTTAAAGACACTGGCTTTGTTTCTTTTGTTGACTTTTGTGTTTACCTTGTCGTTGCAGGATTCAGCTGAATGGAGAGCGAAAAGTGAGGTGACTGGATTGCAGGATGTCTCTGCCTCCATGGACATGAACCTGGCAAAGTCTTTGAAGCTGGGAAAATCCTTTCCTTCTGTGAGACATACAGTCACTTGGCGATTCCACCTTGAGGCTAACCACTCAGGCAGTTTCCTTATCAACTTTTGATTTTCTTCACAATCATTAAGGATATCTAAACCCTTTACATGAGGCATGGCCTGCAGACAAGCATTTAAGAAATCAGAGAAATTTCTCAGTCCTTCGGCATCTTTGCTCTGAATCTTAGGCCAATTCGATAACTTTTCTCTGAAAGCCCTTTGGATTATGAATGGCTGGCCATACCTTTGATTGAGCTTGTTCCAAGCGTCACTGTATGCTGCATCGTCACTACGATAGAAAGTTCCTTCTAAACATTTCTGAGCAGTGCCACCTACATAGCGCTTGAGGTAGTGCAGCTTGTCAGCAGTGGAAATATTCTTTCTGTCTATGAGCGCCATAAATGAGGCTTTCCACTCAATAAAGTCAATTGGATTGCCATTAAATACAGCGGGCTCTGGCATTGGCAGTCTATTGATAGCAATACTATCTTGCACTGCTTGTGCAAGGCAGGAGACATCGATTGGAGAAGTTGGAGTGGCAGCTTGGTAGGGCTGTGTTGGTGCATGAAGTAGGAATATGGCTGTGAGGCAGGTGATCACGAAATGACTGAAAGGACTGGACATCAGACTCCTCTTTAATTTCTCTGTCATAGGCTTCGAATCTGGCTTTAGCAACCTTCAAGTCTTTTTCAGCTTGTACGTGTTCCAGCTCTGCTTTGTGTTTTTCCAATTCTTTCTTGTGCTCCTCCTCAAGCAATCTAATTTTCTCCTTATGCTTCTTTTCTTCCAACATCACTTTGTATTCAGCCTCCTTTGCTGCTAAATTTGCCGCTGCTTCAGCTCGTTTGGCCATTACACTTGAGTGATGGGAATGGCGACTAAGTTCAGAGGCGGAGCCATAAATAGACCGTGCATATTCTGGCTCAAGTAGCTCACGTGAGCGTCGTGCTTCATTTTCTGCATCATAATCACCGTTTATGCCTGTCAGCCTCTCATTCAGTACTCTCATTATATCGCCCGTTACTGCCACGCAAGCGTCGACTTTACGTCGTAGCTCAGGGTCTGGTGTGCCTCGTGATCTCAGTTCATCGAACATTTTCAAAACGCCCATTTTCGTTTTCTCTAGTTCGTCGGCAAGAGATGCAAGATGCTTTTCTGATAGATCACATTTGAGATCCTGTCGTGTCTTACGAGCTAAAGCTTTCCACTGTTCATAAAGGCTAGCAAGTTTCCTTTCTCCTTTGGTCTGTTCTTCTTTACAGTATGCTAGCATCTTTTCTGTGGGGATTCGCGCGCGTTCCGAGCGCCTAACGTTATCACAAGCACCGTCTTCGTCATCATTTAACAGTTCAGCAAGCATCTTTTCATTCTTTTGCAAAGTTTCTTTAAGCTCTTGCCTGATGGCACCTTTCTCTGATTCGTTTTTTTAACATTCCCTTGCCTTCTTTAATTACCTTTTGAAGGGTAGCAATCTGTTCCTCCTTGTCGTTGCCTGGTGAAAAGGCATCGTCTCCCTCCATTTTCGTTATCCTTTTTTCATAAAGTCCTTGTTGTTCTTATAGTTCCTTTCGCATCACCACGCCGTCTTCAACTAACCGCATCCTTATCCGTTTCCTTTGGAGTTTTATCCCTTTTATCCGTTGATCCGTTTGAATCTTCCTCGCAAGTTAGCTGGAGAGGTGAAACTCTTACTGTACTGGTCCCCGTAAATTTCGTGGCAATGATCTTAAACTGCTGGTTAAGTTTATGGGTTTTATTTTCTCACACTCCTTGTAAAGCATTACAGATGACATAAACTCGACCACCGTAAGAGTTTGTGCCTCGTTACGGGTCCAAAATGAAAGTTCACTAATGATGAAAGGTCACTATGAGACCACTCCTCCGAGTGCTGTAGCATGACTGAACAGCGCGTGTACTGGCGCAGGAAAACACAAATTACACGTGTCAAAATAAAAGTCCATCTTCAGTACGATGTGCACTACACACATTTAGGCTCTATAAACAAAACTGACTCAGCATGAAAACATTGATGCATTATCAAAAATAAAACTGGCATATCAGTCTGTATATTAATCTAAAATAATTCACCAAAAAATAATGAACCTTCTATGGGGTCATTTACAGTAGTAGTAGTATTATAGTAGTATTATTGTAGTATGATAAAAGGAGAAGTTCAATTTGTCAACTGGACAAAGTTTGTTTGGTTGAAAACGTTTCGCCGCTCATCCGAGAGGCTTCATCAGTTCTGGTTATTGTACTGGTTGTCTAACCAGTACAGTACTAACCAGGCTGACGAAGCCTCTCGGATGAGCGGCGAAACATTTTCAACCAAACAATCTTTGTCCAGTTGACAAATTTAATTTCTCTTTGCCATCTCCATGGAGACAAGGAGTGACTGACCCTCCAACAGAAAAGTTACACAATGCACCTTTAAGATGTGTGTAGAATCCCTCAGTCGTCCAGGTAAACGGCAAAAGAAGAGATTCAGTTTGTCGACTGGACAAAAGTTTATGAAGTCGAATCTGTTTCTTCTTTCTTTCTTTCTTTATTAGTTTATTTGACAGGGACAATGTGCAAAAACATTAAAGATGCTTTACACCAGATTATAGCTGAAGCTAGTTTCCATCTGTAGTCCCTGAGCAGGTGAGAAATACAATATAAAACGTAAACAATATAATCAATACACACTCACACACTACAAATTACCAAGCAGCAGATACAGGCAGTGTCCACCGCTGGTGGACACTGCCTGTATCTGCCTGAAGGGGACGCTAACTACAATGAAATGACTCTGAGACGACCACACCTACTTGTTTACAGTTTGTGTTAGTTAGGTGGGCCTGTCAGATCTGCAGTGGGAGTGGAGTGTGGTTCTTGTTAGAACCATTCAGGACCATAATGGACCTGACCTGCCGCCATGTTGTTTTCTTTGTTCTGATTTAGGTTACAGAGTTATAGTCAGTACTCGAGTTGAGGGGGGATGGGGGGAAAAAATAGTCAAAATCATCCCTTTTCTAAAACGGCCATCCCTTCTTCCATCCCTTGTGGCATTTTATCAATCAGGCATGAAAATCCCTCACCTTTTGGCGAAATTCGCTGTTTTGAAGTCAAAATATGTGACCTACGTGAACCGTGACCAGTTCCAAGAGCCAATCATAGGCCGAACTGCGCTCCGGCTTCCAATCATGTTGCAGCATACCCACCAATCGCGCTCCCGCCAATCATGACGATTAGCGTTGTTGTGTTTGCGCCTGTTCACCAATCAGCTGTGAGCGAGCCCTGTTAATATGTATGCTACGTTAATGCTACGTAAGAAGGAACTCTCGCCTCGGGACTCGGGATAATTGTCGGTTTCCACGCACATACACGTGGACACGCGAATTATCGGACAACACCACAAACTACGGAACTGACCATGTTCTTATGGTGTGAGTTATATTATCATATTATTTCTGCATCAAAGGGACATATTAGCTGACAGCAGGGGCCTGGGACTAAACCAGGACTAAACCAGGACTAAGCCAGGACTAAATCAGGTCTAAACCAGGACTAAACCAGGTCTAAACCAGGTCTAAACCAGGTCTAAACCAGGACTAAACCAGGACTAAACCAGGTCTAAACCAGGTCTACACCAGGACTAAACCAGGACTAAACCAGGACTAAACCGGGACTAAACCAGGACTAAACTGGGACTAAGCCAGGTCTAAACCAGGACTAAACCAGGACTAAACCGGGACTAAACATGGACTAAACCAGGTCTAAACCAGGTCTAAACCAGGTCTAAACCAGGACTAAACAAGAACTAAATCAGGTCTAAACCAGGTCTAAACCAGGTCTAAACCAGGACTAAATCAGGTCTAAACCAGGACTAAACCAGGACTAAATCAGGTCTAAACCAGGACTAAACCAGGACTAAACCAGGACTAAATCAGGTCTAAACCAGGACTAAACTGGGACTAAACCGGGACTAAACCAGGACTAAACCAGGACTAAATCAGGTCTAAACCAGGACTAAACCAGGTCTAAACCAGATCTAAACCAGGACTAAACCAGGACTAAACCAGGTCTAAACCAGGTCTACACCAGGACTAAACCAGGACTAAACCGGGACTAAACCAGGACTAAACTGGGACTAAGCCAGGTCTAAACCAGGACTAAACCAGGACTAAACCGAGACTAAACCAGGACTAAACCAGGTCTAAACCAGGTCTAAACCAGGTCTAAACCAGGACTAAACCAGGACTAAATCAGGTCTAAACCAGGACTAAACCAGGTCTAAACCAGGTCTAAACCAGGACTAAACCAGGACTAAACCAGGACTAAATCAGGTCTAAACCAGGACTAAACCGGGACTAAACCAGGACTAAACCAGGACTAAATCAGGTCTAAACCAGGACTAAACCAGGACTAAACCAGGACTAAATCAGGTCTAAACCAGGACTAAACCGGGACTAAACCGGGACTAAACCAAGACTAAACCAAGACTAAACCAGGACTAAACCGGGACTAAACTGGGACTAAACCAGGACTAAACCAGGACTAAACCAGGTCTAAACCAGGACTAAACCAGAACTAAACCGGGACTAAACCAGGACTAAACCGGGACTAAACCAGGACTAAACCAGGACTAAACCAGGACTAAACCAGGACCAGTGGTGAAAGTAAAGCGGTGCGCACCAGAACGGCGTACCGGTATAAATTTCACAGCCGGTACGCAGCACCGCTAAGAGAATATGGTTAATGGTGGCCAAAAACCCACATTTGAAAAAAAAAGTAAGGTGCGCTATTTAAGTAGAAAACACAAACAACCACACTCTGCCATTGGAGAATAACTGAAAGCTACCCGAAACTCTCGTGCAGAGATATCTACAGTCTGTTATCTGACTGTAGCCGTGAAAGTAGCCTAAACCATTGTGCTGTGCAGTGGTAGAAGATTTAAGGCCGGCGCGCTGCCTGCACCTGTAAGAGAGGGTTTATGCCGACAAAAAAAAAAAGAAATAATTAAGTATATTAAAAAAGATATTTATCTATGAAAAAGGTGTAAAACGTTATTAAAAAAAAAAAACAAAAAAAAAAATGGTAAAGTGATGCACTGGACATTATAGCACCTGTAAGAAATGAAAACTACTTTCACCACTGACCAGGACTAAACCGGGACTAAACTGGGACAAAACCAGGTCTAAATCAGAACTAAACCAGGTCTAAATCAGGACTAAACCAGGTCTAAATCAGGTCTAAATCAGGACTAAATCAGGTCTAAACCAGGTCTAAACCAGGGCTAAACCAGGACTAAACCAGGTCTAAGTCAGGTCTAAACCAGGACCAAACCAGGTCTAAATCAGAACTAAACCAGGTCTAAATCAGGTCTAAATCAGGACTAAATCAGGTCTAAACCAGGTCTAAATCAGGACTAAACCAGGTCTAAACCAGGGCTAAACCAGGACTAAACCAGGTCTAAGTCAGGTCTAAATCAGGTCTAAACCAGGTCTAAATCAGGTCTAAACCAGGGCTAAACCAGGACTAAACCAGGTCTAAACCAGGTCTAAACCAGGTCTAAACCAGGACTAAACCAGGACTAAATCAGGTCTAAACCAGGACTAAACCAGGTCTAAACCAGGTCTAAACCAGGACTAAACCAGGACTAAACCAGGACTAAATCAGGTCTAAACCAGGACTAAACCGGGACTAAACCAGGACTAAACCAGGACTAAATCAGGTCTAAACCAGGACTAAACCAGGACTAAACCAGGACTAAATCAGGTCTAAACCAGGACTAAACCGGGACTAAACCGGGACTAAACCAGGTCTAAACCAAGACTAAACCAGGACTAAACCGGGACTAAACTGGGACTAAACCAGGACTAAACCAGGACTAAACCAGGTCTAAACCAGGACTAAACCAGGACTAAACCGGGACTAAACCAGGACTAAACCGGGACTAAACCAGGACTAAACCAGGACTAAACCAGGACTAAACCAGGACCAGTGGTGAAAGTAAAGCGGTGCGCACCAGAACGGCGTACCGGTATAAATTTCACAGCCGGTACGCAGCACCGCTAAGAGAATATGGTTAATGGTGGCCAAAAACCCACATTTGAAAAAAAAAGTAAGGTGCGCTATTTAAGTAGAAAACACAAACAACCACACTCTGCCATTGGAGAATAACTGAAAGCTACCCGAAACTCTCGTGCAGAGATATCTACAGTCTGTTATCTGACTGTAGCCGTGAAAGTAGCCTAAACCATTGTGAGGCGGTGCTGTGCAGTGGTAGAAGATTTAAGGCCGGCGCGCTGCCTGCACCTGTAAGAGAGGGTTTATGCCGACAAAAAAAAATGAAATAAATAAGTATATTAAAAAAGATATTTATCTATGAAAAAGGTGTAAAACGTTATTAAAAAACAAAACAAAACAAAAAAACGGTAAAGTGATGCACTGGACATTATAGCACCTGTAAGAAATGAAAACTACTTTCACCACTGACCAGGACTAAACCGGGACTAAACTGGGACAAAACCAGGTCTAAATCAGAACTAAACCAGGTCTAAATCAGGACTAAACCAGGTCTAAATCAGGTCTAAATCAGGACTAAATCAGGTCTAAACCAGGTCTAAACCAGGGCTAAACCAGGACTAAACCAGGTCTAAGTCAGGTCTAAACCAGGACCAAACCAGGTCTAAATCAGAACTAAACCAGGTCTAAATCAGGTCTAAATCAGGACTAAATCAGGTCTAAACCAGGTCTAAATCAGGACTAAACCAGGTCTAAACCAGGGCTAAACCAGGACTAAACCAGGTCTAAGTCAGGTCTAAATCAGGTCTAAACCAGGTCTAAATCAGGTCTAAATCAGGTCTAAACCAGGGCTAAACCAGGTCTAAGTCAGGTCTAAATCAGGTCTAAACCAGGGCTAAACCAGGTCTAAATCAGGTCTAAATCAGGACTAAATCAGGTCTAAACCAGGGCTAAACCAGGTCTAAGTCAGGTCTAAATCAGGTCTAAACCAGGGCTAAACCAGGTCTAAGTCAGGTCTAAATCAGGTCTAAACCAGGTCTAAATCAGGACTAAACCAGGTCTAAACCAGGTCTAAATCAGGACTAAACCAGGTCTAAACCAGGACTAAATCGGGACAAAACCAGGTCTAAACCAGGACTAAAAGGATCTCATTCTGCCGTACATCTCCACCTAAAATCATGTGGAAATTCAATTTCTCCTTTTGCAATGCACCTTTAAGTCCTCCTGACTCGTACTGGAGTGATGTTCCTGTGGACAGTCGTCTTCCTCTGCAGAGCGAAGCGCAGGTAGGCCGACATCAGTGTGGGAGGGGCGGCGTGGCGGCGGGGGCGGGGCCACGCGCAGATGCGGTCACTACATTTGGCTCGGCTCCAGATCCATCGTCTGAATCTTTAATCACAAGAGTGCTTACACTTCCTGGACTTTATGATATCGTGGGGTCTGTGGGGACGTGGGCTCCACTCACATCACAAAAAACAGATCGGACGCTCTGGAGGGACGCCGCCGAAGCCCGTCTGCAGCACTCACGCCGTTTCCATCATCGTCTTTCACCCTGGAACGACCATTCTGTTTCACAAAACTCACTCACTGTGCGTTCTGTAACTTTTCTGGTGGAGGCTCCGTCAAAACGCTTTTCTCCCTGGAGATGTTATCGCTTTGCCTGGAATATTCCACAGTATGGCATTAAACCTTTCTATCGTCATGGAGACACACAGATCTACTATTTAAATAAATCCAGACCAAGTTCCAGGTCAGGTCTGTGGAGAGGCAAGTCAGAATGTCTGTTTTTCGAGCTCTAAAACCTCCTGTGATTGAATAAATGTAAAGTAGAACTGTTTAAAGTCACAAATAAAATAAACCAGGACTAAACCAGGACTAAACTAGAATTAAAGCAGGACTAAACCAGGACTAAACCAGGACTAAAGTAGGACTAAAGCAGGACTAAACTAGGACTAAACAAGGACTAAACTGGGAATAAAGCAGGACTAAACTAGAACTAAAGCAGGATTAAACTAGGACTAAACTAGGACTAAGTAAGGACTAAACTGGGACTAAACAAGGACTAAACTAGGACTAAACCAGGACTAAACCATAACTAAACTAGAACTAAAGCAGGACTAAACCAGGACTAAACTAGGACTAAACCAGGACTAAACAAGGACTAAACTAGAACTAAACTAGGACTAAACCAGGACTAAACAAGGACTAAACTAGAACTAAAGCTGGACTAAACCAGGACTAAACCAGGACTTAACTAGGACTAAACTAGGACTAAAGTAGGACTAAAGCAGGACTAAACTAGGACTAAACTAGAAATAAAGCAGGACTAAAGCAGGACTAAACTAGGACTAAACCAGGACTTGACATCATCAAACAGTTTTCCAAAAGAATGGGCAGAGCAAAGGTTTGTCTTCTCTTCTATTTTTCATATTTTTATAACATCGTTAGCCTTGATTGAATGTCTCACTCTGCCTCATGCAACCCTGTTATGCAAATGATCAGAATAAGACAATTATTATTTTTCCTTTACTTATTTGCATAAATAGGTTTTTCCTCTTGATTAGCAGTAACAGCTAAACAGCTTCTCCTCCTGAGATAAAACGAACATTAGTGCGATTTTGCAACCCTGTTACCTGCAACCCTGTTACTGCGATTAGAGGAAATACATAAATAAACCATATAAATCATGCAATAAAATTTTTACCATTGATCCGTAAGCTGAGCTAATCAAGCATTTGATAGTTTATTACCTATTATTGATGAATATGTAGCAGAAAATCAGAAAAGTGAAGGTTTATTTTTCAAGAATTTTAAAGCCAAAATGTCCTCCAGTTCTGGTATGATGCTGCTATTGTCATTTCGAAAGTCTGTTCTTTAGACATTATAATCTTCCATACTCGCCGGTCTGTGAGGCGTGCTCGTGGATGTGGTTACAGTATATGAGGGGCGTGCACGTGGATGTGGTTACAGTATATGAAGGGCGTGCACGGTGAGAGCGCACGTTGTGATTACAGTTGTTCCTAATGGCTCCATCTGTTTGTATGAATAAATGATAAAGAACCCGGGCCCAGCTGCTGCGGTCTGAAGTATGAATTATGGATTTACTGTTGGAACTGTCTGCTATTATCGCCTACAGCATTACTCACACCGGAGCTGCAAGGGGGGCCGTCCAACAGGGGGCGCTGTGGGGCACATGCGAACACAACAAGTGACGGCAACAAGTGACGGCAACAAGGACAACGTGATGGCAACACTGAAATAAACGCCTCTATATGAGATTAAAAGACCATATTAGACCATTTTATAATGTAGTTTCCTCATTTTTATTCTGTTTTGTTTCATTCACACGTAGACCCGGGCATTTCAAGGCCCGGGGGCCAAATATGGCCCGGGAGCCAACTCTGACCGGCCCGCGAAAGGTTGCTTGGAATTAAGAAAATAAAACCTACTTTAAAAATGGTATATAATGCATTTGTACTAACCTAAAGCTAACTTAAAGCAAACCTAAAGGTAACTTAAAGCTAATCTAAAGCTAACTTAAAGCAAACCTAAAGCTAACCTAAAACTGACGTGAAGCTAATCTAATGCTAATCTAAAGCTAACTTAAAGCTAACCTAAAGGTAACTTAAAGCTAATCTAAAGCTAACTTAAAGCAAACCTAAAGCTATCTTAGCGCTAACCTAAATCTAACATAAAGCTAACCTAAATCAAACCTAAAGCTAACTTAAAGCAAACCTAAAGCTAACCTAAAGCTAAGTTAACCTAAAGCTAACTTAAAGCTAATCTAAAGCTAACTTAAAGCTAACTTAAAGCAAACCTAAACTAACCTAAAGCTAATCTAAAGCTAACTAAAAGCTAACTTAAAGCAAACCTAAAGCTAACCTAAAGCTATCTTAAAGCTAACCTAAATCTAACTTAAAGCTAACCCAAATCTAACGTAAAGCTAACCTAAATCTAACCTAAAGCTAACTTAAAGCAAACCTAAACTAACCTAAAGCTAATCTAAAGCTAACTTAAAGCTAACCAAAAGCTAACTTAAAGCAAACCTAAAGCTAATCTAAAGCTATCTTAAAGCTAACCTAAAGCTAACCTAAATCTAACGTAAAGCTAACTTAAAGCTAATTTAAAATCTCAAGTTTTGAACGGGGTCGTGCGTGAGACTGTAATTTCCGAGGAGTGGGGGGGTGGGGGGTGGGGGGTGGGGGTGTGCGAGTGAACAATTTTTCCCGAGGAGCGAGGGGGGGGCGCTTGAATTGCGTGAGAAATGCCGTGTGAGCGTGTGAACACGTCGAATTGCGTGTTGAGAGCCCTGTTTGTCTAAAGAGCAAACTTAAACTACAAAGCAACTAATGAGAGTTCTATAAATGAAGTTATTACCTGATGGTTCTCAGTTTGTTTTATCATCACCGCACTTTGTCAGTGCGCGCTGAGAGGGGCGGGGAGGAGGGACCGGGGCGGGGGGGAGCGGGACTTACCTGGCCAGCCAAATGATATCTCTCTGTATTTCCTATACAGCGCGATACCATTTGGACACCCTCGCTCCACCCTCGCGCCTCCGGTTAAAAACGGACTCCGCGATTCTGATTCGTTCAAAGATGGTGACGTCAGTGCCCCCGCCTTTGCCCGCAAAGTCACTCTTAGGCAGCGGAAGTTCCTCCTCAGTTTTGAATCAAGATGGCGCAATCTCTGATTGGTTCACTTAGCTGTCTGTCTACGCGCAACCGCAGCGCATTCTGGAACAAGCGTTACCAGACTCACCGCTGACACAGCGATGAGTCATGGATTCTTCCAGGCAAGAGCGGGACATTTTTAACGGATTCATGTAAGAGTCTGGGCCCGCGGCTCACCGCGGCTCACCATGGGCAGTTCGGCTCTGGGCCGAGCGTATTCCGCGCGTAAGCCGTCGGGGGGGACACATTATGCACAGATGGAGACACCGGGACCGGAGTCGGTGCGTCTCAGAGGAGACGTGGCACCAGGACTGAGGCTCAGGACGTGCCCGGGGGACGGCGCGTCTGCTCGGACCGTGTGCCCGGAGCAGGGGGAGTTTTTTTCGCTGAAAACGCGCGGAGCCTCAAGATGGCGCCGCGGATGGTCGCCTTGGTGCTTCGGAGCGTCGTCCTTGTCTTGTTTTTGTGTGTCTACCCACTCTTCTGGGTACTCTTACACCAGAGAAGAGCTTTTAAACTACAGGACAACAACACCTGTGGACTTATTTCCAGTTTTTGTCGCTTCCGCGGCGGATTTACTACAAACTGTGTTAAGGAAAGTGAGAAGACGTAGGAGAGGAACGCGCGCTGGTGCACTAGTGCGTCTTAGGAAGCGTCACATATGTGACAGTGATCGCGCAGCACTGCTCTCCCTCTCTGGAATATCTTTTCATACACTGCAAACCGTTTTACAGTCCACGAGAGTTCGCTTCGTACATTCTGGCCGCTGTTTAAGATTAAGATTAGCCTTTATTGTCTCCCTTGGGAGAAATTTGTCCTCTGCATTTAACCCATCCTGTCATCAGGAGCAGTGGGCAGCCCGGGGACCATCTCCATGATCTTCTTGCTTCAGCTTGGTCAGGACCTCAGCTGGAGAATCCTCCCACAGGTGGCTCACGTCACAACGGGCCTCGATGTTTCTTCTGCCATGGGGGCTGTCCGCAGACACTGGGGGCGAGGTGGGGTTAAGTGTCTTGCCCAAGGACACAACAGCAGCGCTCATCTGTGGGAGCTGGAATCACACACGGTCCACCCGTCAAGAGCGGGATTTGAACCGCCAACCCCTGGATCACCAGGCAAGCGCTCTACCAACTGAGCTACATCCCGCCGGACGCGGACGCGCACGAGGCCCAGTGCGCGCTCGCAGAACATATACTGTGTATGGAGCGGACATACCCGGACTCTCTCATCATTGTTCTTGGGGACTTTAACAAAGCCAATCTAAGCCAGGAACTTCCCAAATACAGACAGTACATCAAATGCCCAACTAGAGAGGAGAGGACGCTGGATCACTGTTACAGCACGATAAGTGGGGCTTATCACGCGGTGCCCCGCGCTGCACTCGGACTTTCTGATCACGAAATGATCCACCTTATCCCCGCGTACAGACAAAGACTGAAACACTCTAAACCTGTCGTGAGGACTACAAAAAGGTGGAGCAGCGAGGCTATGGAGGAGCTGCGCACGTGCTTGGAGACTACAGACTGGGACGCTATGAGAGCTGCTTCTGACAGTTTGGACGAGTACACAGACACTGTCACCTCATATATCCACTTCTGTGAGGACAGCATTGTGCCATCACGCACCTGGGTGAGTTATAACAATGACAAACCCTGGTTTACTCCCAAACTCAAACGGCTGTGGCTAGAAAAAAGGCAAGCTTTCAGAAGTGGAGATAGAGACCTCTACAAGGATGCCAAGTACAGGTTTAGCAGAAAAGTGGGCACTGCTAGACGCCAGTTCTCTGAGAATATGCAGCAGCAGATCTCAGAGGACGACTTGGCTTCGGTGTGGAGGAGTTTTAGGAAAATAACGAACTACAAACCTAAAACTCCACACTCCACCGATGATCTGCCCCTAGCCAACAGTCTAAACGACTTCTACTGTCGTTTTGATGAGCCATCAAGCAGCTCCCACACCTCCATCCGTCCCACCAATAGAGACTACCTGTACACTTATCCCCCCACCCCCCCTACTTCCCCCTCACCAGAGCCATCTCCACCCCTTCACATTCAGGAGGCAGATGTGAAGATGCAGTTCAAAAGGTTGAATGCTCGGAAAGCGTCTGGCCCAGACGGTGTCTCTCCTGTCACCCTGAGACACTGTGCCAACGAGCTGGCCCCGGTGTTTACGGGCATCTTCAACTCTTCACTGCAGGCTTGTCATGTGCCTGCCTGCTTCAAAACCTCCACCATTGTTCCTGTCCCCAAGAAGCCAAGGATCACTGCACTCAGTGACTACAGACCTGTGGCTCTGACATCTGTGGTCATGAAGTCATTTGAGCGCCTGGTTCTGCCCCACCTCAAGACCCTCACGGCCCCCCTCCTAGACCCCCTGCAGTTCACCTACAGAGCCAACAGATCTGTGGACGATGCCATCAACATGGCTCTACACTTCACTCTGCAGCATCTGGACTCCCCGGGAACCTACGCCAGGATCCTGTTTGTGGACTTCAGCTCTGCCTTCAACACCATCCGCCCAGACCTCCTCCAAGGCAAGCTTTCCCAGATGAACGTGCCTGATCCTCTCTGCAGGTGGATCACTGACTTCCTGACGGACAGGAAGCAGCACGTGAGGCTGGGGAAGAATGTCTCGGACTCCCGGACCATCAGCACCGGCTCTCCCCAAGGCTGTGTTCTTTCTCCTCTGCTCTTCTCCCTGTACACCAACTGCTGCACCTCCTTCCACCAGTCTGTCAAGCTCATCAAGTTTGCAGATGACACCACGGTCATTGGACTCATCTCGGACGGGGATGAGACTGCCTACAGGACAGAGGTTGACCGTCTGGCGTCCTGGTGCAGCCAGAACAACCTGGTGCTGAACGCCCAGAAGACAGCGGAGATCATTGTGGACTTTAGGAAGCACACAGCCCCACTCCCCCCCACCATCCTGACCGACTCCCCCATTACCACTGTGGACTCATCCCGCTTCCTGGGGACCACCATCACCCAGGACCTCAAATGGGAGCCCACCATCACCTCCGTCATAAAGAAGGCCCAGCAGAGGATGTACTTCCTGAGGCAGCTGAAGAGATTCAACCTGCCAGCACGGACAATGGTGCAGTTCTACACTGCCATCATCGAGTCCATCCTCACCTCCTCCATCACCGTGTGGTCTGCTGGAGCCACATCCAGGGACAAACAGAGACTGCAATGTGTTGTGCGCTCTGCTGAGAAGGTGATTGGTTGCAGCCTTCCATCTCTGCAGGACCTGTACACCTCCAGGACACGGACACGTGCAGGTCGGATTGCATCCGATCCTTCTCACCCTGGACATGGACTAGGCAGGAGGCTACGGTCCATTCGGACCAGAACCTCCCGCCATAAAAACAGCTTCTTCCCCTCTGCTGTCGGACTTTTGAACAGTAACAACACTAGGACTCTTCCCACCCCCCCGCTCTGTGTCAGGCACATGACCCCACCCCCTGCCCTGTGTCAGTCACATGACCCCACCCCCTGCCCTGTGTCAGTCACATGACCCTGTGCTGGTTTTTCTTTTTGCACCTGACCATTATCTGCACCTGCACTGTTACATTCTTGAATTCTTGTAAATTTGTTAAATTTAAGTTTCTGCTACTCTATTTTATTCTATTTTATTTATTGCATGTTAAGTGTTGGTTTACATTCTGCCCAAGTACTGAAGCAATTTCCTAATGTTGTGAACTTGTTCAAACATATGGCATTAAAACCTTTCTGATTCTGATTCTGATTCTGATTCTGAGCCTGCATAAACTAAGCCACACAGACCGATTTTCTGAGCACAAAAAAAAAAAAAAAAAGAAATCAGCGTGAGAAATGCCATGTGTGAGCGTGTGAACATGTCGAATTGCGTGTGTCACACTCTCAATGCGTGAGAGTTGAGAGCCCTGCTAAAGCAAACCTAAAGCTAACCTAAAGCTATCTTAAAGCTAATCTAATGATAATCTAATGCTAATCTAATGCTAATCTAAAGATAATCTTAATCTCTGATCAAGAGAAAAAAAAACACTAAACATGCAAACTTTGACTTTTTTTCTACACAGTTTGGCAGTTGGACAAATGTTGTGACATTTCTTATATTCTATTATTTGTCAAACAAAGACATTGTGGTGTCTTAATACAAAGTTAAGAAAGTTAAACTCAGAAAACATTGTGGGGTTAATGTGACTGAAAAAGAGTTACAAATGTTTCACGTTTACCATTGTTTTGAATTATTTTACTGAATAAATTCAGTTTTTGTAAAACCTCACTCTCTCATTACTTAATAATAACACAGAACTTAGCAGCTTCTGTAAACAATGACATTTACTGATTTCAACGTAGAAATAAAATGAATAACAAGAGTAGACTTCAAACTTTTGGCCCTCCACAACATTTTCTGCTTATCATTTGGCCCCTGGGTCAAAATAATTGCCCACCCCTGGGTTACTGGGTCGACATCTCCAAACCTCAAAACGCTGTTCCACCTTGTGATGTCATGTTAACAGCTCGTTTCACCTTTAGTTCAGGAGCGATTGGACATTCCAGGGCTGAAATGATCCAAATGATTCTAGTTTCCTCCCGTGAGTTACTTTTACAAAACAAGAAATGTCAGAGAGCTACAAATTTTAGCCATTGCAGGAAATCGAGCGTATGCGGTGAGCCTTAGGTGGGGAACAGTGAGTTGCAAGTAAAATATAAACTATTATCCATTTATTAGTACACAAATTTAGTCAGAATTATACATTTACATTGGTAATTAATTATTATTTAGCAAAATCTGTATAATTCAGAAATCCCTCGGCGAGCGACTTGGAAGAGGGTGGAGAGCTACAGGTTGGAGGCTCCTGGTGTGTGGAGTACAGAGGACTAATACAGGACTTTGTGGACTGGTGTCAGTGGAACCACCTCATCATCAATGCAGGGAAGACCAAGGAGATGGTGGTGGACTTCCGCAGATGCCACTCTACTGCCCCCTCAGTGAACATCCAGGGAAGGGACATTGAGAGAGTGGACTCTTACAGGTACCTGGGTGTTCATCTGAACAACAAACTGGACTGGACTCATAACACAGATGCACTGTACAGGAAGGGCCAGAGTCGGCTCTATCTCCTGAGGAGACTCAGGTCTTTTGGAGTGAGAGGGCCACTCCTGAAGACCTTCTATGACTCTGTGGTGGCATCAGCCATCCTGTACGGTGTGGTCTGCTGGAGCAGCAGCATCACAGAGAGGGAGAAGAAGAGGCTGGACAAGGTCATCAAGAAGTCCAGCTCTGTCCTGGGCTGTCCTCTGGACTCAGTGCAGAAGGTGGGGGACAAGAGGGTCCTGGCTAAGGTCACCTCTATGCTGGACCATGAGTCTCACCCCCTGCAGGACGCTCTGTCTGCTCTGGAGAGCAGCTTCAGTGACAGACTGATTCACCCTGTGTGAAGGAGAGGTTTCACAGGTCTGTCCTTCCTGCTGCTGTCAGACTGTACAACGAACACTGTTAACATGTCATTCAACTTTATCTGCACTACAATATTCAACTATAATCCAGAGTCTATTTTTGGGTCTATTTTTAAATTATTTTAAGCCTTTATTTATTATGTTTTATTGCATCCTACATTTTCCTGCTGTTTTTGATCTGTGCGTTGCAACAATGGAATTTCCCCACTGTGGGACTAATAAAGGAATATCTTATCTTATAGAGTTTAAAAACACAGTGGAGCACTTCCTGTACCACCACATGATGACATCACAAGGTGGAACAGTGTGTTTTCTAAATCTGCAGGGTTTGTGCGTTAAAGCTTTGGAACATTAAAGAACTTTTATTCCAACAGAACAGTCACACTTTTAGACAGGTTTTTGACTTTATTGCAGTAGTTTTTTCACATTACGAGCTCGGGCATCTTCACTGTCCGTTTGCTTTTGTTTCTTGTCCTTGAGGAGCACCTGTTGTGGACTTTTACCACTTTTCCTCGGGTGAGCGACCTTTACAAAATGAAAATTCCAGAGAGCTACTAATTTTAGCGGTCACAGGAAATAAGGTATACATAAGAGCCATGGGGTACAGTTAGAAAACATAAACCATTATTTACTGATGAGTGCACAATCAGGCATCAATAATATGAATTTAATTCATCAAATTTGAGTTATTCAGGACAATATGTGTAATTCTGAAATCCCTTGGCGAGCGACTTGAAAGGGGGTGGAGAGCTACTGGTATCTGACGAGCTGAATATTTATCAGCTGCTGTATGCCTGATATGCCAAGAGACTGTAGCGGTTTTTAAAGAATATAATATCAGCCGTCACTTTGCCACAAAACATGCTAACTATGCTAGCAAGAAGTCAACGAAAGAATGAAAGAACCTGAAGGAGAACAGAACTTTCAGTCCTTTAAAATAGTCACTGTTAGTAATAAAAAAGCTGAATATTATAAAATGTTCTGTGTTTTAAGAGTTATTTCAATAAACAGCTAAATACTGTGGAACTTGAAAAATGCACATTTTGTTGTAATGATTTTGGTCATTTTTAATTGAAATAAAGCACGTTTTCTACATATTCCGTGTTATTTTTAGTGTTTTTACCAAAACACTAAATCCACCTGCTCCTGGTCCGGCCCTTCTGTCAAATTTTAGAACCCTTTGTGGCCCACGAGTCAAAAAGTTTGCCCACCCCCTGATCTAAGTCAATACACTTCTGCGAGCGACGTTTCCACCGAAAAATTCCTTCTTGATAGAATTCTGGAGCTTGTCGAGTCAACCAGGTCACAACCTCCCTCTTCGCTTCAAGTACGGACTGAAATCTTGTTCCTTTTAAATGTTCCTTCAACTTTGGAAATAGGAAAAAAACATCCATAAACATTGTGCAAATCTTCAATAATTTCTTTAGGTTTCCACTGAAGTTTTGTTAGAAATTTAATGTTTGCTCGGACTTCAGATTGGCTCATTTTGGAGGGTCAAAAAAGTGGGTTGTGCAAAATGTCACGCAACTCTTTGAATAACAAATCTAGAATGCCGAAACTTGTCAAATGTGTTTATAAGTCATCAGTGGTACAATTCAAGGTCATTTTGTTGAACTAGTTCGACTCATTTTGAATTTATGGCATTTGTCTTAGAACTTTTTGAATGCCCCTCGTACAACTCTAGGTCTGGTTGAAATGAAGAAACGACATATCGATCAGAAAATATGGGCTCTTTATTGTTCCTGAACTGTAAAGAAGTTAAAGTTTAATTTGAAAAAATGACAAGCAGATCGTGTTACTCAGAAAGAAGAGCTTTATTAGCCCTGGTTAATCCTCCATCGCCCGTTGGCCTCAACACAATCCCGCCTGTGTCAATCTACAAAAACCTGCTTTTTCTGCTCCACGTTAGAAAAAAAACAAAACAAAACAAAAAAAAAACCAGCTCATTTTCACAGAGAGGAGCGTTCTGGAGCAGAGCAAAGCCTGAACTCGCCACCGACAATTACTCAAATCATTAGAATGACATTAAACCGGGAGAGAACCCCCGAAACTACCGCCTCAAGAAGAAGCCGTCGCCGCGCTAACAACGCCAACAGGCTAAACAGGACGCTAACAGATATGCTACCGCTAAATCACAATTTTATAGTTACAAAGACGAAGCAAAGTCCCACCTGGTTTATCACACACTTTAAATAAATTAAACTAAATATTAATTTATGGATTTAATAAAATGTCATAGTAGATAGTACATTAATAAAAAAAAAATATTTGGTTGCAAAGATAAGAGTCATACATTGGCAGCTTTAGCAGACAGTAAAATTAAACATTCTACATTTTTTACAAAGTATTTTCATGGGTAAGCAGAGTTCGCTAATGTACGAAGTCACAGTTGGAGCTTATTTGGAGTTTGTGTCATGATTCCAACCGCGGACCTCAGAACACATCGTAAAAACCAACATGAACAGTTTCCATAATGCAAAATAAGTGGTAAAAATAATAATAATAATGTAAACAGACGGATAATCATTTCCGGAAAAAACACTAATGACGAAACTAAGGTGGGACTTTGCTTCTCGTTGACGAACGATGCTACGCTACACGCTAAATTAGCTTGTAATAATGGTTTTGATGGCTTAAATTTTTAATATCAGGAAAAAAAAACAACAACCAGATACCCTGGGTAGATTTAGATGTTTCTCGCAAAAAAAAAAAAAAAAAACCCTAGAAAATTCCAAACGACGAAACAAAACACAAGCGAAACGACGAAAACGTTAGCTTGTTAGCGCGGCGGCTGATTGTTTCCCTGAGGCGTAAGGACAGACAGGAGACAGATGTTTAGCCTAGCAGTCTTGAATGATTAACACAGTATCAATCGACAACATTCCAATTTAACAATTTCTTTTTAAAATAAAGGTACATTTTTTAACTACGCAGCACCCGCCATAGAGTTGGAAACACAAAAAAAAAACCGCAATGGATTTAAATATAGAGCCCTGTACAGGAGAACCTCTTATTATTATTATCATCTGCACACATACACGGAGATATTCAGGAAAAAAAAAACAAAAAGGAAAAAAAAACAAAAAAAAACAGAACAACCCATCAACATCACAGCGCCCTCTCTCTGTGGTCGAACGAACAGCGGCGAAGGCTGCAAGGTCGACAATATTCAAATTATTTACTAAACAGATAAAAATGATTCACCAAGAAAATATACCTTTGTCACAATAAAGTCGCAGTAAAACATCAACATCCCACACGCCCTTTTTCAAATTTTTGTACAAGATCGAGCAACAGTGTGAAAAATTCTCAAAAAAGCTAAAGGAGCTAACTCACAGTTCAGCAGCAGTTAGCCCGACATGAAAAATATACCCCGACTTTACATTTGCAAAACGCACCGGTGCCAAAACGGGAGGCTAAACGCACCGGATTTCCGACGGGACGTCGTCGAGAATAAAGTACATTTGTTACACTAAGAAGGAATTACGAAGCACGACAGAGCACGACGTGGTTTTTGCGCGGTCGGAGAGGTTAGCGTCGCTCTTGCCCCGCGGCTGAAAGGTCTGAGGTTGGATGACTGGAGGGATTTTTGTGGGAAAATAAAGATCCACCTAGTTTTTTTTTTGTGTCAGGGAATCATCTCTCACTCGCAAAGAGGTTGTGACAGTGGAAACCGAAGAGAAAAGGTGCAATTACACAAATTTACGCCTAAATTTGGAGCAGAAAACACACAAACTTGGATAAAATAGTGAAGATAGAGAAAAATATTGATATAAAAAAGTGACGAACAGATAAATGGCTGAAGAAAGTCCAACTCCTTAGGGTTGGGGTTACTTCAAGGCAAGAGACTGAATAACCACTCTACCGCACATTTAAACAAAAGTCCCAACAGAAATCCAGTTTTTAGCCCCTTTTAGCGCCGATGCCGCTTCGCCAACACTCAAACACACAAATGCATTTAAACAGGCACCGTTTCGCTAACAACCAACAACAACTTGAAAGCATTCACCCTCCGCACAGATCTGAATAACACTTGAAACGGCGCTTCGCTTTAGCATCGAGCTAACGCGCCGGCATTGCTAAAACATAGACAACTGACAACTTCATTGTTAACTTCTACAAACAATCGACAAAGTAGAAAACCTCACATTTATAATAACAGAATATAACAACGTTGCACTGTGTAAGAAAATAGTCATAGATTTTCCCCGCCGTTTTAATCATCTTTCTGTAAAATTATGGCGGAAAAATTCAAAAATCCAAAAATATCAGGTTCGACCACAGAGAGATACAGCTTTGTTTTCGGCAATGCAATATACATTTCTCATAAAAACTAAAAATCACTAATAAAGATAACAGGAATAAGAACTAGTAAATATCGTCAAACTCAAAAAAAAAAAAACATCATTGCACCTCCAAGATGACGACTTGTAAAATTCAAAATCTGAAAATAAACCCAAAGATTTTTTTTTTAGTACAAAAGACTGACAACGGCATAGACCTTCGCTGATAAAACATCTCTAGAATAAAAAATAACACAGTCTGTCGCATGCGTTTATAACATTATCAAAATAATATTCTGATTCGTGACTCAAGACTGCTAAGCCCTATTTACCGTTTGCGTTATCGGAAAATGCACAAAATAGAGATTATTATTATTATTATTATCATAATCATATATATTCGTTTGTTCAAAGCCACACTGATACATTTTTCAAGTTTGATAAAAAAAAAAAAAAATGAAATCGAGGTCTACGCCGTGAGGGGAGACCGTAGCCTAGTCCAAAAACATCTGCCCCGACAAAATTTGAGGTTAAAAAAAAAAAAAAAAAAAAGAGAAAAAAAAAAAAAAAAAAGAAAGAAAAGAGTTTGTGATTTGTTTCAGTTAATTCTCCATAATTTTCTGTCTACAAAAGGAAGGAGGAAGCGGCAGAGCGTGGTTAGGGAACGCCGATCCGAGCAGTCGAGGGGTCTCTAATGATCCTGAGGAGACAAAGAGGAAGGTCAGGAGGGTTTGGCAAAGGTTTATTTTATTTCGTTTATTTCTGAGACAGGGACCGTGCACAATCTACATGAACCTTAACAGGAGAGAACACCTGTTCATTCCTGCCCCCCGCTCACCTGCCCCCCGCTCACCTGTATCTGGGCGGGGTTCCACAGGTACGGCTGCTGTCTGTAATATTCTGCTAATGCTGCGCTGTAGTCTGGCACCGAACTCTGCTGAGACGACTGGCCTGGAGGGAAAACAACACAGTTATCACTTCTGCTCCTCACGCAAATCACAAAACGTGTCAAAGCAAGTCACTTAAGTCAAAAAGAACCAAGACTAGAAGTTTAAAGTGGGACTTAACACTAAATCGATGTTTTCGCAACTAAACTAAACTGTACTGAACTCTGGAGGCCCTGGAGGAACTGCAGACGTCTCACTGTTGTGTTTATCTTCTGTTTTTAAAGGAGTTTTTAATAGAGTTTGAAATAAACTTTGATTGTACATGGTGTTTTAATACCATATTGTCTACTGTTCACATACATACTACATGCATTAGCAGCTTTGTGTTGGAAAACAGTCGAACCCTGAGTGTGTGCTGCCTCCAGGGCCGATTTCAAGTACTACATGACATCACACAGGACTGCCCTGATTACAGACAGGTGTTTCTGATCACAAACACCTCCCCTTCAGTCCTTCCTAACCCTTGTCCCCATCACTCTCCCCTTTAGTCCCCCAGACCCTTTGCCCCCCCCACTCTCTCCTTTAGTCCCCCTGACCCCTTGTCCCCCTCACTCTCCTTTAGTCCCCCAGACCCCCTTAGTCCCCCACACTCTCCCCTTTAGTC
The DNA here is from genome assembly GCA_036785185.1 of Paratrypauchen microcephalus. Lineage (NCBI taxonomy): Eukaryota > Metazoa > Chordata > Actinopteri > Gobiiformes > Gobiidae > Paratrypauchen > Paratrypauchen microcephalus. The sequence goes on along the minus strand of JAVJIX010000187.1, from coordinate 968,471 downwards.
CCTCTCACTCTCCCCTTTAGTCCCCCTTACCCCTTTTGTCCCTCTCACTCTCCCCTTTAGTCCCCCTGTCCCCTTTAGTCCCACTCACTCTCCCCTTTAGTCCCCCTGACCCCTTTAGTCCCCCACACTCTCCCCTTTAGTCCGTCTCACTCTCTTTTAGTCCCCCACACTCCCCTTTAGTCCCCTGACCCCTTTAGTCCCACTCACTCTCCCCTTTAGTCCCCCTGACCCCTTTAGTCCCCCACACTCCCCTTTAGTCCCACTCACTCTCCCCTTTAGTCCCCCACTCCCCCTTTAGTCCCCCACACTCCTTTAGTCCCCCAGACCCCTTTAGTCCCACTCACTCTCCCCTTTAGTCCCACTGACCCCTTTAGTCCCCCTGACCCCTTTAGTCCCCCACACTCTCCCCTTTAGTCCCTCTCACTCTCCCCTTTAGTCCCTCTCACTCTCCCCTTTAGTCCCCCACACTCCCCTTTAGTCCCCCACAATCTCCTCTTGAGTCCCCCTGACCCCTTTAGTCCCCCACAATCCCCTCTTTAGTCCCCCTGACCCTTTGTGCCCCACACTCTCCCCTTCAGTCCCCCTCACTCTCCCCTTCAGTCCCTCTCACTCTCCCCTTCAGTCCCCCTCACTCTCTTGTTTAGTCCCCTCACTTTCCTCTTTAGTCCCCCTGACCCTTTGTGCCCCACACTCTCCCCTTCAGTCCCCCTCACTCTCCCCTTCAGTCCCCCTCACTCTCCTGTTTAGTCCCCTCACTTTCCTCTTTAGTCCCCCTGACCCTTTGTGCCCCTCACTCTCCCCTTCAGTCCCCCTCACTCTCCCCTTTAGTCCCCCTGACCCTTTGTGCCCCTCACTCTCTTTAGTCCCATAGACCCCTTTAGTCCCCCACACTCTCCCCTTTAGCCCCTCTCACTCTCCCCTTTAGCCCCTCTCACTCTCTCCTTTAGTCCCCCACACTCCCCTTTAGTCCCCCTGACACCTTTAGTCCCCCACACTTTCCCCTTTAGTCCCCCTGACCCCTTTAGTCCCCCACACTCTCCCCTTTAGTCCCTCTCACTCTCTCCTTTAGTCCCCCACACTCCCCTTTAGTCCCCCTGACCCTTTGTGCCCCACACTCTCCCCTTTAGTCCTCCACGCTCTCCCCTTTAGTCCCCCACGCTCTCCCCTTTAGTCCCCCACGCTCTCCCCTTTAGTCCCCCTGACCCCTTTAGTCCTCCAAGCACTGTGCAGTTTTATTTGAGTGGAGTTTAGGTGTTTAGTCGCACTTTAAACAGCAGCACAGTTTGTAGAACTGTTCAGACGTGTCGTAGGTTCGGTTAAATCACTGTAAACTTAAAGGCAAAGTAACGTTATTTTACAATCTGAGCCTTCTTTCGGTCGTTTTACTCACCCATAGCATTTTTCTGTCAATTGGAGCAGTATCGCAGAACTTATGTTGAGCCGTTCTGTTCTAGTAATGATCCCGTATCTGTTAACATGGTGCTGTATCATTTGCTCGGGGCATTACTTTGCGGTCTCCAAATAACACAAACTTTAGCACTTTTCAAATCATAGAAGCCCGATGTCTTAATGAAAAATTTCGTTTGAAGCAAAAGTGGCCTGTAATCCGAGATTTAGCCATAGTTTCGAGTAGATGAGGACGCCAGTGCGCATGCGCGGACTGCTCCCGGGACCCAAACAGGAAACGCAAAGCTGAAAACTATGGATAAACCTCGGATTACAGGCCACTTTTGCTTCAAACGAAATTTTTCATTAAGACATCGGGCTTCTATGATTTGAAAAGTGCTAAAGTTTGTGTTATTTGGAGACCGCAAAGTAATGCCCCGAATACAAATGCTAACAAATGCTAACAGAAACTCCACAACGTAACTTTCTTCAAACAGCTCCAAATGACACGAACATGATATGGGTGAGTCAAACGACTTGTTTTATTACCGAAAGAAGGCTCAGATTGTAAAATAACGTTACTTTTCCTTTAATGAAACCTACAACACCAGCTCTGTGTCCGAATGTCCGCACTTTTCCCTTCACTATTCAGGGGGCACACCATTTTCAGGGGCATCCGAATGTCCAGTTGGTGAAAAAGTCGTGCATTCAAAATGTCCCAGAATGCACCTTGAAAAGCAGTGGGCGTCGGTGGTCACTAGAGCAGTCAGTGTAGACCACAATGTACTGGGAGAGTCGGGAAAACAACGGCTACAGCGACAGGAGTTTAACTGGACACAACTGACCGATGAAAGCGCTGGTTTCCATCTTCTGAATAAAATGCAACTAAATAAACCATTATGGTGTTAGCGGTGCTAGATATAGATCAATAATCTCTACATTTCACACTAAAAACAAATAATCCAAATAATCCAGTCTGTTTACGTGACACAAACTCGTGATTATTGTTTATTGCATAAACACTTGTGTCTGTCTGATCTGATCATGTCAAGACGGGATTCAAGTTTTATCCATCCATCCATGTTCTTCCTCTTATCTGGGGCCGGGTCGCCGGGGCAACAGTCTAAGCAGGGACTCCCAGACTTCCTTCATCCCGGACACTTCCTCCAGCTCCTCTGGGGGGACCCCAAGGCATTCCCAGGCCAGCTGGGAGACATAGTCCCTCCAGCATGTCCTGGGTCTTCCCCGGGGCCTCCTCCCGGTGGGACGTGCCCGGAACACCTCCCGAGGGAGGCGTCCAGGAGGCGTCCGGAACAGACACCCGAGCCAGACCAGGTCTAAACTGGGACTAAACCAGGTCTAAACCGGGACTAAACCAGGACTCAACCAGGACTGAACCAGGACTGAAGCAGGTCTACTCCTCACCCTCTAAGGGTGCGTCCAGCCACTCTGTGGAGGAAACTCATTTCGGCCGCTTGTATCCGCGATCTCGTCCTTTCGGTTATTACCCAGAGCTCATGACCATAGGTGAGGGGAGGAACGTAGATCAACGGTAAATCGAGAGCTTTGCCTTTCGGCTCAGCTCCCTCTTCACCACAACGGTCCGGTACAGCGACCGCATCACTGCCGACGCCGCACCGATCGAGCCTCAAGAGGAGATTCAAGTTTTATCTGAGTTTAAACTTTTTCTTCCACCCAGACACCAGAGTCACATGTCCCAAATGTAGTGACCTGCGTGTAGTGACTAGGGGGCGCTGTAGTGAACGGGGGGTTAGGGACGAGGAGCGACATTCGGACACAGTCTGAACTAAAGCCGTGGTGGTTCCTGTTGGTGCTCACTCTGTTTCTTGTAGTAGTCCTCCCAGGCCTTACTGTAGTCCGTCATCAGGCTCTGAGGCTGGCTCTGCTGACCTACAGCACACAACACCGTTACATCACACACAACACAAAACCACCAGGTGAGTTTGGACAGATGAGGTGGACGGGTGAGTCTGGACAGGTGAGTTTGGACAGGTGATTTTGGTAGGTGAGTCTGGACAGGTGAGTTTGGACAGGTGATTTTGGTAGGTGAGTCTGGACGGGTGAGTTTGGACCGATGAGTCTGGACAGGTGAGTTTGGACAGGTGATTTTGGACGGGTGAGTCTGGGCGGGTGAGTTTGGGCAGGTGAGTTTGGGCAGGTGAGTTTGGGCAGGTGAGTCTGGACAGGTGAGTCTGGGCAGGTGAGTCTGGGCAGGTGAGTCTGGGCAGGTGAGCTTGGGCAGGTGAGCTTGGGCAGGTGAGCTTGGGCAGGTGAGTCTGGACAGGTGAGTTCGGCGGGTGAGTTTGGGCAGGTGAGTTTGGGCAGGTGAGTTTGGGCAGGTGAGTTTGGGCAGGTGAGTCTGGGCAGGTGAGTTCGGCGGGTGAGTCTGGGCAGGTGAGTCTGGCGGGTGAGTCTGGCGGGTGAGTTTGGACAGGTGAGTTTGGACAGGTTAGTCTGGTGAGTTCGACAGGTGAGTTTGGACAGGTGAGTTTGGCAGGTGAGTTTGGACAGGTGAGTTTGGACGGGTGAGTCTGGCGGGTGAGTCTGGCGGGTGAGTTTGGACAGGTGAGTTTGGACAGGTTAGTCTGGTGAGTTCGACAGGTGAGTTTGGACAGGTGAGTTTGGACAGGTGAGTTTGGCAGGTGAGTTTGGCAGGTGAGTTTGGACAGGTGAGTTTGGACAGGTGAGTTTGGACAGGTGAGTTTGGACAGGTGAGTTTGGCGGGTGAGTTTGACAGGTGAGTTTGGACAGGTGAGTTTGGACAGGTGAGTTTGGACAGGTGAGTTTGGGCGGGTGAGTTTGGCGGGTGAGTTTGGCGGGTGAGTTTGGCGGGTGAGTTTGGACAGGTAAGTTTGGCGGGTGAGTTTGACAGGTGAGTTTGGACAGGTAAGTTTGGCGGGTGAGTTTGACAGGTGAGTTTGGACAGGTGAGTCTTGGCGGGTGAGTCTTGGCGGGTGAGTCTTGGCGGGTGAGTCTTGGCGGGTGAGTCTTGGCGGGTGAGTTGGGAAGGTGAGTCTGGACAGGCGAGTTTGGGCAGGCGAGTTTGGCAGGTGAGTCTGGACAGGTGAGTTTGGCAGGTGAGTTTGGCAGGTGAGCTTGGACAGGTGAATTCGGTGGGTGAGTTTGGACAGGTGCGTTCAGCAAGTGAGTTGGACAGGTGAGTCTGGACAGGTGAGTCTGGACAGGTGAGTTTGGACAGGTGCGTTCGGCAGGTGAGTTTGGCAGGAGCTGCTCGTACCTGGGTCCTGCTGCTGGGGGTTCTGCCAGGTCTGATAGGTGTTCCCCCAAACCCCAGTCAGGAAGGTCTGCCCACTGCCACAGCTGAAGAGAATACAATCAATACAGAGATCAATACACTTACTACTACTACAAATACTGTTACCACTACTACAAATACTGTTACTACAACTCCAAGTACTGTTAGTACTACTATTAAGTACTACTCTATATACTGTAGTAAGGGAAGTGTGTGGACGTGTAAAGGATGTGGACGTGTAAAGGATGTGGACGTGTAAAGGATGTGGACGTGTAAAGGATCTGGACGCGTTAAGGATCTGGACGCGTTAAGGATCTGGACGCGTTAAGGATGTGGACGCGTTAAGGATGTGGACGCGTTAAGGATGTGGACGCGTTAAGGATGTGGACGTGTTAAGGATGTGGACGTGTTAAGGATGTGGACGTGTAAAGGATGTGGACGCGTAAAGGATCTGGACGCGTTAAGGATCTGGACGCGTTAAGGATGTGGACGCGTTAAGGATGTGGACGCGTTAAGGATGTGGACGCGTTAAGGATGTGGACGCGTTAAGGATGTGGACGCGTTAAGGATGTGGACGCGTTAAGGATGTGGACGTGTAAAGGATGTGGACGTGTAAAGGATCTGGTTGTGTAAAGGATCTGGACGTGTAAAGGATCTGGACGCGTTAAGGATCTGGACGCGTTAAGGATCTGGACGCGTTAAGGATCTGGACGCGTTAAGGATCTGGACGCGTTAAGGATCTGGACGCGTTAAGGATCTGGACGCGTTAAGGATCTGGTTGTGTAAAGGATGTGGACGTGTAAAGGATGTGGACGTGTAAAGGATGTGGACGTGTAAAGGATCTGGTTGTGTAAAGGATCTAGACGTGTAAAGGATGTGGACGTGTTAAGGATGTGGACGTGTTAAGGATGTGGACGTGTTAAGGATGTGGACGTGTTAAGGATGTGGACGTGTTAAGGATGTGGACGTGTTAAGGATGTGGACGTGTAAAGGATCTGGACGTGTAAAGGATCTGGACGTGTAAAGGATGTGGACGTGTTAAGGATGTGGACGTGTTAAGGATGTGGACGTGTTAAGGATGTGGACGTGTAAAGGATCTGGACGTGTAAAGGATCTGGAAGTGTAAAGGATGTGGACGTTTGGACTCACTTCTGGTGCGTGGCCGGGCCCTGGGTGAAGGGGCTGAAGCCGAACCCTCCGTTACTCATGATCCCTGAGCCCTGCAGAGGAATCAGACACGAGTTTAGAAAACCACGGGGTAATGGCAATGGATTAGGTCGTTTTATATCGATCTGTCCTCGGTTTGAAGTATTACGAGGTGTAAGTGAGGGCTGTTCCGATACCGGCTCCAACACTGCACATTTTTCAGGTATTGGCAAGTACTCAAAATTAAACACCGACTGTGGAGGCTCCGTAAAAACACCTAAAATATGAGAATAGTCACATAAGACGTTTGTTCCCTCTGTGATGCTGATGTCATTTAGCCTTTGGTGTGGACGCTAAACTTTGTAAAATAACTAAAGCTCCAGAGAATGCCGAATGACACCAGAGCCAACACTGACTGTGCTGACTCTGCAGGATTATCCATGTGGTCTGAAGATAAGAGTCTTTTTAAAGGCCTCACTGGTGTTTTTAATCACACCACGGCAGAAAAAGGCAAAATACAAAAGTAAAAGTGCTTAAATCAGCAAAACTCATCATCAGGATCATTAAACACACAGTATGTGGTCCTCACAAGTCACATTTATTCTGATGATTTTCTTGAGAGAAAGCCTTTTCTTTTTGCTCTAGAACTTTAAAGGAGAATTAACATTTTTTACAATCTGAACCTTATTTCTGTAATAAAACAAGTTGTTTTACTCACCCATAGCACTTTGGTGTCATTTGGAGCAGTTTCGCAGATGTTGTGGTGTGGTGATATCCGTTAACGTGAGTGTTTGGGGCAGGCGATTGCCGTCACCAAATAACACAAACTTTATCACTTTTCAAATCACAGAAGCTCAATGTCTTAGTCTACACTTTAGTTTGAGTCAAAAGTGCCTCTAATCCGAGATTTATCCATAGTTTGGAGTAGATGAGGAGGACAGTCGCATGTGCTCAGTCACAGCTGATTTGCAGATAAGACGACGCTCAGAACTTTTCTGTTTTGAGCGACACATGGCAGAAGATTGGGACTTTGAGGCTGAAGAGGACTTATGGAGGACTGAGGACTGAAGAGGAGTATACGGATGAGACAGAATGGATACGGAAAGAATGAAGCGGAGACAGTTTGAGGAGCAGCAGAGAACAGCCATCGGCTTCGCGTTGGAGTCGCTGTTTATTCACTGTTCAGAATCAAAAACATTTATTGTGCAGCGTTCCTGTGCCTTTTAACCTTACAGTGTTGTGTTTTTTAGTTGATTGTACATACTTATTATTATCCATCTTAATTTTGATGCATGCTCATTTTCCTACCGTTTCTGAAACTTGCGTTGTGACACCGCAATTTCCCCATTGTGGGACAAGTAAAGGATTATCTCATCTTATCTTATTTCTCAGAATCGTGCGCTGAATCCTCTGGCCTTCTTTCTTTTCCTTTGTTGGTAAAAAAATCATCCTGACTGAAGTGGGTACTGCAAACACGATGGTCCAAACGTCTTACAGCTTTGCGTTCCTCCTCATCTAAATCTCGGATTAGAGGCACTTTTGACTCAAACGAAAGTGTAGACTGAGACATTGAGCTTCTGTAATTTGAAAAGTGCTAAAGTTTGTGTTATTTGGTGACTGCAATCGCCTGCTCCGAGCACTCACGTTAACGGATATCGCTACACCACAACATCTACGAAACTGCTCCAAATGACACCAAAGTGCTATGGGTGAGTAAAACAACTTGTTTTATTACAGAAATAAGGTTCAGATTGTTAAAAAAAAACATTAATATTCCTTTAAAATTGAGTAGCCTTAGTGTACTTCTTCACACTATGTGGTATCGGACTGGTAGACTGGTAGGAGTAAAGTCAGAGGTCAGAGGTGTCAGTCTGATGTGTTGGTGAAGTGTGGGTACGGACCCCGATCTTGTCGTCGATGAGCTGACGGGCGACCTCCATCTGTTGTGCCGTGCCTCTGATGGTGAAGACTCTGGTGCTGGGGTCGGTGGAGGGCGGCGGGTTCCTCTGCAGCTCCACGTGGGCTCCTGACTGCTGGTTTATGCTCTTTATGGTCTCCCCACCTACGAACAAACACAGGTCAGCAGGTCTCAGAAGAACGAGACGGAGGGGAAAGGTGAAGAAATAAAAACACCAGGGCGAGGATATAAACAGTGCAAAGGAATAGTAAAATAAGGAATCCTCTGCTCCATCTGACCATCTGACCCTCTCCTCTGCTCCATCTGACCCTCTCCTCTGCTCTATCTGACCTTCTCCTCTGCTCTATCTGACCTTCTCCTCTGCTCCATCTGACCTTCTCTGCTCCATCTGACCTTCTCCTCTGCTCCATCTGACCTTCTCTGCTCATCTGACCATCTGAACTTCTCTGCTCCATCTGACCCTCTCCTCTGCTCCATCTGACCATCTGAACTTCTCTGCTCCATCTGACCTTCTCCTCTGCTCCATCTGACCCTCTCCTCTGCTCCATCTGACCATCTGAACTTCTCTGCTCCATCTGACCTTCTCCTCTGCTCCATCTGACCCTCTCCTCTGCTCCATCTGACCCTCTCCTCTGCTCCATCTGACCCTCTCCTCTGCTCCATCTGACCCTCTCCTCTGCTCCATCTGACCCTCTCCTCTGCTCCATCTGACCCTCTCCTCTGCTCCATCTGACCTTCTCCTCTGCTCCATCTGACCCTCTCCTCTGCTCCATCTGACCCTCTCCTCTGCTCCATCTGACCCTCTCCTCTGATCCATCTGATCATCTGACCTTCTCTGCTCCTCTGCTCTCACACCAAATAACATCACGGCCTCTTTCAGGGCATCCATAAATCTCCACTTCGGTTCCTCTGGGCCAGTGGTTCCCGAACTTTTAGGTCAGAAGTTGAGACCTCCAAAAGAACTGTCAACAGAGCTGGGACCCTCATTCCAAATCAATTATTTAACCTGTTTATCGTTTTATTAAAACAAAACCTGCTTAAAATGTGCTGTTATCAGCCAAAAAAAGAGATGTTTTCCGATCTTCTACTGTCCTCCTCCTCCTCCTCATGGACACATCTGACTCTGTGCAAATGGAATCTTCCCTCCGTCGTGCTCGCCGCCGCTCCATTCAGACGTGCGCTCGTCTCTTGCTCGGATTCCTGTCTGGCCTTAAAGCCCGTGCGCAGGAAGTGGTTGGTGGCTGAGAGCGCGAGAATAAAAGCCTCTTGAGAAGCCATCAGCGCGAGGTCAAGAGGGTCGCCCCGCCACAATAAGAGCACCAGTGAAAGGGACGTCAAGAGGGAGCGCGCCGCCACAATAAAAGCGTTTGAGAGGGGGAGCCGGCAGACACCATATGGGCCGGGCTGTTAGCGCCGACTGTTCTTTGTGGGGAGTTTAAGAGGCTCCATTGTGACGATCTGGCAAAGGGGCTGCGTCCGAAATATTAACATCACATTTGTGCGTAATCCGGGAGGCGGGCGAAGGCAAAGAAAACAAACAAGGACTTAAGCGGGGGTAAACAACACCGGGCAAGTTTGGATAAAAGGTACAGAAAGACTCAAAGCGTGTACAGATGAAGTAGAGCTTTGAGTCTAATCCCAAATCAGGACTAAACCAGTGGAAAAGCCTCATATAAAAAAACACATCAACGCATTTTGGCAAAATAAAAAGCGGAGAAGTGCAGTGCTGCCCCCTGTTGGGCTGATACGACACATCTGACCAGGCTTTAAAAAGGTTTGGATCTGTTCCAATGTTTCCTCGTCACAAACCGACCTGGAGTTGTGTTTTGTTTCATTCAAATGTTTAACACACAAACCTGCAGATTTAGGCGGCGTTCTCTCAAACTAAAAAAAACTAAAAAACCACTCCGTTCCACCTTCTGATGTCAAGGAAGTGCTCCAGTGTGTTTTTAAACTCCGCACACCTTCACTAGAATCGTGTGGATGATTTCAGCTCTGGACTTGCAGATCTCGACTGAACTAAAGGTAAAAGGAGCTGTTCACTTGGAAAGTACAACTACATGACATCACAAGGTGGAACAGAGCGTTGGGAGCTTTGGAGACGTGTGTGAATGAAACAAAACACAACTCGAGGTCTGTTTTGATGCGGTAATGACATAATTGTATGGATTATTGTGTAGATGAGATGAATTTGGTAAATGTACATTTTAGAAGATTTTACCGACAATGAAACCAAGTTTTTTTCAGGAGATAATGATGAATTTGAAATCTTGTATTTATGGAAATTAGAATCAAATCATTTTGATTGCTATAAATGTTTAATGATGAATTGGATTGTGGTAATTTAAGGAGACACTGTGATGAAATGTTGTTAGAGTTTGGTTTAATGTAAATAGTTTCTTTAATGTATTTTGTACCTGCCCGAGGAGCACATGGAAAGGAGTTTGGAGCTAAATCTGGCACAGAGCATCTTTTCTCTCTGAGATTAATGTTTTCTGTGCACTTGCTGTTTTTTTTAGTTTTTTTTAGGCTCGAGCGCTAAAGCGCAGGGCCTATTGTTATTGTTCTGCAGCGCTCTGTTTCGCACATGCAACAGAGGGTGAAGCGCTCTCCCCTTTTTAAGCACCCGGCACTCATGTCAACGACTGGTGCCCGCTGACATGGCACGGTGGCACCTGAGGCTGCGATAGCGGCCAAATTGTAATTATTCACCCCAAAACATTGCCGGCCCGTGTGAGCTGAGACAGAGTGCGAAGCACTCTCATGTTTCAAAGCATAGTGGCATTCATGTTAGTAACTTGTGCCCACTGACATGGCACGGTGGCACCGCCCATGCCACGATGGCGACAAAATTGTAATAGTTTTGTGAGCGCACATGACATCATCGCACATGTCACAATATCATGAGTGCGTTATTGAACGCGAGCCCTTTCCATTGATATTTCAATAGGTGGCACTATCTGTGTTGTACAATTTTTTTATTTTTTTTTTGTACCGGTGGAAGCATCCGAAGCGAGAACCTAAATGGAAATTTGCTGTGTTCCTGAGAAAGTTATAGACTTGTGCATATTTGTATGTTTGTGTTTTCAATAAATAAAATAAAGACATAACATGGCTTAAAGCTCAAAAGAGTAAATTTTGCATAAGTTAGGGCCTTTAAAACAGCTTTGTAGTCCATAGGTTGGAGTTGTAGTCCATTTAGAAATGATGTCAAGACTGGCAGCCCCATGCAAAATAACACAATCCCAACGACGACGGCGAATGACGATGCCCAGTCCTGGCACAAACCCGCTCCGCCTCAGCCACAGACCCGCTCCACCTCATCCCCGCTCCACCTCAGCTGTACCTCGGCGTGAACCCTGTGAGAGCGCAGACGGCGTGAGGCTGGGGGGGGGGTTGCTAAATGGCTGCAGCCCAGATTCCTGAGGCGCAGAATGGCCCTGGCCCTTTGTGCTCTAATGAAGGGGCCATTGGTTTGTGACCTTCAGGTCCTCACATGTGACCTCACCATTACAGATACAGGGTTACACAGGATACAGCTGGATCCAGACACTTTAACCTGGACCTGTACAAGACCAGGAAACACCCCCTCTAAGAAAAACCCACATTTACACTTTAATTAGAGGGGGTGTTACACTTCTGTGGGCCATCAGCAGTGGCACGTCACATATTTACATCACCATGTTCCTTTTATTGTTTTGAAAATGCTGAATTGGTCGAAAACGACGTATTAACACGTTTTACAAGTTTTACTTTTGTTTTTGACTGATTCCCTCCCCCCTGTGCTCCCTGTGCTAACTCACTCCCCCTTCAGAGCGCCATCACGACACAATGAGCGTGCACCCGGCTAATGAAAGTACCGCACATCACATCAGGTTTGTGGAGTTGTAGTGTGTTTTGGATCCTGTTTTTGTATATTTATGGAGAACTGCTGAATCTTACAGCTAACCATAAAGAGGGTTTGGGAGAGATCACTAAATTACTCAAACATGCATGGATGACTAAAACCTCTTCAGGCAGGTTTTTGATGAAACAACATTATAACCAGGGGTGCACATAACTGGTACGCATGCGCGACAAAAATGAGTCGTACTGCGACTTGGGCCACTTCGGCGCTCCTGCGTACTAACTATCCCTTCTAAACTATTTCACATGGCTGTTCATGTTGCCGGTGCGAGTATCTAGTTGAATGTTGGTAAAGTCAAACATGTCTAAAAAGAAACCGACAACAGTAAGCAGTTTCTTTGGCATTTCGCCACCACCACCAAAGAAACAACAACTGGAGTCGAAGAAAAGACTTTTTTCCGAAAAGTGGCTGCAAGAAGTACCATGGCTTGAGGCTAATGATGACCGGACTGAAATGTGGTGCAAGATTTGCCGTGCCCATCCACAGCTAGCAGACAAAACAGGTGTGTTTTATAAAGGCTCGAAGAATTTCAACCATCCGTCATTTAACAAACACGAAAAGAGCAAGGAGCATACCAATGTAGCGCAAGCCATTGCTAATAAACAAGCTAGCAGAGAAGAGATTGCAAGTCGCGGAGGACAGTGAGGGGGACTTTTAAGACTTATCGCGGATGAGGTGAGTACCAAACACTATCTGCTGGTAAAAGTTTGAAGTCGACTCTTGTTGAAATCAGTAAATGTCATTGTTTACAGAAGCTGCTAAGTTCTGTGTTATTATTAAGTAATGAGAGAGTGAGGTTTTACAAAAACTGAATTTATTCAGTAACATAATTCAAAACAATGGTAAACGTGAAATATTTGTAACTGTTTTTCAGTCACATTAACCCCACAATGTTTTCTGAGTTTAACTTTCTTAAAGTAATGATATAGTAATAAACTTTCACACCACACACAGTGATGAAGCAGCTGTATGAAAGTTTAGGGGTACATTTTATTGCAATATATATATATATATATATATATATATATATATATATATATATATATATATATATATTTTATGTTATATATGTTATTATATTATATGTAATATTTAGTGCAATCTCTATCTGTTTGCATTGGCTAAACAACCAAACACTGCTGAAAGTTGACAAAATTGTTGGTAAAGTTCACAGAATGTCAGTGTTACTTCAGGGGACAATAAATATTTTTGCATTTTTTGACATTTTTGACATTGTGGCACCATGCATTAGCTGCATGGTGGCAACATATGTGACACCCCTAAAACCCCCAATTTACTTTATTTTAGAACTTTATTTGAAAAAAAAAAAAAGTATGGGGTATGTCTAATTATGTAAAAATACATGTCTGATTGGCACAAAAAACTTTTTTCTATGCAAGAAAAGGTTAATTTTGTATTAAGACACCACTATAGCTTTGTTTGCCAAATAATATAATACAAGAAATGTCGCTGCCAAAATGTGTAGAAAAAGTCAAAGTTGCATGTTTTAGTGTTTTTTTTCTTGATCAGTGAGAGAAATGTCGCCTCTGTTGAGCTTTAACAAGTGCATCAAAGTCAGGTTCATGTTTGAGGTGGAGATGTGAAGTCCCACAGATGATCATCAGTACAAATGCATTATGCACAATTTTGAAAGTAGGTTCTATTTTCTTAATCCCAAGCAACCTTTTGTGGGCCGGTCAGAGTCGGCTCGCGGGCCGTATTTGGCCTTGAAATGCCCGGGTCTGGTCTAGATGATGTTCACACACTCAATACTGAAAAAGTCCTTCATGTGGCGTGACTCATCTCAGTTAAAGCTGCATTGTGTAACTTTTCTGGTGGAGGGTCCGTCAAACGCTCGTCTCCATGCAGATGTTATTCTTTGTCTGGAATGTTCCACAGTATGGCATTAACCCTTTTTTATCGTCATGGAGACCAAACCAGACCAAGTTTCAGGTCAGATCTGTGGAGAGGCGACCCCGCTCACAGTCAGAACGTCTGTTTTTCTAGATGTTTTTGATCTTTAAAACCACCTGTGATTGAATAAATGTAAAGTAGAGCTGTTTAATGTCACACTGTAGAACATTCCAGAAAGAGCAATGGCATCTCCATAGAAACAAGCAGGTGACGGACCCCAACCAAAAAGTGACATAGTGCACCTTTAAAAAGCCTGCAGGTGTGTGCGTGGTTACCTTTGCCGATGACCAGGCCGCACTTGTCTGCTGGGATGGTGTAGGTCACTTCCTGAAGGGGCCCGGGGGAACCGATGGGCCAGTCCCCACGACTCCGAACCCGTCCCCGGAGAGACGAGTTGAAGCCGTCACGCTCCTGCAGATGAGGACAAGAGTTCAGACAGGAGGAAGAGGAAGAGAAGGAGGAACAGGAGGAGGGGTCATCAGGCTCTTGAGAGAGTCTACTGTGGATGAGCTTGTAGCAGCTGATCCTGTGCTGTATTTAAAGTCCCTGGATCTCTTTCCCTTTGAGGAAACCACAGCAGAACCTTCCAAAACATCTGGCCAATTTTCACACCAGGAAAGTCCGATAGTTCACTTGCTTTGGTCCGGACCAAATTTAAAAAAAATTTTTTTTTACTTTGGTGCGGTTCGCTTTCACACTGCAGTTTTTTCCCCAAGTGAACCAACGTCTATAAACAAAACCACGCGTGCTGAGGTCGCTCAGACATTGGACAGAAATGAGCCGTGTCCAAACACAGAAGGAGGAGAATCATGGTGTTGCTGTTTTCAATCTAGCCTTAGTGATATGGTTTGCTCAGTTTTTACAGTTCACACAAATGTTTGAGCAGCATCGTGAGGTTTACACTATTTTACAATCAAATTACAAACGATGAAGACACAGGGCAAGACGGCTACAGAGGACAGCGCTCGTGAGCATCAATTTCTGACTCTTGCTCTTCACACAAAACATAAGTAAGCCTCGTAAGTTTAGTTTCGTCAGCCTCGGTTTCCCACAATGCTCGACATACGACGGGAGCTCGTTAAGTACAAAAAGCCAACTTGTGTCGAATCAAGTCCGGTCTGCATTCTCACCTCAAACGAACCGCACCAGAGTTTGAATGGAACTGTGCCGAGACCGAGCTTTTTAGGTGGTCTCGGTTCGCTTGTTTGCTCTAAGCTGAGAAAATTAGCCGAGAGGAACAGCTAGAAGAAAGTGACAAATATCGGACACGTCCATGACTGCAGTTTAAGGCAATGTTACTGCGAGTCGAGCGGCCAAACATCGACTTTAAAAAATAACACCAAAACTAGCAAAGCAGTAGCTACTGTGGGTGTGTTTGTTTCGTTCACCTGTGCGGTCTGGATGAGCTCGTTGATCATGTGGATGGCATGCTGACAGCGGTCCATCTGCCCCATGACCATCGCCACGCGCTCAGGACTGATGCCATCATCTGGAAACAAAACTCGCGTTAAATTTTGGAGACAGGCGGGCAGAAGACGGGCGGGCAGAAGGCCAACGGGCCTCGTCCTCGCTCCCCGCCACGGCGGTGGGACCCTTGCTCGGTTCAGTACCTGCTTTGAACTGGATTCTGACCCCGGCGTCGTTCTGGATTTTCTTGATCATCTCTCCGTTTCGTCCAATCACGATGCCCACGGCGAAGCGCGGCACAGGCACCTGCACAGAGAGAGGGTTATACCGGCGGACACTGAGGGTCGAGGCTCATCCCCTTTCCTCGCTTCCTTCTCCTCGATTCTGCAGGAAATGGGTGAGGAAGTCCTGCCCACAGAGGAGACAAAGTGAGGAGAGAGGATCTAAACTCCTCACCGAGACCAAGAAAGTTTGATTCTTTTCTCTGGCGTCTGCTCCTGAAGATTCCTCAGGTTTACTCCTTCACTCCGTGGTTTTCTTTGGGACTCCACTCAAAGAGCCACTAAACACCAAAATTACTTTTTTTCTTTTTGATGAACTACGGCAGGGGTGCTCAATGCGTCGATCGTGATCGACCGGTAGCTCGGGGGCCAAGTGTCAGTCGATCGTCAGGGCTTAATGCTCAATTCCAATTTTTTTGTGAAATCTGATTTTTTGCGCATGCGCCCCGGAGGACACGACGAGGTCACACGCAGCGAGCGCGCTCAATGTTTACGGAAGTCACCGCAAGTCAAGTTGCTGTAGTACTTGCTTCGCCGTTTCACTGCAGGCATGAAAATCCCTCATCTTAAGGCGAAATTTGCCGATACATTCGCGATACGTCCCTTTCTCTGGAGCTCCGGATAATTAAAGTCTGTGGATATACAGCGCGATACACGTGGATACACGAACTATCGACAACACGGCGAACTGTTACTACGGAGCTGACGCGTTTATGGGTGAGTCAGATTATCGTGTTATTTCTGCATCAAAGGGACAGATTATCTGACATCAGGCGCCCAGGACTAAACAGAGACTAAACCGAGACTAAACCAGGTCTAAACCAGGACTAAACCAGGATTAAAACCAGGTCTAAACCAGGTCTAAACCAGGACTAAACCAGGTCTAAACCAGGTCTAAACCAGGACTAAACCAGGACTAAACAAGGTCTGAACCAGAAATACAGGACTAAACCAGGTCTAAACCAGGACTAAACCAGGTCTAAACCAGGACTACAGGACTAAACCAGGACTAAACCAGGTCTAAACCAGGACTAAACCAGGTCTGAACCAGGACTAAACCAGGTCTGAACCAGGACTAAACCCTCCCCCCAGGCACGGCGGAAACTGCGTACTTCAAGCACAGATGTCCGCTCTGGTTCAAAGTCCGGAGTGCACCGGTCCGCGCCGTGTTGGATTATTGTGGCTGTCGGTCGGCTGTCAATCATCGCTCCAGATCCCAATCCGTTTGCAATCGGATTACACTCATCCATGTGCACACAGTGAGTCAGTAACTGCACTGTTGGCATGCTAGTTGTCGGGCTCTAAAGGTCTTATTTTGACCTCAAAAGCTGCTTATACCACACATCTGTACTGAGGCAAAGTGGATTTTGCTCAAACACATGGAAAGAACTCCAGGCCCTTTAAAGTCCAGCTGAACTAACGTAAAGACCTGATGTGTAACGAAAATGTTTTTGGACCATCGTTAGTGTGGGATCTGAGCCTCACATCCACAGAGGTTCCTCCGAGTCGAGCCCCAAAGTCGTTTCTTCTGAAGTCTCCGTCCTTCTCCCGGATCACCTCCAGAACCAGCTCCCGGGCCGCCTGCAAAAACAAACAAACTGTCAAACCAAGCAGGAGCCCAAAGGCAAATCACCTGAAACCATTTTCCCCAAATCATCTTTTACTTTGAACTGTTAATCACTATGGCGATGGCGAATGTTCATCATTCTGAAACCACCAACGACTTCACATTCTGGATATTCTAAATAAATACTGGTCTAAAAAACGAGTCCGCTGACTGGCAGTTGTAAATTGTAGCTCTTGTTTTTACCTGCACTTTGTACGGGTCCCCGGAGATCCTGAGGGGTTTGTCTGCTCCTGTCGGCATCGGTCCATCCTGGATCATCATCATCTTCACTCCAGCTCTCTCCTGAAGCACAAGAACATCAGCCTCATTTACACCTGGAGGGGTCTGAGGGGGACACTGAGGGGTCTGGGGGGGACCTCGAGGGGTCTGGGGGGGACACTGAGGGGTCTGAGGAGGACCTGGAGGGGTCTGACGAGGACCTGGAGGGGTCTGGGGGGGACACTGAGGGGTCTGAGGAGAACCTGGAGGGGTCTGAAGGGACCTGGAGGGGTCTGAGGGGGACCTGGAGGGGTCTGACGAGGACCTGGAGGGGTCTGGGTAGGACCTGGAGGGGTATGGGGAGCGAGGTTAAAACATCCAGACGAGATGATTGGACAGAAGAACCATGACCATGGAAAAGAGGATATTCAGTCCACTTTGCCTCCAATACAATCATTTATAATATTGATCACGTATTCTACTTTCACAATTCTACATTTTATAGGCCAACTATCGTCATTATTGGTATTATTTGTGCATCCCTTAAAGGAAATTACAAATCAACAACTGAAATACGATCCATCTTTCAAACTGAATCTCTCCCACCTTTATGTCGTAGCCCCCCAGGTGTGTCCCAGGTGTATCCCAGGTGTGTCCCAGCATCACCTGTAGTTGTTTGATGGTGTCTCCTCCTCGCCCGATCACCAGTCCCACTTTACTGGCCGGGATGAGCATCTCCTGCACCGAGGCGGCTCCATCAGCGTCTGAGTGAAACCCGGGGCCATTTCTGCAGCGATCCACGATCTGAACCAGCAAACGCTTCGCCTGTCTGCAGAGCGCACACACACACACGACAAATAAGCTTTTCTTTTCATCGGCTTTTTCCCCACAAACTGCCACTTAACTGATGTAAAACTATGAAATATTTAGCACAGATCCCAAGCCCAAAGTCCTATTTAGAAAAACATGAAAGAGAAGGATAAGACTTTTCTATTCTTAATGTCATCTTTTTCTATTCTTTTTATATACATCATCCAATATCTAATAAGCCAATTGTCTGTATATTTAGGTATGAGTGAGCCGAGTCATGTTCTGTTTTGTGCCGTTTTGTTAGTTCTATCTTTTGTGTTTTAAAAAAATCAATAAACATAATGTTTAAAAAAAGAAAAACATGAAAATATGGAGTTTAAATGTAGCTGCAGACTCACTCGATGCTCTCCGGGGTCCCAGTGAGAGAACATGGCCGCTCCATCAGACCTCCACTGTCTGCAGGAGAAGAAGAAGAGGAGGAGGTGTGACGCTGGTCTCATACGGACACGTATAAACAAATATAAATACAGCAGTGTGTGTCTGACCTGCTGCAATCTGGATTTTACAGCCCGACTCCAGCTGGATTCTGGTGATCTGCTCCCCTCCTCGTCCGATTACTGCGAACACAAACACACAGATTGTGTATTTACAGGTTTTAGAAAAAGGATTTATTTCTGATTGGAAGATTTTTCTAAAGGACTTTTCCTCGTCTAAAAGATCCAACAATAGCACAAATCTAAATACAGTGGTCCCTCGTTTATAGCGGGGGTTAGGTTCCAGTGAAAAGTGAAATCCGCGAAGTAGGACAACTTTATATTTTGCAATTATTCTACATGTTTTAAGGCTGTAAATGCCTCACCACACACATTATACACTTTTCTCAGACTGGTATTAATGTTTTCTCACATTTCTCTCTCGTTTAAACACTCAAACTTTTGTAGATTTTCAACAAAATGTATTAATAGTGAAGTGTGGGGGGGGACGACACGTGCACCCACTGATCGTTGTCAAATCCATAGAGCAACATGACCGGTGTCCCACCCGGGGCTGCGAGCACGAGACCGAGGCAGTGTCCGGACCGTGCCTCCCCCTCGAGACCACGTCCAGCGACGCAGTCCGAGCCACGAAGCGAAAACGCACAAGAGCCGCACGAAACAAGGCAAAGAGCCGCATGCGGTGGTTTAATCCTGGTTTAGACCTGGTCTAGTCCTCAGGGATGAAAGTGGCCAAACATGAAAAAAGCGGAAAATCCCCCCCCCAGCTGGAAAATTTTAAATTTCTGAAATTTGGATTTCTATATGCTATATGTTAGCAATAAAGTAAAACTGTACATAAAAGTACAAAAAAAAAACACATTTTATTAACAGGTAGGCCTTCTAGTAGTATATATTGGATTTGTTTTTGCTTTGCACTTCGTCTAACCAGAGCGCACTGAGGAGGAGCTTATGCGCGCTGAAAGGCGCAGGTGAAAAAGCGAGGAGCGACGTGTGAGGCACGGGCAGGTAGGATGAGGTATAGGATGTTTTATAAAGTTTAACCTGTGTACACACAATGGTACACACTGTTATGAAAGAGCTGTGCTCACTCGCTCGGTCCGCGGCTCCAGACACGGGCTCACGCGGCCCAAAGTTTAATACAAAGTTTAATACGAGATACACGTACTTTTGTTCTGAATACGGGACGATTCTGTTTTTCAAGAGACTGTTGGCGACCCTAAACACAACTAAATATATATATATACACCCAAAATCTTTCTCAACGAATTTGCAGATATTAAAAAATAAAATAAAAAAATTACCCCACAGCTGAAAAAAAAGCGGAGATCCGCTAAAAAACGGAACTCTTTCATCCCTGAGTCCTGGTTTAGTCCAGGTTTAGACCTGGTCTAGCCCTGGTTTAGTCCAGGTTTAGACCTGGTCTAGTCCTGGTTTAGGTCCAGGTCTAAACCTGAAATAAAAAAATAAAATTAAAAATCCGTGAAACAGCGAGGCCGCGAAAAGTGAACCGCGATAGAGCGAGGGACCAGTGTATTTCTCATTTGAAGATTTTTCTAAGGAGTTTTCCTCGTCTAAAAGATGCAACAATAACACAAATCTAAATATTATAACTGAGGACTCTGCCACATTAAAACTTTCAAATCAAGAAGGATCCATTTGTGTATGTGTGAAACCTGAAACACGAGTGAAGACGACCTTGGAAAACACGGTTCATTACAGGAAAACCGTCTGTACAAAAATGTAAATCCTGCAGGACTCTTGCCAGGAACTCGGTGCATCACAATCAGTTTTATTGTCACTGTCGGGGACTCTATTCAAGCGAGGAACGGCCTTTAGAATTCTAGTGCGACACGTGAACCCTGAGACGGTGAAATACTCGTGTGTGAAGAGCTGAGTGAAATCCACCCCTCGCACTGAGATTTCAGCTCCGGTGACGATATCGTGACCTGAATAATCACGTTTATAGTTGTCAGGCAATTTAAAATATTAATCAAATTAATTACAGGGTTTGTAATTAATTAATCTAAATGATCATATTTTAATCTTGTGAGAGAGAGAGATTGAGAAAGGGAAAGCAAGAGGCAACCCACTTTGAGATCGAGTTTGTCAGTTTTTCTGTGGTCATTTTTCTCATTAATTTCCCAAATTCTGCGAGTGTAGTTTGGTGGTTTGTTGGTTTGGTGAAGTGCGCTCACGCTCGCTCTATCACCGGTAACGATGGAACTTGTCCGGACGTGCTTATCGTTCAAATGATCCGTCAGGCTGGAGCAGCTTCAAAAAGCTCCAAATCACGGCGTTCTTGTTGATAGTCTTGTCTTCGTTCTTTTTTATAAATAAACTTGCCGTTCAAAGGCCCTGGCAGCGATTCGCTCGCCGCATGCCAAATTTAAAATGTGCATTGAATTGCCGCTCATAATTAATTGTATTTATTTTTATAATAGATTAATTTGCAGTGTAATTAATTGATCTAATTAACGAGTTAAACTGAGAGCTCTAGTTTATAGATGAGCCTAATAATCCTGACATCCCTCCAGCCCTCGGACCTGCTATCATCAAATAACCAAAAGTACTTTTTACTACAAACTCGAGCTGTCAGTTTAACATGTTAATTAGATGAATTAATTACACTGCAAATTAACGCGTTATAAAAATTAACTCAATTAATTATGAGCTGCAATTCAATGCACATTTTAAATTTGTCCCATTGAAGAACCTGTAGGCGAATTGGCAGTGGCGTCACTTCCACCAAACTGATCAAACAAATAAATCCTGGAGGAAACTGACGTGGACTCGACTCAGGGGGCGAGGAGAGAACCGCCGCCACGGCCGAAGAACGGAGACTTTATAACAAGAACGAAGACGGGACGATCAACAAGAACGCCGTGATTTGGAGCTTTTGTCAAAAAGAATTTTCCTCTAGCCTGACGGATCGTTTGAACAATAAACACGTCCGGACAAGTTCCATCGTTACCGGTGATAGAGCGAGCGTGAGCGCACTTCACCAAACCACCAAACCAACAAATCACGCTCGCAGAATTTGGGAAACAAATGAGCAAAGTGACCACAGAAAAAGTGACAAACTCAATCGCAAAGTGGGTTGCTGCTGATCGCCAATTTCATTTTATTCATTTACCTGTATTTGTGTAACATTTTTAAACAACATTCCTGGCTTCATTGGTTTTCCAGGATGTGCTTGACCTTTTTCTTTTGAAATTCATTTATGAAACTCACTTCACCAACAAAAATGTGGATTTCAAATCTTCTCTTCATAGTTTAATTGATTTGTCAAGCACTACAATTTTGTAATGTCCTAGAATTCAAATCCTTTATTTGGGGACCTTTAGCAGATCCCTCCCTCCATACATTTTCTTCCGCTTATCCGGGTTTGGGTCGCGGGGGCAACAGTCTAAACAGATCTGCCCCCAGATCTCCCTGCACCAGCCCCTGTGGATCCTCCTGTGGGTGGTGGGTCCACGGGAGGACAACCACCCCAGGCCTGGCACCAGGATGGGGCCCCGGTGACGCCAATCCGGGCGGCGTAACTGGCCTTGCCATTTCTCATCATAAAGGGCTTCTGAACTGCTTAGTCTAACCCAGTGGTGGGCAAACTTTTGACTCGTGGGCCACAAAGGGTTCTAAAATTTGACAGAAGGGCCGGACCAGGAGCAGGTGGATTTAGTGTTTTGGTAAAAACACTAAAAATAACATGGGATATGTAGAAAACATGTGCTTTATTTCAATTAAAAATGAACAAAAGCATTACAACAAAATGTCCATCTTTCAAGTTCCACGGTATTGAAATGACTCATAAAACACAGAAAATTTAATTAATAAAACACAGCTTTTTTAAAAATTACTAACAGTTACTATTTTAAAGCACAAAGTTCTGTTCTCCTTCAGGTTCTTTCGTTCTTTCGTTGACTGCTTGCTAGCATAGTAAGCATGTTTTGTGGCAAAGTGACGGCTGATATTATATTCTTTAAAAAACGCTACAGTCTCTTGGCATATCAGGCACACAGCAGCTGATAAGTATTCAGTGAAAAAAATATGAACTTGTCCACTACTTATTAAACACTCGACATTCTCTGTCCACTTTTCTTTTCTTAGCTCCGCTCATCTTTACAGGAGGCTGAGGGGTCAAAGAGTAAAGCACAAACGTGGAGCAAAACGCCGCACCTCAACAAAGGTCAATGTATGTAGTGCGCCAGCTACTGGAAAACACCAGAATTGCAGGGAAATTAAAACATTAACAAGGTTGATTAATGTAATTTCTTCAAGTTTGGCGGGCCGGATTAAAAAGCTTAACGGGCTGCATATGGCCCCCGGGCCGTAGTTTGCCCATGCCTGGTCTAACCCGTCCCCCGTTTGCCTTGGGCGAGTCTAAAGGGGCATGAAGCTCCTGGGATCATTCAGACTCAAACCCTCCACCATGTTAAGGTGGCGGTTCAAGGAGGGGCCTGAGATTAAAATGAGATTAATTACATTAATTAATTACAAATACTGTAATTAATTAGATTACATTTTTTAATCGCCTGACAGCACTTATAAAACTTTTTACAACCCATTTTAAAGGTTAAACCTACAGGAAATACAACCTTCACTGTCCAGTAAAAGTAGAAAAACATACTCACTGAATCCCACCATTTTGTCTGGGACCTTGTAGTCCTCTGTGACCACTCTGAAACACACACAATCAATATCACCCAACCACATGATCAATACGAGAAGGTCTGTGCAGAGACATGTCCACACACACAGGTAAACACAGTTAGGATCTATGGAGGGGCCGTACCTCTGATGGCTCATGGGTCCCAGCTGGTTCCCTGCAATCACAGAACAGCATCATCACAAACTATAATGTAAGTCCTGTGTGTGTTTGAGCAGAATGTCCTTCCCCTGCACACGCGCACGCGCACGCGCACGCGCACGCGCACGCGCACACGCACACGCACACGCACACGCACACACACACACACACACACACACACACAGACACACACACACAGACACACACACACAGACACACACAGACAGACACACACAGACACACACACACAGACACACACACACACAGACAGACACACAGACACACAGACACACAGACACACAGACACACAGACACACAGACACACACACTACTAGCAGCTCTGAAGCTCTAAATCTGTCCACATCTCATTAGAAAACATTGTGTCACGACAAAACTCTGCTCTGGGCTGTGAGCTGTGGAAAGTGGAAAGCACTTGTAAAGTCACGGTGGTGAATAATGAGGACGCTCTGAATGCAGAAGGTAAGTGAGGAGGAACTCTGGACCGCTGCAATGTTTCACATGTTTTTCTTTTTCCTACGTTGATGCTGTGGCCTGATAATAAAGTGTGTTCTGTAATAAACCAGAGAGAATGGAACTGCCACCTGCTGTGTGTGTGTGTGTGTGTGTGTGTGTGTGTGTGTGTGTGTGTGTGTGTGTGTGTGTGTGTGTGCGCGCGTTTGGGATGCACCGATCCACATTTTTCCACTTCCGATCCAGATACCGTGTGTCTTTGTGTGCGCATCTGTGTGTGTGCGTGTGTCTTTGTGTGTGTGCGCATGTGTGTGCGTGCGCGTGTGTGCGTGCGCGTCTGTGTGTGTGCGTGTGTGTGCGTGTGTGTGCGCGTCTGTGTGTGTGTCTTTGTGTGTGTGTGCATGTGTGTGCGTGCGCGTGTGTGCGTGCGCGTCTGTGTGTGTGTGTGTGCGTGTGTGTGCGTGTGTGTGCGCGTCTGTGTGTGTAGTACTGTAGTACCTGTGTCGTCTCGTTTCTGGCCGCTGTAGTACAGAGACTGTGTGTGTGTACTGTAGTAGTACTGTAGTAGTACTGTAGTAGTACTGTAGTACCTGTGTCGTCTCGTTTCTGGCCGCTGTAGTACAGAGACCGTGTGTGTGTACTGTAGTAGTACTGTAGTAGTACTGTAGTAGTACTGTAGTAGTACTGTAGTACCTGTGTCGTCTCGTTTCTGGCCGCTGTAGTACAGAGACTGTGTGTACTGTAGTAGTACTGTAGTAGTACTGTAGTACCTGTGTCGTCTCGTTTCTGGCCGCTGTAGTACAGAGACTGTGTGTGTGTACTGTAGTAGTACTGTAGTACCTGTGTCGTCTCGTTTCTGGCCGCTGTAGTACAGAGACTGTGTGTGTGTACTGTAGTAGTACTGTAGTACCTGTGTCGTCTCGTTTCTGGCCGCTGTAGTACAGAGACTGTGTGTGTGTACTGTAGTAGTACTGTAGTACCTGTGTCGTCTCGTTTCTGGCCGCTGTAGTACAGAGACTGTGTGTGTGTACTGTAGTAGTACTGTAGTAGTACTGTAGTACCTGTGTCGTCTCGTTTCTGGCCGCTGTAGTACAGAGACTGTGTGTGTACTGTAGTAGTACTGTAGTAGTACTGTAGTACCTGTGTCGTCTCGTTTCTGGCCGCTGTAGTACAGAGACTGTGTGTGTGTACTGTAGTAGTACTGTAGTAGTACTGTAGTAGTACTGTAGTAGTACTGTAGTAGTACTGTAGTACCTGTGTCGTCTCGTTTCTGGCCGCTGTAGTACAGAGACTGTGTGTGTACTGTAGTAGTACTGTAGTAGTACTGTAGTACCTGTGTCGTCTCGTTTCTGGCCGCTGTAGTACAGAGACTGTGTGTGTGTACTGTAGTAGTACTGTAGTACCTGTGTCGTCTCGTTTCTGGCCGCTGTAGTACAGAGACTGTGTGTGTGTACTGTAGTAGTACTGTAGTACCTGTGTCGTCTCGTTTCTGGCCGCTGTAGTACAGAGACTGTGTGTGTGTACTGTAGTAGTACTGTAGTAGTACTGTAGTAGTACTGTAGTAGTACTGTAGTAGTACTGTAGTACCTGTGTCGTCTCGTTTCTGGCCGCTGTAGTACAGAGACTGTGTGTGTGTACTGTAGTAGTACTGTAGTAGTACTGTAGTAGTACTGTAGTACCTGTGTCATCTCGTTTCTGGCCGCTGTAGTACAGAGACTGTGTGTGTACTGTAGTAGTACTGTAGTAGTACTGTAGTACCTGTGTCGTCTCGTTTCTGGCCGCTGTAGTACAGAGACTGTGTGTGTACTGTAGTAGTACTGTAGTAGTACTGTAGTACCTGTGTCGTCTCGTTTCTGGCCGCTGTAGTACAGAGACTGTGTGTGTGTACTGTAGTAGTACTGTAGTAGTACTGTAGTAGTACTGTAGTAGTACTGTAGTAGTACTGTAGTAGTACTGTAGTACCTGTGTCGTCTCGTTTCTGGCCGCTGTAGTACAGAGACTGTGTGTGTACTGTAGTAGTACTGTAGTAGTACTGTAGTAGTACTGTAGTACCTGTGTCGTCTCGTTTCTGGCCGCTGTAGTACAGAGACTGTGTGTACTGTAGTAGTACTGTAGTAGTACTGTAGTACCTGTGTCGTCTCGTTTCTGGCCGCTGTAGTACAGAGACTGTGTGTGTGTACTGTAGTAGTACTGTAGTAGTACTGTAGTAGTACTGTAGTACCTGTGTCGTCTCGTTTCTGGCCGCTGTAGTACAGAGACTGTGTGTGTACTGTAGTAGTACTATAGTAGTACTGTAGTAGTACTGTAGTACCTGTGTCGTCTCGTTTCTGGCCGCTGTAGTACAGAGACTGTGTGTGTACTGTAGTAGTACTGTAGTAGTACTGTAGTACCTGTGTCGTCTCGTTTCTGGCCGCTGTAGTACAGAGACTGTGTGTGTGTACTGTAGTAGTACTATAGTAGTACTGTAGTAGTAGTGTAGTACCTGTGTCGTCTCGTTTCTGCCCGCTGTAGTACAGAGACTGTGTGTGTGTACTGTAGTAGTACTGTAGTAGTACTGTAGTAGTACTGTAGTACCTGTGTCGTCTCGTTTCTGGCCGCTGTAGTACAGAGACTGCTCCACAGAGGAAGAGGAGTTGTTCATGTGAGGAAGGCCTTCTGCGCCCATCTTTCCGACCATCTGCTGAAAACACAAACACACTTCAAAACTCCAATATGTCACATGTGAAACGGTTTCCATTAGTGAACTTTGTGTTTCCTCAGGACTTCATAATTTTACTGTTCAATAATGAGGAAGTGCGCGTTAGCATGCGAGTTGTTGCTGCTGATGTGAAGAGGAACACCGTGATCTTGGCGGGAAGTCATTTTAACATTTATTTTGTGTATTTATTTTGGGCCGTAAGCAATTTACATTTTTTCAAAACAATAAATAAGAATGATGACAACAAAAAAACAAAACAAAATTTGCCCAAAAAGGAATGGGAAGAAGAAAAAGTTAAAGTTAAAGGGTTTAGGCACAGAAGAGCCTGGTTTAAAGCTTCACGTGTTGCTAGGTAGAAGAGGCTGCTTTAAACTAGGGCCGATATTCATTTATTTTTAATTCTGAGATAACATTTTATACAGACTGAAAATCATGCAAAATTAATTTTAATTTTAATTAAATTAATAAATTAATAAATTAAATTCAAAACGTGTTTTTTTCTATTTCAAATTTTTTTTAATAGTGTAACATTGTGTTCTGCGTCCTGATTGGCTAAGGGACCTTTGACGATTGATGGAACTTGACCAGGACCAGACCGGGACTAGACCAGGACTAAACTAGGGGTGTGCAAAATAGTCGTCATGACAATGCATCGCGATACTAACTTTCACAATATACTGCATCGATTCTTGATGCCAAAAATCAATTATTATGAATTAATAATTTATTAATTATTAATAAATAAATTATTAGTTTTTTTTTTAAATAAATCCTCTGCACTTTTTTCTTTGTGAAAGGGTATTGTTTGTTATGATGGTCGCTACCTCCAAAATGGCAAATGTTTGAACATCATTTTTTGTTTTTGAGAAAATCCTATGCACTTTTTTGTTATTGGTTTGGTTTATTTGTTTTTGTTATTCAATAAATTCAGTTATGAATTGAGTTGCTCAGAGTTCTGTATCAATTGAAGACACTACCCAGATACACAGCCACTGATATTTAAGTTATCCTCTTTTTTTGGTACATTTTCACTGAAGTATGTCGAATATATTGCAATGCATCGCAATAATTCAAGTATCGTGATGCATCGTGATAGTATCGCATCGTGGCATAGGAATCGTGATTCGAATTGAATCGTGACTTCTTTGCCAATACCCACCCCTAGACTAAACGCGGACTAAACCAGGTCTAGACCAGGACTAAACAAGGTCTAAACCTGGACTAAACCTGGACTGGACCAGGTCTAGACCAGGTCTAAACCAGGACTAAACCACGGCGTGCGGCTCTTTGCCTGGTTTCGTGTGGCTCTTGCGTTCGTTCATGTCGAGGTTCGATGTGCTCGGACTGCGTGCCTCCTCCTCAGGGCCTCATCCCCCAGGCTTCACTTTTAATACATTTTGTTGAAAATTTACGAAAGTTTGAGTGTTTAAACGAGAGAGAAATGTGAGAAAATGTTAATTCGAGGGATTACTGTACTGACAAATATCGGCCGTTAATATCGGCCCACTTTTACACATCGGGCCGATACCGATATGTTAATGCCGATATATCGTGCATCTCTAACACAAACTGTAAACAAGTAGGTGTGGTCGTCTCAGAGTCATTTCATTGTAGTGAGCGCCCCCTTCAGGCAGATACAGGCGGTGTCCACCAGTGACTGACCACAACTGAAGAAGCAGAAGAAACAGATTCCACCAAATAAACTTTGTCCAGTCGACGAATTGAATTTCTCCTTTTGCCGTGTATGTTTGGTAACTCAGCTGCGAGCATTAAAGATTCTAAATGTACACATGACTTTAAAAAGCAAGCGCTTCTGCATTAGCACCAGATGACATCACAGGGTGGGCCCCCCGTTCTCCTCGCTCCGTCTCATCTGCAGCTTTTCACTTGGGCCCTGCTTTTCCAGGAGTCAAGAGGCTCTCCTGGCCTCAGCTCCGCCACACAAACACACAAACACAAACACACACAAATAGACAAAAATGAGCGAAAACAGACAAAAGCCAAACGAGCACACGGCCTTGAGTTTGTCCACAGGAAACAGAAGAAAAGAGCAGTTCATTTCATTTCCATCAGACAGAGGCACCAAATACTTCAGTGAAAATGTACCAAAAAAAAGAGGATAACTTAAATATCAGAGGCTGTGTATCTGGGTAGTGTCTTCAGTTTATACAGAACTCTGAGCAACTCGATTCATAACTGAATTTATTGAATAACAAAAACAAATAAACCAAACCAATAACAAAAAAAGTGCATAGGATTTTTTCTAAAACAAAAAATGATGTTCAAACATTTGCCATTTTGGAGGTAGCTACCATCATAACAAACAATACCCTTTCACAAAGAAAGCGCATAGGATTTATAAAAAAAACAACCTAATAATTAATTAATTTATTAATAATTAATGTATTAACTAATTATTAATAATAATCGATTTTTGGCCTCAAGAATCGATGCAGTATATTGTGAAAGTTAGTATCGCGATGTATTGTCATGATGATTATTTTGCACACCCCTAGTTTAGCCCTGATCTAGTCTTGGTTTAGTCCGCGTTTAGTCCTGGTCTGGTCCTGGTTTAGTTCCAGTCTGGTCCCCACGTTTTGAAAATAAAAGAATTCAAAAATTCATTTTGCATGATTTTCAGTCTGTATAAAATCGGCCAATATCAGCAGCATTAATATCTGCTAAAATGTTCACATCCCTAATATAATTATAATTCCAGAGAAATCCACATTTATGTATTTTTGTATATAGCTGTGATTGGATATTTTATTTTATATTTTATTACTTATTTTTCCATTTTATTCTGATCTGTACATATACATTTATCATCATTTTTTATTTTTATAGTTATGTCTCATTTGACTCCGGTTTCTTGCCCTTTTTTTTTTGCTATTCCATCTATTTTTTGTCCCCCTCTGTTATATTTTATATTTGACGAGTGAACGACTGGACCCTTGTGGATCAATAAAGTTTGTCCAAGTCTAATTTAATATTTGGAATGCGCTTGTACAATATATTAAACCTAAAAGCGTACGCACGTTACCGTTAGCGGCAGAAACCCGTGCGATGTCCCTGCGCTAAACGAGGTCTTACGTTTCACTCATAAACAGTGAGAAAATAGTGTTTTATTCTCCGTAACTTGGATTATTAAGATGAGAAGCACCAGAAGAGAGAAAGTGGAGAAAAGGCGAGGAGCTCGGAGGGAGGAGCGGCGGTCAGACGTCGTTATCGTTACATCCCGAGTAAAAAATGTTAAAAGTGACGCGTGATGGACGTCGGACACAGATAAAATGTTTGTCCAATATTCCAAAGACTCCGGGGAGGAGGGGGGGTGGAGTGACTGGGAGAAGGTTCCACACACACACACTGCACGGCTGTAACCTTGACGACAACAATGGAGCTGGCGGGGGATTGTTCACAACCTCAAGGCACAAAACAATGAACAAGAAACGCTCCATTTTGACAGAACAGAGCACAGAGATTCATACAGTTATTCTGAATATCAAAATGGAAGTCAATAAGAGCTCAAGATGACAACATGCACAACTAAATACTGGCATCAAATACAAATAACACTTCTCAATACTGAAATAATGAAGAAAAAAAAAAGCTACAAGTGTGGATGCAGCGATGCAATGCTGGTAATGGATATTGCTGCCGATATTGAACGATTTAGCGGCTTTGATATCATCTTCCAAGATATCAGTTCAGCAGATCTCCCAACTGTTGTAATACAGTGGTACCTCACCTTACAAAATTAATTCGTTCCAGAAGTGGTTTCATAACGTGAATTCTTCGTAAGTTGAGTAGCTATTTCAATGGAAAAGGCCTGATTCGTTCCAAGGTTTTTTTTTATAGTGTAACATTTTGTTTTATAGTGTAACTTTGTGTTCTGCGTCCTGATTGGCTAAGAGACTAGATCAGGACTAAAAGTGGAATAAACCAGGTCTAGCCCAGAACTAAACCAGGTCTAGACCAGGTCTAAACCTGGACTGGACCTGGACTAAACCAGGACTGGACCATGTCTAGACCTGGACTAAACCGGGACTAGACCAGGATTAAATCACCCCGTGTGGCTCTTTGCTGGTTTCGTGCGGCTTTTGCGTTCGTTTGTGCGTGTTTGGTTTGTGGCTCGAGCTGCGTGTTCGCTGCGGTTCTATCTCGTGCTCGCGGTGCTCCTGTCTCCGCACTCCTTGCGTGTTCAGCGCTAGAGCTAAGAGGCTGAGAAAGGTGCTCTTTGAGTGGGCACAACGGCGGGGTTTTCCCCGGGGCTGGCTCTGGTTCTATCCGATTCAAGAGCCGGGGGGTTGACACTGTGAGCTAAGAGGCCGAGAAAGGTGCTCTTTGAGTGGGGATAACAGCGGGGCGTGCATCTGAGCGCATTATTCCAATTTTTGAGATTTCGCGTGTTGTAACTTGAATTTTCTTTCGTATCTAGAGACCAAAATTTAACGTGAAGGCGTTTCGTAACTTGGATTTTTCGTATGTAGGGTCTTTCGTAAGGTGAGGTACCACTGTTATAAGATTTACTGCACAATACTGACCCAAAACGCCTCATATTAAACTTGTTTAAAGGAAATAAAATCTATTTTCTGTCTCTACAGTGGAGCTTGTTCATTTCGGGACTCTGCAGATACTTAAACCCAAAGTATCGACATCGACCCGAGCGACAGGATGAATCACTTAAATTGAAAGGAGTAAAATGCAAAGGTGCATTTTTTTTGTAGAGCCACCATTTTCTGCACAGTAAACAATATATATATATATATATATATATATATATATATATATATTTTTTTTAATGCAAACTATCTATGGGTTCTGAAATACATGTAGTCTGACGGGTAAAAGGCCGATTTCAGTCTTTTTTGTGCGTTTAAAATAAATATTGGCATCAAATATACAAATTTTCCATATTGAACACCTAGACCTGTCACGATAATTACAATATCGACTTATGGAATGATAATTTTGGGGGGCAGGTTTACCAAGAGAACTTTTTCTCAGTACTAGCCGGGATTTTTGTACTTTTTCTGTTCTACGATTACATTTGAGCTGTAGAGGGTGGAATAAAACATTTTTATGACCCATTACATAATGAAACTACTAAAGTGCTCCATTCTGCTATTATTTTATTGCAGTTTGTGTTGTTTTAACTATATTAGACATATTATTTTGAATATTTTAGGGGGATAATTCTACTTTAGAGTTGCATCAGTGGCATAAAAAGTTATGATGGTTTATAGTCTATATTTTCTTTAGCAATATATTGTACTTCAAGATTTGTTATCATGAAAGGCCTACCAACACCTAAATGACAAAAAATTAAGGCTACAAGATGAATCACTCAAGAAGTACCATTATTTTCTACAACAAACTGGGTAATGTATGTATGTCTACGGATGAATGTTCAGCAGTTACCGTGGTGCCACAATACACACGTTAGCAAACGCTGTCAAAAAAGTTGTAAGACGGTCTGAAAACTCAAGAAAAAATGCAAAATGGATTTAAAAATCACATTTTCAGGAGTCTGTGATCAGTCAGTTCAGCTCACCTGTTGTAGCTCCAGGCAAGTCAGCTCTTTGTGGTCAGAACAAATGTCAAATTAACGTCTAGTTTGAGTCACGCAGCTTCAGACGGCGCAGTGCCTCAAGTTAGCATCACACCCCCGGAGAATATTATTGACAGATACAATCCAGATTACATGTTGTCAGAAAGATGAGCTCAGGGTTAGATTTTATCTCTGTATTCCCCAGGCCGACGGCAGCAGTCGTGTTTGTGTTTGTTGAGGTGGAGCTGGCGCAGCGCAGAGTTCAAACCTGTCTGTACCAGTCCGACACACTTGATCTCATCAAGTACACAACTACAGCGCACGACTACACTACAGGACACAACTACACTACAGCGCACAACTACAGAGCACAACTACTCTACAGTGCACGACTACAGTGCTCAACTACAGCGCACAACTACACTACAGCGCACGACTACACTACAGCGCACAACTACACTACAGCGCACGACTACACTACAGCGCACAACTACAGCGCACAACTACACTACAGCGCACGACTACACTACAGCGCACGACTACACTACAGCGCACGACTACACTACAGCGCACGACTACACTACAGCGCACAACTACAGCGCACAACTACACTACAGCGCACGACTACACTACAGCGCACAACTACAGCTGACACTCTTGAACAAACGCACTCATGACACAACACAGCGCTCTGGGAAGGACCACTGCACACACACTGCACACACACACTGCACACACACACTGCACACACACACTGCACACACACTGCACACACACACTGCACACACACTGCACACACACACTGCACACACACTGTACACGCCTCATCCCTCCGCACACAACTCTGTACAAAACACTAAAATACATAATAGAATCATCTGGCCTTGTAACTATGGCAACATCATTTTTGATTTTAAAAATCAAACAGGACCATGAACGCTCGGACTGACCACAGGAAAATGAAATGTGCCGTTTACTTCCATTTTGTATTTTGAGTTTTCTGATCATGGTGTTTGACAGCGTTTGCTCATGTTGTAACTGCGGAACATTCCACCACAGAGGTGCATGCAGAACACCCCCAGCGTCATCTCACAGCAAAGTATCAATATTTGCTCTTTTTTCAGGCGATAAATGTCCAGCACAGGCTGATATGATGTTTGGACCGCCGCCTGATTAAACGTCCTGTTACGTAAAACTGACTCTTGAGCTTTGAGTCGTGTTCTAACGTTGTTCCTCCTCAAACATAAACCTGGAGTTGTGTTTTGTTTCATTCACGTGTTTGAGTAACACTTTATTATTAGTAGGGATGCACCAATGTGAAAAATTTTAGCCAATACCGATATTAATGATGCTGCTCAGAGTTCCCATTTTCCAGAAGAACTGACAAAAAGCCTTAAATCTGACACAAGAATCGCACTGGAGAACATGTCTGAGCAGTTCTGAGCTGCAGCTTTAGCAGTTTTTATGCAGAGAAGGATTTTTTCGGTCGTTTGTGGAGGAAATGATGGGACTTTTTCTAATGACGTCCTTTTGAATTGTGATTAATCTTGGAATCAATTTCTAGGGATGGGACCTAGGGCTGGGCGGTATACCGGTGCATACCAAATACCGTTTTTTTTTTAAATGATATGAATTTTTCATTTACCGCAATACCGTTGAGTGTGTGCATACAAAACTTCGGGAACACAAAGCGGCGGAACGTCGTTTTGCAGTGGCACGAGAGCGTAAGCGTAAGCTGTGTCCCAATTCGAGGGCTTATTTATTTTATTGATTTATTCGTTTATTTGGAAGGGACAATGCATATTAAAGGTCCCATGACATGGTACTTCTTGATGCTTTTATATAGTGCCTTAATGGTTCCCTAATACTGTAAATAAATCCTTCTTCAAAATCAACACTCAGTGCATGAGAAAGACACATTTACACAGACATGGTCACAAATTCACCCCCCCGCTCCTCTAAGCCGCTGGAGTGCTGCTCCCAACTTCCGCGTTTGAAGCGCGAAGACAGAAAGGAGAGCGATTTCAGTGAAAAAAACACATTTCCACATAAAATAAAATAAAACCACTGCTGTTTCAGAGCTCCAGAGGGTCAGGTAAAGGACTTCCGAGCCTAGAAACACTCGCACGTGCCTCCAGGCAAATAAAAAAACGCATTTCGCATTGCGTAGCTCCTCCGCAAACTCTCTGGGCGTGATTTCCAGAGACAGGAGGTGGAGATCCAGACGATGGTGGAACTGCATTTGCATTTCTTTTTTCGATCTGACGTCAATAAGGTGCCTTGTCCAGAATCGCCCGTTTGAGCTGTGTTTTTTTCAAACGCAGAAAAGGACCGCAAATGCTCAGTTTAGACATTTCGCAACTTTTAGCCATTGGGGGGCCTAAACAGGGTAGGGGAGCTCACATTAACGTTCAAAAACCTCAGAAAGAGAAAATTTCATGCCATGGGACCTTTAATGAACACACAATTTGTTTAAGATCACACAAACCGACGTAAATATGCCGGATTTAGCACAGTGCTAAATTCCATCTGCAGTCCCAGACATAAAAGACATAAAAGCAGTCTCTGCTGCTTTTACGGCGGCTCTGAAGGCTGCAAAAGCTGCAGCCCTCGAACTACCCTTCGCGGACCGCAAGTCTGTTGTCAAAACGGGACAGGTCCACGGCGCTGAGACACGCAGCTAACGCTAACAACACGCACCACGCAAATTACACACACGGATCAATAACCCTTGAATTGGGACACGGCTACAGTGTGTGTTGAGCGGTGAACAACATGGACGTTGTTGTTAGAAACAGGAACTTGGACTGAAAAGAGGAGCCGTGTCAGGTGTGTGGAAGAACTTTGGCTTTAAAAAATCTGATGCCGATCAAACAAACATTCTGTAAATGTCGTCGGGCTAAAGTTGTAGCGACTCAGACGTCACTCAAAGACGCGTTTGCTAAGGGGACCGCCTATGACAAGAAACGCAAACGGTGGAACGATATTACCGACGCTGCTACTGTCCACTTCACCAAAGACATGGAACCACTTAGTCCTGTTGAGAAAGGAGCTTCAAGGAGATGATTAAAGCTCTGGACCCAGAGATGTTTCACCAAGTCACATTTACTGCAGGAATTATTCTCTAAATTATTAGGAAATGGGGTTAACACCGAGTCATGCATGAAAAAAATAAATAAATACCGTCAAATACTGGTGTAATTTTGAAAAATACCATGATATCAGTTTTTGGTCATACCGCCCAGCTCTAATGGGACCAGATATTGTACCGCAAGATCTCACAAGACAAAATGACCACGAGATTGTGCAAACATGCTGAATCTCATCTTGTGAGATATTTTTATGTTTGGATTGGGTACGAAAATGGAGCCAAATACAGGCGGGTTAAATTTTTTGAGAACCTGTAGCTCCAAAAAGCGCCGCTATAATGCCAGCCAAAATATTAAATAAAGTAAACATCAAAAATAGTGAGGCCGAAATCGGGAACTGGATTAGACAATTTATTATAATGAATGCCAAAATCTCGTTTTGTCTCGTTCTCGTAGTTCCAATCTCGTGTCTCGTGGAAACTATCTCGTCCCACCCCAAAGCCTGAGTATCCACCTTATTCCAGAAGTTGCCGTGGGCGCCGCAGTCATTATTTGGGTTTAATTATTTTGTCCGGGGCAGATCTTTACACCAAATAAGTTCAATACGGGTTCTAAAGCTGTTTTAAGGCCTCCAGAGAATCGGTAAAATGTTGACTAGTTGGTGCATATCAAGGTTATAATAGTTTTGGATTTTTCATTATAGTTTAGTTTGTTAGTTTTGACTTTTTTTTCCCTCCAAGTCAGTTTTAATTACTTTTTTGAGCAGCTCTGATAGAAAAAAAACAAAAAACTAACTAAAACTAACTGCTCAGTTTTAGTTTAGTTTTTATTAGTTTTAGTTTTTGGGTTATTTGTCAAGTGCAGGATTCAAAAAGAAAGTATTGTGTTCTCAAATTTACAACAAACAAATACAATTTTAAAACATTTCTTCAGGTTTACCCCCACAACAACCAAACACCAAAACTTCCACATTTACCAAGTCCAAAACACGGAAATGAAGAAGTAGCAGCAAAACGAAATAAATTGTAAGTAAAGTAAATTGACTAAGATGAAAATGAAGAGCGATTTATCTATAATTTCAGTTAGTTTTATAAACACACAATACTGTTTCAGTTATTGTTTTTTTCTTTTGTCGTTTTTAATTATTTCAGTTAATGAAAATATTTTTTCAGTTTTAGTTTTCGTCTTTTTGTTCGTTTTCATCAACTACAATAACCTTGGTGCACATGAACGTTGAACATTTTACACAAATGAACCAACTTTAATATTTAAGATGCAAAACGTTTCTCAAATTCGTTCACATCAATGGGATTCCCGTTTAACCGGAAGTGCCACCGCAAAAAAGGGGAGTTAAAGAGATTTTTGTCAAAAAAGAGAATGCTTCTTTAAACAGGAATGAGGGAGTCAGACATAACTTGTCTCCCATCTATAATCCCATTCTCAAATCTACATCAAAACAAGCAAAGGAAACAATAGGGCAGCAGCCAGGTCAGGTCCAGAGGTGTGAAAACAGACATTAGGGTTTGAATGGGTCTGCTAAACTAGACGCCAGAGACAAAACTGAAAACAAAGAGATGTGATAGTTTCAGAATAATTTCAGTGTAGTTATTAGCTCCTCCCTGCAGCAGTGTCCATCAGCACTCTAACCAGAACTGACGAAGCACCTCGGATGAGCTGCGAAACGTTCGACCAAATAAACTTTGTCCAGTTGACAAATTGAATTTCTCCTTTTACCACCACAAAAAAGCACAGTTTAGGAGCATTCAGATACAAAATTGAGAGAGGCGGAATAAGGTGGCTAGAGTAATGACGTTTATAGTACTACGTGTATAGTACCCCAAATCATGGGGTGAAAATAATTCAAATTGGTCGAACATATCAGCAGATTATCGACCATCGGGCATTTTGGATTCGAAAAACCTGCATCTGGAACGGAAAAAGTCGATCTCTCATTCTGATGTACACATTGATTTTAAATGTATTCACGAGCAGAAATATGGGTTGCATTGTCTATAACAGGGGTGTCCAAACCTTTTTCATCAAGGGCCACATATCTAAACACAGACAAAGCAGAGGGCCGTTCGAGGGCCATAGACTGCTGCTCAGGTCAGTAAGTAATTGAAATATCTACATGTTTAACACGTTAGAATGAAATATCAGTTTATTCATGCTAAAATCCTCAAAACCACATAATAAATCTTAAATATTGTCTTATCAAGGTAGATTTTCAAAAAACTTGCAGTCAAAAGTTCTGCTCAAGGTAATTTGGGCCAATTCACCTGGAAGCCTGAGGGCCAAGAAAAATTTGGACATGCCTGGTCTATAAATAAGGATGGGACAAGATCTCGTGCCGCAACGATCGAGACTTTTTCCTCATGTTTTTACGTGTGGACTGAAAAAATACTGGTCCTGGCGAGTTACACTTTTGAGTGTCGTCCCAAAAAGCGCTCCTACAGTGACAGCAGAAATATTAGATAAAGTAAATCAAAAATGGTGAGGCTAAAATCAGGAACTGAAATGTATTGTATGTAGAGGCTTCGCCAAACTCGGATGAGCGTCGAAACGTTTTTGACCAAACAAACTTTGTCCAGTTGACAAATTGAATTTCTCCTTTTATCATGGATTCTACCTGGACGACTGAGGGATTCTTCACGCATCTATAGTACTTTCAAATCATGGGGAGAAAAGGATCTAAATTGGTCCAGCATATCAGCAGCTCATCAACCATCGGGCATTTGGATTCAAAAAACCTGCATCTGGAACGGAAAAAGTCGATCTCTCATTTTGATGCGCACATTGATTTGACGGCACACATTTTAAATGTATTCACAGGCAGAAATATGGGACCGAGACGCGAGGTCGCATCGTCTATAAATAACTGCACGTGGTGATTTGCCAAAGAATTCATTTAGGTGAGATTTAGGCCCTGTTTACACATACCCGGGTATTTTTAAAAACTCAGACTTTTCCCTTCTTTGTGCCTTTCGTTTATACAAAAACAGAGATTTTTCCTCTGAAAACAAAAACTCCGGCAAAAGTGGAGATTTTGGAAAACTCTGGTTTCGTGTTTGCGTGTAAACTGAGGAAAACTGAGTTTTAGGAGCTGACGCACCAAAAGTGTGATTCTGATTGGCTTGCAGAGCGTTCTCCTTCGTTTTCAGAGGTGAATTCGCCGTTTGTGTCTAAACGAAAGGCACAAACGAAGACGTAAACTTCGGCTTAGACTTCCGCTAAAGGTGAACAGGCTGATAGAGTTAACATGGGCGCAGTGATAGTGAGACGAATACGCGAATACGCAAATGCGAAATACGCTGCTGGATTTTTCGTGGACAACTGTTTGGGAAGCAAATATATCACCTTTCGGACAAATGTTTTGTTTTGAGAAGAAAAACAAGCTTTATTTAATATCCCCGCGAAGTTACCGGATCTACTTACGTGGGCTCCAGAAAGCGAGCCGAACCGGGATCAGCTGAGACTGTCAGAGGTAAGCCGGTGTCAACACACAGAACTTTTAGAAAGAAACCCATACAGATTAACATTTTAAAAAAGCACTATCCCTTTAAAGTACTGGACCCAGATATGTTTTACCAAGTCCAATTTACTGCAGGAATTATTCTTTAATTATTAGGAAATGGGGTTAACACCGAGTCATGCATGAAAAAAAAATACTGTCAAATATCGTGATACAGATATAATTTTGAAAAATACTGTGATAACAATTTTTGGTCGTACCGCCCAGCTCTAACCCTCAGGTAACTTAAAGTTGTACTATTAGGATTTGTAGTAAAAGTGTCCAATGTGTGCACTCGTTTTATTACACCATTCTTTAAACGGTTCAGCGCCAGCTTTTTTCTGAGACCAGTTTTTGGCTTCTGTCCATTAAAGTTCAAGTTAAAGTTGAAAATACTGCAATTCAAACTCTTTACACCAAAACAAGTGGAGTTCAGTGTTTAAACTGGGGCTGAGTGAGTTTGGGAAGATGTCTAGCTGCAGTTTTGTTTTGTTTTTTCACCATTTTAGGAAAACTGTTGTAATTTGTGCTTTAACAGAACTCCAACATTTGAGAGAAGCCTGAAAAACAAACAGCTAATGCAAGAATCTCGTGTATTTCAGCCCATAAAGGCCCAACCACAGGGCAGGTTTCGCAAAAATATTGAATTTGTTATGTTGTTTACTTGGCACAGAAGATTATGTTACAAAAAGGCCCTGTACCTGATGTTTGAGTAAAATGTGTCCTGCCCCAGTACAGCGGCTCTGGGAGGTCAAAATAAGTCCACTGTGTCCTGTCTGCATCTAAACAAGAGGCATTTTACAGTCAGATAATCAGGAAGTGCGCGTTAGCATTACTGTAGCCTCTGAAAGCTGAGAAAAGCTCTTATAAACGCTCAGAATGGATGGACGAGTGTAATCCGACTGCAAACGGATTGTGGTCGTATCGAATTCATGTGCACAGGCTCAGGATCGTATAGGGATTAGTTTCCCGAATCCGATTGGAACCCCTGGCTTAGGCTGATAGTAATCCGCTCGGCGCCACCTCGTGCACGATATCGGATCGGCGTACTGCGCATGCGCGGGAATTTTCGCCAGGGATTTCACCCGGAAGTGGCAGGAGGCGCCGACGCCGTCATAAGTAGCGATTGTTGCCGGAAAAGTCAGACGAAATCATGGCTGCGAAGAAAGAATGCACAACCCGTAC
Source organism: Paratrypauchen microcephalus (assembly GCA_036785185.1). Classification (NCBI taxonomy): domain Eukaryota; kingdom Metazoa; phylum Chordata; class Actinopteri; order Gobiiformes; family Gobiidae; genus Paratrypauchen; species Paratrypauchen microcephalus. The sequence goes on along the minus strand of JAVJIX010000187.1, from coordinate 928,791 downwards.
ACTAATGCTGCTCCAGCAAAATAGTCCAGGTTTAGTCCAGGTTCAGTCTAGGTTTAGTCCAGGTTCAGTCCATGTTTAGTCCAGGTTAAGTCCAGGTTCAGTCTCATATTATTCCGTCAAACTCCTCAAGCTCCATCTTTGTAAACCGCCACATAGTTTGTTGTGTTTTTATTGAAGTAGTTGGACCACAGCTCCACATAGCGTAGCGGAGCCTCCAGGTCACTGACCATTATCCGATTACACGAGTTTCATGAGCACTTGGATTTTAGGACAGACCACCCGCCGAGTAACGGGATCGGATTTGGAGAAATCCAATCCGATCCTACCATGTAGCACGCAGTGAGTGAAAATCAGGTAAACGCTGCCTTCAAAAACAAACTACTTATCATACAAACAAGTCTAAGTAAAACCTGAGAGGGTTTTCTGACGGTTAGTAGTGGCCAGCAGGTCAAGTTACAAGGCAGATCTGTGGAGCGGTGACCCCATTCACATGATTATCGGGCTATTTATGAGCAAAAAACACACCTGTGATTGAAGGAGGTGAATTATACTTTTGTTTGCTCTGCCGTTACAATCTATGACTAGGGATGCACCGATGTGAAAATTTTAGCGGATACCGATATCCAATATTAATGCTGCCGTTATCGGCCGATACCGATATTAGCCGATACTTGTTTATTTTTAATTCTGAAATAACATTTTATACAGACTGAAAATCATGCAAAATTAATTTTTGAATGTCTTCTTTTATTTTCAAAACATGTTTTGCGTCCTGATTGGCTAAGGGACCTTTGCTGATTGATGTTATAGATAGGGGATGCGGGGGGGGACCGGGACCAGACTGGAACTAGACCAAGACTAAACGTGGACTAAACCAGGTCTAGACAAGGTCTAAACCTGGACTGGACCAGGTCTAAACCAGGATTAAACCACGGTGTGCGGCTCTTTGCCTGGTTTCGTTCGTTCATGTCGAGGTTTGATGTGCTCGGACTGCGTGTCTCCTCCTCAGGACCGTGGACGTGGACCCGAGGAGGAGGCACGGTTTGGACACGGGTCTCGTGCTCGCAGCCCCGGGTGGGACGCACGGTCTTGCTGCGCCATCACGGATTTGAGCACGATGAGCGCACGTGTGTCCCCCCCCGCTTCACTATTAATACATTCTGTTGAAAATCTACAAAAGTTTGAGTGTTTAAACGAGAGAGAAATGTGAGAAAACGTTAATTCGAGGGATTACTGTACTGACAAATATCGGCCGTTAATATCGGCCCACTTTTATACATCGGACCGATACCGATATGTTACCTTTTGCGATATCGGCCGATCCCTATCTATGACACCTGTGGGTTATCGTGTTATAATTGGGCATTTTATTACAGACATATTTATCTAAAATATTGATCGGACTTAAAAGTAAAAAGAAACAACTCAATCTTATGTAACAGATAATACCCCCTACTGTATACAGCTGTGATTGGTTATTTTATTTTATATTTTATTACTTATTTTTCTATTTTATTCAGATTCGTACATATACATTTATTATTTTTTATTTTTATAATTACCGTATTTTCCACACTATAAGTCGCATTGGATTATAAGGCGCAACTTAAATGAATGGCCCATTTTAAAACTGTTTTCATATATAGGGGGCACCACATTATAAGATGCATAGAATACAAGCTACAGTAGTGGCAGACTATGGTAGCCATGATTAACCAATATTGATCCATATATAAGGCGCACTGTCGGCTTTTCAGACCCCCCAGAATTTCGCAGGCATTTTTTAAAATTGTTGTGGGCTAAAATGCCTGAATTTGCGGGAGCTTTTCCAAAAAGTTGCGATGAAAGTTGCGGTGCTTTTAAGGTTTTTGTTGCGGGAGGAAGTGAAACTTGCGACAAATAGTTGCGATTTTCCCTTTTTGTAATTAAAATTGAGTAATATTTTGAATACTGAGGTATTACTGACAAAGAATAATACAAAGACACAGAGATCACAGATATGGTCCTAAAACAACCTTACCAACATCGAAAATAAATTACTACTAGGAGGGGAACTGTTTTGCGTGGTCTTTTGCTGTTATTTTTGTGGGCAAATGGCGCCGCAGACATGTTTCTTTGCCATTAGAAGCCGTGTCCCAATTCCCAGAGTGCACAGTTCGGAGCGTGGCCCGAAGGGCATGTGCGTCACACATTTCGACAGTACACCGGTGCGACGACTGCTGTCCCACTTCTTTTTTGTCTCATGCACAGTTAACACGCGGTCCGAAGACCGCAGTCGTTAAGCGATCCGCGAACTGCAGTCGGGGCTGAGCAAGTGTGCACCGCCTTGACTGCAGTCTGAGCCCCCTTCGGGCCGCGCTCCGAGCTGTGCGCTCTGGGAACTGGGGACACGGCCGCAGTTTCGTTTTGTCACACGGAAGTAAGGCACAAGGAAGTTGGTCGGCGTTCAATACGTCGCCGATGATTGGTCAAAATTGGAAAAAATTGTGGGAAAGTTGCGGTGATTGGTCAAAATTGCAACACCGCCCTGAATTCACAGGGATTGGCTAAAGTTGTGTTGAAGTTGCAAATTGCAACATCACGAATTCCTGGAGGGTCTGGCTTTTGAGAAAATTGAAGGCTTTTAGGTGCGCCTTATAGTACGGAAAATACAGTATGTCTCATTTGACTCCGGTTTCTTGCTCTTTTTTTGCTATTCAGTCCATTTTTTGTTCCCCTGTTATATTTTATATTTGAAGAGTGAGCGACTGGACCCAAATCCTTTCCCTTGTGGATCAATAAAGTTTGTCTAAGTCCAACTCCGCTGACTTCCGGGTTGGAAACTGCGGAGCCCAATGTGGCATTAGGAGGTACTTTTCGTTTTTTTTACTTTGCACCAAAATCACTACGCGACGCTGCCAAGTCCTACATGTATCAACGATTAAGCAAATCAAACTGGAGAACGGAGCGCGTACGTCACAGTGGGCGTGTACCGGTGCGGCTGAAAAACGACGGTTGATCGAAGCTATGACGTCTTAAAAACAGGAGAATAAAAATTACTCAAACATGAATGAATCGCTGTAAATACAACATCAGCGGGTAACGAGAAGGAAAAACTATTACATGGTTAAAAGCTCGGAAAAGTCTATTTTACCCCACGTCTCTTTGAATAAGTGCGGTTTACGCGAGTTGCCTTCCAGGACGTGGGTTTAGAAACGCCGCTCACAGAGTGGGACTGAATCAGTCTTTTAGATACATTACGTATTGATTATTGCGTTAGCCAACAGTGATTTTTTTCCCCCGTTCCAGCCCGACTACTCGGCACGGCGGCCAAGAGAAGAGAAAATCTAATCGATACAAAAATAGTATCGAAACTAGATCCTCATTTTTCGTAGCTATTGATACTAAAAAAAGTCCTATTGACGAGGTATAAATGAGCCTTTCCTGAATGCGATTGATCGATCTGGAGCTGATCAGAACATTAAGTATAAGAGCACATGGACTAGAATACGCCCGTGGACCACTGTGGAACATTATGGAGCACTATGGAAAACTGTGGAACTATGGAACACTGTGGAACACTGTGGACCACTTTGGAACACTGTGGACCATTGTGGAACACTGTGGACCATTGTGGAACACTGTGGACCACTGTGGAACACTGTGGAACATTATGGACCACTGTGGAACACTGTGGAACATTATGGACCACTGTGGAACACTGTGGAACATTATGGACCACTGTGGAACACTGTGGAACATTATGGACCACTGTGGAACACTGTGGAACACTGTGGACCACTTTGGAACACTGTGGACCACTTTGGAACACTGTGGACCACTTTGGAACACTGTGGACCACTTTGGAACACTGTGGACCACTTTGGAACACTGTGGACCACTTTGGAACACTGTGGACCACTTTGGAACACTGTGGACCACTTTGGAACATTGTGGACCACTTTGGAACATTGTGGACCACTTTGGAACACTGTGGACCACTTTGGAACACTGTGGACCACTTTGGAACATTGTGGACCACTTTGGAACAATGTGGACCACTTTGGAACAATGTGGACCAGTGTGGAACATTATGGACCACTTTGGAACACTGTGGACCACTTTGGAACACTGTGGACCACTTTGGAACATTGTGGACCACTTTGGAACATTATGGACCACTTTGGAACACTGTGGACCACTTTGGAACAATGTGGACCAGTGTGGAACATTATGGACCACTTTGGAACACTGTGGACTACTGTGGAACATTATGGACCACTACTTTGGACCACGATTATGGACCACTGTGGACCACCGTAGACCACTACTTTGGACCACTGTGGAACATTATGGAACACTGTGGACCACTGTAGGCCACTGTGGACCACTACTTTGGACCACTGTGGAACATTATGGACCACTACTTTGGACCACTGTGGACCACTACTTTGGAACACTGTGGAACATTATGGAACATTATGGACCACTACTTTGGAACACTGTGGAACATTATGGAACATTATGGACCACTGTGGACCACTGTGGACCACTGTGGACCACTACTTTGGACCACTGTGGAACATTATGGACCACTACTTTGGACCACTGTGGAACATTATGGACCACTACTTTGGACCACTGTGGACCACTACTTTGGAACACTGTGGACCACTGTAGACCACTATGGAACATTATGGACCACTGTGGAACACTGTGGAAAACTATGGAACATTGTGGAACCTGCTTGAACTCTCCTATTTTCAACAAGGGAATAGTAAAAAACACAAAACTACAATTTCATGTTGAAAATCCCATTCTCGTGTCCAAATAAAGTGTTTTTATTACTATGGGATCAGAATCGGTATTGAGTATTGACTTTCCTTTGACTGTGTTTAAATCCAGGCTCAAATGGTTCTGTTAGCTGAGCGTATGACCGAAAGGTTTTTCTTTCATTCTGCACTCTTCTCTATTTTTCATTTAATTTTATGATGATTATTTGTGCTTTAATTATTGTGATTTTAAAGTATTTCTTATTCACTATACAAATAATCTTGCCTAGTTGCCTCTTCCTTAGTATCGTGACAAACACTACCCAATATTATGAGATATTTTTGCCAAATATTGTGCCAAACTTACTTTCCCCCACCTACTTTCCAGAGACAACAGTCCAGTCCGTCCACCTCTGCAACCCTCCACCATTAAACCCCCCACACCACCCAAAATATTCCCCAAACACTCGCACACGAAGCCCGTGCGTAATTGTGCGGTCTTTCTCGCTCTACCTGCGGTTTCCTCGCACCAGAATCAACATGTCGACGGGCTGAACGAGCGCAGCAGCACTTATCTAAACTTTTGCACAACTCGCCTGCAGAAAAAAAAAAAAAAAACCTCCAACTCCGCCGCTAACCCTGACAGCTGCTTTCTTCGTTACGCATTTGGATGTTTTTACGCGCAGAATATCCGAGTGCGCCGCTTTTCCACCCAAAATGCCCAAATGTCGTTACGCATTTGGACGTTTTTTTACGCGCAGATCAGAGTGCGCTGCTTTCCCCCAAAATGTCGCGTTTGTCCCGGTGTCTATAGGCGCAGACACACCTCCGTGGGGCTGCATATGGCTGTCCGCTCGTTACATAACTGAGCCTAGTGAGAACCAACTTACAGTAAACATGAGCCTATAAGAGGAGAGAGCAAAGCCAAGGCTCAAAATCGGGTTAATGAGCCGAAATGTGCATCCAATAAACGTCTTACCGGTTGGAAAGTGTGGCACGCAGCTCGCTGGTGGGGTTTAAACGCGGTTAAAAGCACAAAAAGCACGGTTTTAAGAGGCTTTTCCGCACCAACAGGTTGAGAGCTTCAGTGACACGTGTGGCCAAACTTCTGTGCAGCCCCCCCTTCCGTCGCCGTTCGCCTTTCCCCGTGGCCTTTCCAGCGGTCCCGCGGGGGTGACAGCTCCGCAAAGTCCCACCAAACTACCCCCGGGGCTCCGCAGGTTACCGCCGTCCCCGCAAAGCCCCGGCGATGCCCCGAGAAACGCAACTTTGTACGCGCTTTCCCCCCGCAGTTAGCATCCGCCGCCGCTAGCCCGCTGCTAAGTTGGCGAAGTTAAGTTGGGACTGGCCCCCGAAAAAAGTGTGTCGGCTCCGCGGAAACGGCACGGAGCGGCGCCGAAGCAGGGCAGAGCGCGGACCGGGGGGTTGCTTACCTGCCGAGCTCTCTGGAAGGCGTCCACCAGGCCGTCGGACTTGAGCGCCGGCGTGTTGATCGAGGCCTGTCCCTGCACCAGCTCCGCCATCACAGCGCCGCTAGCCTGAACCGTTAGCCGTTAGCCGGATTAGCCGCAGATGCTAACGGGGAAGACGACAGACACACACTCCGCCGGAACCGATAAACTCACTGATTAAAACTTACAAATACGAGGAAATGACACGGGTTTAAAAAGTAAATACGTGAAATACAAACATATACACGTCAAATAATATGCGGAAAACATAATATAGTACAATACAAAAAAAAAATTAAACGGTTTATTTTTATTTTTTTTATAATTATACTTATGGATAAATACCACATACATAAAAGTAAATAAAATTAAATAAAAAGTATACAGATAAAATAACTGTAAAGTACAATACAAAAAGTTAAACAGTAAATTATTATTATTTTTATCATATAATTATGGATAAATACCACATATATTAAAGTAATTACATGAAATAAAAACAAAATATATATATAAAAAAAATAAACTTAACTTTTTTTTTGGTTATTATTAGGTTTTTATTTCATGAAATAAAAACCTAATAATAACCGGAAAACATAATATAGTACTTTTTTTTTTTACATTATTGTAGGCTATTTATTTTATTGTATTTTTTAAATCACAATTATGGATAAATACCACATGCAAATGTAGGCCTAACTAAATGAAGTAAAAAAAAATTAAACGTAATAATAATAATAATAATAATAATAATAATAATAATAATAATAATAATAATAATAATAATAATAAACGTAATATTTTTTATCATTATAGTTATGGATAAATAAGAAATACATAAAAGTAGATAAATCAAATAAAGTATACAGATAAAATAATAACTGTAAAACATAATACAGAATACAAAAAAAAATGTTGATCATAATTATGGGTAAATACCACATACAAATGTAACTAAATGAAGTAAAAAATTAAACGTAATAATAAACATAATACAGTACAATACAAAAACAAAAAAATGGTTACAATTATTATTAATTTGATTTTTTTTATTTATTTTTTTATTTAGCATGCATAGTGTGTAGAAGTACAGAGGATCAATAATGACAAATAAAAGGATGAATAATAAATAATAATAATAAAAAGGTTTAAAGTGCGGCAGAGTGGCACCTCCTGTCCCCGTCACGATCTGCGCGGTCAGCTGTTTGTTTCTCCACTTCCGCTTCCGCGTTCAGTCACGTGGTGCTCGACTCCACAGGTGGAAGTTTACAGATCACTTTGTTCGATCACTTTATTGATTTTATTTACCTGTGGGGGGATCAATAAGACACGGAGGCTGTTTCTGGGTTTAACAGAAAAGCGGTTTGTGTCTCAGTGTTTCTCCTGTTGTCACAATAATTAATAATCAAACTTTATTGATCCACAAGGGAGGAGCTCACGCATCACAGTATATTACAATAACACAGAGTAAAACATTAAATAAATGGAAATAAACTTCTAAATAAATAGCACATAATAATAATAATAATAAAAACACAATAATAACTGGAAAACATAATATAGTACAATACAAAAAAGTTTTTTTTATATAATTTTGTTTTTATTTCATGTAATTACTTTAATATATGTGTTATTTATCCATAATTATAATGATAAAAATAATAATAATAAAAAAATACACTTTTTGACCTTTTTTGTATTTTACTTTACAGTTATTTTATCTGTATACTTTATTTGATTTATTTACTTTTATGCATGTCGTATTTATCCATAAGTATAATTATAAAACAAAATATAATAATTACAATAATAATAATAATAGCAAGAAGAAGAAGAAGAAGAGACTGGTATCAATAAGACATAAATTATATAAATGTATGTACAAGTAAGTAAAAAGTAAAAAATAAATAGGCCTACACTTAGATTTAGACTTGGACACAGGAGCACACACATCACATTTTTTCAGTGTATATTCTGTAAAGATTGTTACCATTTGATTATATTTACCATTTGACAAATATACCATTTGACATCCTTCTCTTCATCTTATTTATCTATCTTAATTTTTTTTTTTTTTTTGCTCTTGGCATCCAGAGTGAGCAGCAAAGTAAGAATTTCATTGTTCAGGGAAACGTGTTTCTTTACTGTGCGTATGACAGTAAAAGATAAGAGATAAGATAAGACTTTATTGATCTCACACAGGAGAAATTTACTTGCCACAGTAGCTCCAGGCAGGGACAGTTTGAACAAGAAAAAAAAGTGCATAAAAATAAATAAATAAATAAATAATAATAATAATAATAATAATAATAATAATAATAATAATAATAATAATAATACAAACAGTAACTAGGAGAGTATGGGGAAAAAAAGAAGATATTGCAAGTTTGGAATATACAGTGGAGTTATACAGTCTGATGAAATAAGTAATAATAATTAAAAAAACATTAACAACATTAACATTAAAGGTCCCATGGCATGAAATTTTCACTTTCTGAGGTTTTTGAATGTTAATGTGAGCTCCCCTACCCTGTTTAGCCCCCCCCCATGGCTAAAAGTTACAAAATGTGTAAACTGAGCATTTGCGATCCTTTTCCGTGTTTGAAAAAAAGACAGCCCAAACAGACAAGGGACAAGGGAACATTCTGACGTCACACTCGCAGAAAGGTTTCCACCCAAGGTCTGGATGTCCACCCACCGTCTCTGGAAATCACGCTCAGAGAGTTTGGGCCGCAAACGAGCTACGAGCTACGAGCTACGAGATGTCCTTTATCCGAGCCTCCGAACTTCTGAAACAGCAGTGGTTGAATTTTATTTTCTGTGGAAATAGTGTTTTTTTTCATGGAACGCTTCTCACATCTTCCTCCACTCTTAAAACACGGAAGTGGGTGACAGAGGGCCACATCCCCACCTGCTACACTGGCCTGTCTCTGTCCTCATTTGCATTCAAGCAACAACGCCCAGAATAAAGCGTTTCAGAGACATATTTAGCCTCATGAAGACAGTCAGAGTCATATCTCATGCACTTGATTTTGAAGGATTCATTTGCAGTATTAGGGAACCATTAAAGGAGAAGTAACGTTTTTTTTTACAATCTGAGCCTTATTTTGGTAATAAAACAAGTTGTTTTACTCACCCATAGCACTTTGGTGTCATATGGAGCACTTCCAGAGATGTTTTAGATTTGCGTTAGCGTTAGCGTGAGTTCTAGCCGTAGCTCGGGGCATATAATATATTCCCCGAACATGTAATATGCCCCGTGCGGTCTCCAAATAACACAAACTTTAGCATTTTCAAATCATAGAAGCTCGATGTCTTAGTCTACGCTTTCGTTTGAGTCAAAAGTGGCCTCTAATCCGAGATTTATCCATAGTTTCGAGTAGATGAGGACGCCAGTGCGCATGTACGGAGTCACAGCTTATTTCGCTCTCATCTCCCGGGACCCAAACATGAAACGCAAACCTGTAAACTATGGATAAATCTTGGATTACAGGCCACTTTTGACTTAAACGAAATCATAGGCTAAGACATCGAGCTTCTATGGTTTGAAAAGTGCTAAAGTTTGTGTTATTTGGAGAACACACGGGGCATATTACATGCTCGGGGAATATATTATATGCCCCGAGCTATGGCTAGAACTCGCGCTAGGCTAACGCTAATACAAAACATCTCTGGAAGTGCTCCATATGACACCAAAGTGCTATGGGTGAGTAAAACAACTTGTTTTATTACCGAAATAAGGCTCAGATTGTAAAAAAAAAAAAGTTAATTCTCCTTTAAGGCGCCATATAAAAGCATCACGAAGTACCATGTCATGGGATCTTTAACAAACATTAGCATTAAAAGCTTTGAATCTTGAATCACAGTAGGCCTATATTACAATAACACAGAGTAAAACATCTATTAAAAAAATGAAAATAAACTTCTAAATAAGATAATAATAATAATAATCACAAGAGACTGGTATAAATAAGACATAAATTGTATAAATGTATAATATATAATGTATATAATGTATAATATAGTAAAACAAATACAGTATATCCTCCTGGGACCTGAAGAAAAAGTGTTTTTTTGTTTGTTTGTTTGTTTGTTTGTTTGTTTGTTTTTTCTGATTTTCTATTGGAGGTAAATGAACACCTTAGCACATACATTTTGTTCAGTTTATTTTTATACATAATTTTGTAACACGCCCTTTGTAATAATGTTAAATCCATGTGAAGTTAGCAACCTAACAAAAACATTTTTTGTTTTGTTTTGATGACCAACATCTCTGACAAGCTTGTACAGTCGCCTCAAAAAGTTTTTAGACTCCCTTTTAATTTCTTATTTATTTATCTATCTATCAATCATAGTGCAGCCACAAACTAACTCCTGTTGAGTTCTTTTTTTTAAATCCTGGACATGAGAGTACCCTATAAACCCCAGTCCTATTTAGGCAGAGGACCCTAGTCCCCCCATTATGAGTCTGTCTCAGAACAAAAGATCGACTGGTTAAGTCGATGTCCACTTTAAAGGACACAAATGAACGGGCCGGTCTCAGGACGATATCACAGTTATACACAGGATACTAAAAGCAACACTAAGGAATAGACTCGGTTCTCAAAACCGATTCTGATGCCACAATAATAATTAAAAAACACTCTTTATTTAGACAAAAGAATGTGATTTTCAACATCCCGTCGTAGTACTTTCTTTTACATAACCAAACATACTGCTGTGTCTCATGAAGTTGTTGTGGAAAAATATATATATATCTTGAAGGAAAAATAATGAGTCCTTTTGCGAAGCCTGGTGAGTTTTTGGAGTACAGACAACCCCAGTCACCCCTCCAGGTTCTCTCCATCTCCCCCGAATCATCTGAGGGTTTAGACACAAGTACAAGTGACACACACAGGATCAGACGTCTCTGTTTACCCGGGACAGTCCCAGTTCTGAGCCCTTTGTCCCCTGTCCCTGCAGATTTATCCAAAACCACTGATTTGTCCCAGATTTACACAAGAAATGTCCCTGGAGACCCTATTTTTCACCAATCTGATCCCTGCTAACAGTAAAGAGAGGCAGATATGGTGTGTAGAATCCCTCAGTCGTCCAGGTAGAATCCACGGCAAAAGGAGAAATTCAATTTGTCAACTGGACAAAGTTTATTTGGTCGAAGACGTTTCTCAGCTCATCCGAGGTGCTTCTTCAGTTCTGGCTAGAGCAGTGTTTCCCAACCAGAGGTACAAGTACCCCTAGGGGTACGCGAGCACACTGCAGGGGGTACTCGGCAGTGTCGCTGGGAGATTTTTTGGATTTTTTTAAATTCTAATTTGAGTAAATTTGAGTTAAAGAAAAGAGAGAAAATCTCTGAGAATTAAATTTTCAAATTAAGGAGATGAAATAAAATGATTTACATTTTATAATCTGTTGTGTCACGTTCTACTTTTGGAGAATTATCAACACGTATGAGTGACGGGGACTCGAGGTGTGACAAAAAGGCTCAGGGGAACACAAGACAAACAAGGACGGGAAACACTGGTTAGCAGAGGTGGGACAAAGTCATTGCTGGGCAAGTCCCAAGTAAGTCTAAGTCTTTTGCACTCAAGTCCGAGTGAAGTCCCGAGTCAAGAGTATCCAAGTGACGAGTCAAGTCCGAAGTCAAAGCTCACAAGTCTCAAGTCGAGTCCAAAGTCCTAGCATTTTAGTTTCGAGTCATTTCGAGTCTCCTTTACAAAGAAATAAAATTTCTACAAATCATATAATATCACAAATCACCTTCGGCATCATTTTGCAAACTGGCGCGTGGATGCTTGTTTCTGCATCATTTGTTGTGCACTTTGCCTTGGATGCGGTCGAATGAAAGCAACGTAGATCTACTGTGATTGGATGTTGTGCAAGCCGCGCGCACCTGCTCTTTGCATACATTTTCGCAGATTCACAAGTACGAGTGCGGTCCTTATCAACATACTTTTAGAGTTTTTTTTTTTTCATTGGACGTAGCAAGTCATCACAAGTCAAAAGGCCTAAGTCCAAGTGAAGTCACGAGTTATTGATATTGAAGTCCAAGTCGAGTTGCAAGTGTTTGTACATTTTGTCGAGTCGAGTCTAAAGTTATCAAATTCGTGACTCGAGTCTGACTCGAGTCGAAGTCACATAACTCGAGTCCACACCTCTGCTGGTTAGAGTGCTGATGGACATCCAGCTGCAGGGAGGAGCTAACCACACTGAAATTACTATGAAACTATCACCTCATTGTTTTACAGTTTCTGTCTGGGGTCTTGTTAGAACCATTCAGGACCATAATGGTGTTTTCACACCTCTGGACCTGACCTGCTGCCCTATTGTTTTCTTTGTTTTGATTTAGGTTTGAGGATAGAGTTATAGACCCCTTTACTGTTAGTAAACAAACGTGACGTCACTGGCATGCGCGCGCATGCCCGACTCAGAAGCAACCATGGTGGACCATAGCGGAGTATCTGAACTATAGGGAAAGCTACATTCAAGAGCTCACGTTGAGCAACAGGGTTCGACTACCAGATCCTTATGCGATCACGGAGTACGACCGCAGAAAGTGGCCAGATTTACAGTGGCCAGATATCCACTGTTATTTAGTCGAGAAGCCCAGCGTGTATATAAGAGAGAAAGTGAGCATACAAATCCATGGATGCCTACCAGTTTGCTGTGTGTGGCCATGTACAGGAGGTAAAATACCACGATATCGATGGGGAGTTTCTCCGTAGTATCTTCCTTCCTACTACCGGCTTTCCCAGTCAACTTCTCCACCGCGGCCTGGGGCCCCGTGGGGGCTGACATTGCGCCGTCTGCCCGGGAGTGAGCAAAGCTCGCAGGGAAAAGAGAAAGCGTCCCCCCCCTCAGCCGGGACACAGAGAGGAGGTGATCTAACAACCGAAAGGAGGAGAAAAGCCAAAATAATCTAAAAAGTTCAAAGAAAAAACGAAAAAAAAAGAGCACCAAACAAAGACAGTCCTAGCAGAGCTCACCACACATACGACCGTGTACAATGCTTGGGCTATCATCAACAAGCTACGTTCTGACCGCCAACTGCACTTGCGTTGTGGGGTAAGTAACATACTACGACTTAATTCACGAGTCACAGATGTGATCTCAGTCATGTCAAATGCCATTTATGATGGTCATGCGAAAACTTATCATGCATTTTAACAAAGTTATTTGTGTTCGTTTACATGTGTCTGTCATAGAGGTTACCCAGTTAATGTCTTTGCGGTGTCCTGTGCTTGCTAGTTAATCAGCATGATTAAACACCATTGAACACCTGGGCAAATTACCCTAAACAAGCAGCAGGTGTTCACTTGTGTATATGTCACTTGAATGGTATGAACTATCATTTATTCCATCTGTTTCTCTTTATTTGAGTTCTTCTCTTCTATATCATTGCTGGGGTTTTATGGCAGCAGTGGCTTTTTTTGAGTCGGAACTGCGCGCGCATTCAGTGATGACGTAGCTTTGAAACTGGTCTATGGATGGAGACAAATGATGTCTGAGACCTCCGTTCCTGTTCAAGGAAGGATTCTCTTTCTTGACAAAAATAGCCTCTTTAACTCCCCTCTCAAACCAGTTCTTTTCTCTGGCCAAGATCTGGACCTCACTGTCCTCAAAGGAGTGGCCCGTGGCTTCTAGGTGGAGATGTACGGCAGACTGAGGTCCACTCTGGCTCTCTCGTCTGTGTTGATACATCCTCTTGTGAAGTGGTTGACGCAGGACCAAATTTGGCCAAACGGTGACGTCTATTAGAGGATCACAGTCATGGAACACATGACCTGCTCATGTCAGGAACAGTGGGTCCTTCAACCTTCAAGAACATCTGAAACATTGGTTAAAAATAATCAAACCTGCTCTCACAGGTGGATGTTCTTCTTAAACTCAGAGAATGGTCTGTTGTGGTGAACTTGCCATCATGTCTATGTGCACTTCTGTCTCTTCTGTGGGTTCCTCTAAATCAGGGGTGCTCAATCTTTTTTTGAGTCCTGGTTTAGTCCTGGTTCAGACCTGGTTTAGTTCTAGTTTAGTCCTAGTTTAGACCTAGTTTAGTCCTGCTTTATTTTATCTATAATTTCAGTTAGTTTTAGTTTTGTAAACAAACAATACAGTTTCAGTTTGTTATCGTTTTTTTCTTTTAATTGTCATTTTTATTTATTTCAGTTTTTTCTTTTTTAGTTTTGTTTTTTCCATTCGTTTTCGTTCAGTAGAATACCATCGGTGTGTTGGTATGATCTTGATCTTGGTAAACAGAGAATTTCACTACTTTGAACTCATTTTCTGTTTAATTTAACTGTTTATACCTCAGGCTTCTCTGCAGCGTGTTTCCGCGTATGTTTCCTCGTTGAAATAGTTGAAACCGAAGTCGTCCATTTTGTCTCCGATCCGATCTGCCCTCTGACCTCTGCGTGACCCCGTGATGACCTCACTGATGACATCACGGCCGCGCTCGCCTTCGGGCAGGTGTTTAGGTGACGATAATGTCGAATAATGTCTCGAATGTCTAAATGTGTCCGCAGGGTCAGAACACTACAACTCCCATGAGGCCTCGGGGCGCCTTGCAGCTTTTTAGAGCCGTGTTTAAAGATCTGGAGGAAGACTTCAGTTTAGTTTAGTTTAGTTTTAGTTTTGACTTTTGTTCCTCTTCAGTTTGTTTTAATTAGTTTTTAGAGCGGCACTGATAGTTTTAGTTATCGTTTTTTTCTTTTAATTGTCCTAGTTTAGTTTAGTCCTAGTTTAGTCCTGGTTTAGTCCTGGTTTAGTCCTGGTTCAGTCCTGGTTTAGTCCTGGTTCAGTCCTAGTTTAGTCCTGGTTTAGTCCTGGTTTAGTCCTAGTTTAATCCTGGTTTGTTCCTGGTTTAGTCCTAGTTTAGTCCTGGTTTAGTCCTGGTTTAGTCCTAGTTTAATCCTGGTTTGTTCCTGGTTTAGTCTTAGTTTAGTCCTGGTTCAGTCCTGGTTTAGTCCTGGTTTAGTCCTGGTTTAGTCCTAGTTTAATCCTGGTTTGGTCCTGGTTTAGTCTTAGTTTAGTCCTGGTTCAGTCCTGGTTCAGTCCTGGTTTAGTCCTGGTTTAGTCCTAGTTTAGTCCTGGTTTGGTCCTGGTTTAGTCCTAGTTTAGTTCTGGTTTAGTCCTGGTTTAGTCCTGGTTTAGTCCTAGTTTAGTCCTGGTTTAGTGATGGTTTAGTCCGAGTTTAGTCCTGGTTCAGTCCTGGTTTAGTCCTGGTTTAGTCCGAGTTTAGTCCTGGTTCAGTTCTGGTTCAGTCCTGGTTTAGTCCTGGTTTAGTCCTGGTTTAGTCCTGGTTCAGTCCTGGTTTAGTCCTGGTTCAGTCCTAGTTTAGTCCTGGTTTAGTCCTGGTTTAGTCCTGGTTTAGTCCTAGTTTAATCCTGGTTTGTTCCTGGTTTAGTCCTAGTTTAGTCCTGGTTTAGTCCTGGTTTAGTCCTAGCTTAATCCTGGTTTGTTCCTGGTTTAGTCTTAGTTTAGTCCTGGTTCAGTCCTGGTTTAGTCCTGGTTTAGTCCTGGTTTAGTCCTAGTTTAATCCTGGTTTGGTCCTGGTTTAGTCTTAGTTTAGTCCTGGTTCAGTCCTGGTTCAGTCCTGGTTCAGTCCTGGTTTAGTCCTGGTTTAGTCCTAGTTTAGTCCTGGTTTGGTCCTGGTTTAGTCCTAGTTTAGTTCTGGTTTAGTCCTGGTTTAGTCCTGGTTTAGTCCTAGTTTAGTCCTGGTTTAGTGATGGTTTAGTCCGAGTTTAGTCCTGGTTCAGTCCTGGTTTAGTCCTGGTTTAGTCCGAGTTTAGTCCTGGTTCAGTTCTAGTTCAGTCCTGGTTTAGTCCTGGTTTAGTCCTAGTTTAATCCTGGTTTAGTCCTAGTTTAGTCCTGGTTTAGTCCTCATTTAGTCCTGGTTTAGTCCTGGTTTAGTCCTGCTTTAGTCCTGCTTTAGTCCTGCTTTAGTCCTACTTTAGTCCTGGTTTAGTCCTTGTTTAGTCCTGGTTTAGTCCTCGTTTAATCCTGGTTTAGTTCTCATTTAGTCCTGGTTTAGTCCTAGTTTAGTCCTGGTTTAGTCCTGGTTTAGTCCTAGTTTAATCCTGGTTTGGTCCTGGTTTAGTCCTAGTTTAGTTCTGGTTTAGTCCTAGTTTAGTCCTGGTTTAGTCCTGGTTTAGTCCTGGTTTAGTCCTCGTTTAATCCTGGTTTAGTTCTCATTAAGTCCTGGTTTAGTCCTGCTTTAGTCCTCGTTTAATCCTGGTTTAGTCCTCATTTAGTCCTGGTTTAGTCCTGCTTTAGTCCTGGTTTAGTCCTGGTTTAGTTCTCATTTAGTCCTGGTTTAGTCCTAGTTTAGTCCTGGTTTAGTCCTGGTTTAGTCCTAGTTTAATCCTGGTTTGGTCCTGGTTTAGTCCTAGTTTAGTTCTGGTTTAGTCCTAGTTTAGTCCTGGTTTAGTCCTGGTTTAGTCCTGGTTTAGTCCTCGTTTAATCCTGGTTTAGTTCTCATTAAGTCCTGGTTTAGTCCTGCTTTAGTCCTCGTTTAATCCTGGTTTAGTCCTCATTTAGTCCTGGTTTAGTCCTGCTTTAGTCCTGGTTTAGTCCTGGTTTAGTTCTCATTTAGTCCTGGTTTAGTCCTAGTTTAGTCCTGGTTTAGTCCTGGTTTAGTCCTAGTTTAATCCTGGTTTGGTCCTGGTTTAGTCCTAGTTTAGTTCTGGTTTAGTCCTAGTTTAGTCCTGGTTTAGTCCTGGTTTAGTCCTGGTTTAGTCCTCGTTTAATCCTGGTTTAGTCCTCATTTAGTCCTGGTTTAGTCCTGCTTTAGTCCTGGTTTAGTCCTGGTTTAGTTCTCATTTAGTCCTGGTTTAGTCCTGCTTTAGTCCTGGTTTAGTCCTGGTTTAGTTCTCATTTAGTCCTGGTTTAGTCCTGCTTTAGTCCTCGTTTAATCCTGGTTTAGTTCTCATTTAGTCCTGGTTTAGTCCTGCTTTAGTCCTGGTTTAGTCCTGGTTTAGTCCTGCTTTATTTTATCTATAATTTCAGTTAGTTTTCGTTTTGTAAACACAATACAGTTTCAGTTCATTATTGTTTTTTTCTTTTTCTTTTAATTTTTATTTATTTCAGTTTTTTCAATTTTAGTTTTGTTTTTTCCGTTCGTTTTCGTTCGGTAGAATAACGTCGATGTGTTGGTATGCCGGCACTCTCCCTGCGGCTCGCCTGTCCTCGTACGGGTTTGTGTTTTTCAAATATTTACGTGTTGGAGCACTTCCTGTATCACCACATGATGACATCACGAGGTGAAACTGAGTGTTTTCTGTGTGTGAGAAGAGCTCAGAACTCTAAATGTGCAGGTTTTTGTGTGAAACATGTGAATGAAACAAAACACAACTCCAGGTGTTTGTGAAGAGGCGTATAAACTTTAGAAACACAGAGGAGTGGAGCCTGAATACCACCTGATGACATCACGAGGTGCCTCAGGTGTGTCTGTTCCGTCTGCAGCATTTTCACTTTCAGATCTGCAGTTCGGGAAGGGAATTCTGAGGTTTATACTGAATTTGTTTACGTCTCAGTTCAGTCCAGGTCTAGTCCTGGTCTAGTCCAGGTCTAGTCCTGATCTAGTCCAGGTCTAGTCCTGGTCTAGTCCAGGTCTAGTCCAGGTCTAGTCCAGGTCTAGTCCTGGTCTAGTCCAGGTCTAGTCCAGGTCTAGTCCAGGTCTAGTCCTGGTCTAGTCCAGGTCTAGTCCTGGTTCAGTCCAGGTCTAGTCCTGGTCTAGTCCTGGTCTAGTCCTGGTCTAGTCCTGGTCTAGTCCTGGTCTAGTCCTGGTTCAGTCCAGGTCTAGTCCTGGTCTAGTCCTGGTTCAGTCCAGGTCTAGTCCAGGTCTACTCCTGGTCTAGTCCAGGTCTAGTCTTGGTTCAGTCCAGGTCTAGTCCAGGTGTAGTCCTGGTCTGGTCCTGGTCTAGTCCTGGTTCAGTCCTGGTCTAGTCCAGGTCTAGTCCTGGTTCAGTCCTGGTCTAGTCCTGGTCTAGTCCAGGTCTAGTCCTGGTTCAGTCCAGGTCTAGTCCTGGTTCAGTCCAGGTCTAGTCCTGGTCTAGTCCAGGTCTAGTGTCTGTGTTATTTTAAACTGTAATTCTGCTACATTCAGGTCCTTCAAATAAATTCAGGATGGTTCTGTTAATGCCAAACTGCACACCCAGAGCCACAGGAGCCACCAGGAGCCGACAGGAGCCAACAGGAGCAGACAGGAGCCACAGGAGCCACAGGAGCCGCCAACAGGAGCCGTCAGGAGCCGTCAGGAGCTGATAGGAGCCGACAGGAGCCGTCAGGAGCCGTCAGGAGCTGATAGGAGCCATCAGGAGCCATCAGGAGCCGTCAGGAGCAGACAGGAGCCGTCAGGAGCAGACAGGAGCCGACAGGAGCAGACAGGAGCATACAGGAGCAGACAGGAGCGATCAGGAGCATACAGGAGCAGACAGGAGTATACAGGAGCAGAGGGAGCAGAGGGAGGGGGTGTGCAGGTGAAATGGAGCGTCTCATTGAGCGTCTAATGGGGCGTATGAAGCCGGAGCCTTCGGTGAAAAGTCTTTATCCTAAACATCGATCTGGGGTCAATAACGACGCGAGCGTGTGATGGGGCTCTGTGTTCAGCGGCGGACTCACACAGAGACGAGGGCGGCGGGGGAATGAGGTCAGGCGCTCGTTCGTTCATTTCGATAAAGAGCTCCGTAATCACGCACACTCCACTGGGCTTTTCTCTGCGGGGCCCCGGAGTTTGAATAAACCTGCTGTATATTTTATCACAGCTCCTGAGCTCAAAACTATTCCACTGTTTTTCTTCTGTATTTTTATTTTTTATTATTAGTAATGTTCAGAACATTACGTGACACGACGGACAAATGATCTGTCCATGCAGGAAGTTCTCTTCAAATAAACTCCATCTTTAGTCCTGGTTTAGTTCTAGTTTAGTCCTGGTTTAGTTCTAGTTTAGTCCTGGTTTAGTTCTAGTTTAGTTCTGGTTTAGTCCTTCTTTAGTTCTAGTTTAGTCCTGCTTTAGTCCTAGTTTAGTCCTGGTTTAGTCCTGGTTTAGTTCTAGTTTAGTCCTTGTTTAGTTCTACTTTAGTCCTTGTTTAGTCCTGGTTTAGACCTGCTTTAGTCATGGTTTAGTCTTGGTTTAGTCCTTCTTTAGTTCTAGTTTAGTCCTGGTTTAGTCCTGGTTTAGTCCTGGTTTAGTCCTGGTTTAGTCCTAGTTTAGTCCTGGTTTAATCCTAGTTTAGTCCTTGTTTAGTTCTAGTTTAATCCTGGTTTAGTCCTGGTTTAGACCTGCTTTAGTCCTGGTTTAGTCTTGGTTTAGTCCTTCTTTAGTTCTAGTTTAGTCCTGGTTTAGTCCTGGTTTAGTCCTTCTTTAGTTCTAGTTTAGTCCTTCTTTAGTTCTAGTTTAGTCCTGGTTTAGTTCTGGTTTAGTCCTTCTTTAGTTCTAGTTTAGTCCTTCTTTAGTTCTAGTTTAGTCCTGCTTTAGTCCTAGTTTAGTCCTGGTTTAGTCCTTCTTTAGCTCTAGTTTAGTCCTTGTTTAGTTCTAGTTTAGTCCTGGTTTAGTCCTTCTTTAGTTCTAGTTTAGTCCTTCTTTAGTTCTAGTTTAGTCCTGGTTTAGTTCTGGTTTAGTCCTTCTTTAGTTCTAGTTTAGTCCTGCTTTAGTCCTAGTTTAGTTCTGGTTTAGTCCTTCTTTAGTTCTAGTTTAGTCCTTGTTTAGTCCTGGTTTAGTCGTGGTTTAGTTCTAGTTTAGTCCTTGTTTAGTCCTAGTTTAGTCCTTCTTTAGTTCTAGTTTAGTCCTTGTTTAGTCCTGGTTTAGTTCTGGTTTAGTCCTTGTTTAGTCCTGGTTTAGTCCTCCTCAATGTCAGTCCACACTGACATTGAGGAGTACGCAGACACTGTGACCTCCTACATCACCAAATGCATTGGTGATGTCACACACACAAAAACAATCACCACCAGGGCTAACCAGAAGCCATGGCTGACAGGGGAGGTTCACAGGCTGTTGAGAGCCAGGAACGCTGCCTTCAGAGCTGGGGATGTCCCCCATCTGAGGGCAGCAAGAGCCAACCTGTCCCGTGGAATCAGGAAAGCCAAACACAAATACACACAGAAAATAACCGGACACTTTAGAGATAGCAGGGACACACGGAGTCTGTGGCAGGGCATCCAGAACATCACGGATTACAAACCCTTGCCACAGACCTGTGACAATAATATCACCCTGCTCAATGACCTCAACAGCTTCTTTGCACGGTTTGAGGCAGGAAATGACACCCGGGCCCAAAAACTCCACCACCTCCCCACGACCAGCCCCTGTGTGTGTCTGCAGCCAGCGTGAAGAGGACACTCTCCAGGATCAACACCCGCAAGGCTGCAGGCCCGGACAACATTCCTGGTCGTGTGTTGAAAGACTGTGCAGAGGAGCTCAAGGATGTCTTCACAGACATCTTTAATGCTTCTCTGAGCCAGGCTGTCGTTCCCTCCTGCTTCAAAACCACTACCATCGTTCCCGTGCCAAAGAAGCCCACTCCGGCCACTTTTAATGACTATCGCCCTGTTGCACTGACCCCCATCATCATGAAGTGCTTTGAACGGCTAGTCATGGCACACATCAAATCCACCCTCCCCCCACCCTAGACCCATACCAGTTTGCATACCGGGCCAACCGCTCTACCGAGGATGCAATCTGTTCTGCACTTCACCCGGCTCTCACCCACCTAGACAATAAAGACTCATATGTGAGAATGCTGTTCATAGATTTCAGTTCAGCATTCAACACTATAATCCCACAGCAGCTCATTATCAAACTAGACCACCTGGGGCTTCAGACCTCACTGTGTAATTGGCTGCTGGACTTCCTCAGTGAGAGGCCACAGGCAGTGCGGGTCGGCAGAAACACCTCAAGCTGCATTAGACTGAGCACAGGAGCCCCCCAGGGCTGTGTGCTCAGTCCGATGCTCTTCACTCTGCTGACCCACGACTGCTCACCAGCGTTCAGCACCAATCACATAGTGAAGTTTGCGGACGATACGACTGTGGTGGGTCTCATCTCTAATAACGATGAGACAAACTACAGGAGTGAGGTGAGCCTTCTGACCCAGTGGTGCAGCAATAACAATCTCCTTCTTAATGTTGAAAAGACCAAGGAGATTGTTGTTGACTTCCGGAGAGGCCCCACCCAGCACCCCCCACTGTCCATCAATGGTGCTGCTGTAGAGAGGGTGAGCAGCACCAAATTCCTGGGGGTGCACATCAGTGAGGACCTCTCCTGGACAGTGAATACTGTATCACTGGCAAAGAGGGCTCAGAAGCGCCTCTATTTCCTCCGCAAACTGAGGAGAGCTGGAGCCCCTCCACCCATTATGACCACCTTCTACCGAGGCACCATTGAGAGCGTCCTGACCAGCTGCATCACTGTGTGGTACGGGAGCTGCACTGAACAGAACAGGAAAGCCCTGCAGCGCATAGTGAATGCAGCTGGGAGGATCGCTGGTGTCTCTCTCCCCTCCCTCCTAGACATTTTTAACACCCGGCTCACCCGCAGAGCGTCCAGCATTGTGGGTGACCCGAGCCACCCCGCACATAGCCTGTTCAGCCTCCTGCCCTCGGGGAGAAGGTACCGGAGTCTCCGGGCCCACTCCACCAGGCTTTCAAACAGCTTCATCCACCAGGCTGTCAGGAGGCTGAACTCACACCCGAACTCCCACCTTACCCATCTCCCACCCCCCACCCCCCATATTGGCATAACCTGTATTCCATAAAAAGACCTATCACTCTAGACACTTTAAAAAAAAAAAAAAAAACTGCTGCTAAGGACTACTGTTGCACTGTTGCACATTTACATTTACTACTGGATTTTACTCCTGTTGCACTGTTGTTTACTACTGTTATTGCACACTTACATTTACTACTGGAATTTTTAGTACTGTTGTTTACTCCTGTTACTGCACTAGAATTACTACTGTTGCACATTTATTTTATTTTATCTTAACTCCTATGCACATTCTACTGCACATGACCAAGTCGCTGCTGTATCTTCCATTGCACATTTTTGATGCACACTGCACACTTTGGAAATCTGTATATAGTATAGTTTATTTATTATGTTGCACTGTTTTAAGATTTTAGATCGTAGACTTTAGTTTTAACTTAGATCTCTGTCTTAGATAGTTTTTTGTTGTGTTTTGTCTTCATATTGTATTTTGTACACTGTCTTTTTGCACTACCTGGCCAGAGAGAAACAAAATTTCGATTCACTGTATGTTGAACACATATGGCAGAATTGACAATAAAGCTGACTTTGAACTTTGAACTTTGAACTTGAGTTTAGTCCTAGTTTAGTCCTGGTTTAGTCCTTGTTTAGTCCTGGTTTAGTCCGAGTTTAGTCCTAGTTTAGTCCTGGTTTAGTCCGAGTTTAGTCCTAGTTTAGTCCTTCTTTAGTTCTAGTTTAGTCCTTGTTTAGTCCTGGTTTAGTTCTGGTTTAGTCCTTGTTTAGTCCTGGTTTAGTCCGAGTTTAGTCCTAGTTTAGTCCTGGTTTTGTCCGAGTTTAGTCCTGGTTTATCTATAATTTCAGTTAGTTTTAGTTTTGTAAACACACATTACAGTTTCAGTTCGTTATTGTTTTTTTCTTTTAATTGTCATTTTTATTTATTTCAGGTTTTTCAGTTTTAGTTTTGTTTTTCCCGTTCGTTTTCGTTCAGTAGAATACCGTCGGTGTGTTGGTATGCCGGCGACTCTCCCTGCGGCGTTTGTCTGTATTTGAGGCGCAGACGCCGCTGTAATGGACTCTCTCTGCGGGGGGCGATGAAGAGCGCCCGGAGCAGGACGAGGGGGTGGGTCTGTCTCTCCGCGGGGGTCCCAGTCCTCCAGGGCCAGTTCCCCCACAGGGCTCACACTGCGGGTGTCTGAAGAGCTCCTCTGGGTTTTTAAAGCCCTGAAAGTGGTACTAAACCTGCTTCAGCTGTGTGGGTTTGAGTGTCCGCCGTTTCTGCTCGTTTAGGGTCATTTTAGTGTCAATTTGGTAAAGTGCGCTGCCTCCAGGGGGCGCTGTAATCAAGTACTACATGACATCACACAGGACTGCTCTAACTACAGCCAGTTTTAAGCTACGTCCACGTGACAACACTCCTGTTTTTTTTTATGTGGGTTGAAAAAAATTCACGTCCACACACGTGTCGGATCAGTAAATATTCGCGTCCAGATGAAAACGGAGCGCTGAGTGAAAACAATGTAATACATACACCACACCGATATGTGATGCTGTAAACACGCTGGCGCTGTTTGTTTGTCTGTTTGTTCATCTGTTTGTTTGTTCGTCTGTTTGTTTGTTTGTTCATCTGTTTGTTTGCGTGAAAAGTCCCTCAGTCGTCCAGGTAGAATCCATGATAGCAGGAGAAGTTCAATTTGTCAACTGGACCAAGTTTGTTTGGTTGAAAACGTTTCGCCGCTCATCCGAGAGGCTTCGTCAGCTCTAATAAGAATACTGGTAAGACACTTGCTTATATCTTGCTGTAGGGAGGAGCTACCTAGCTAACTACTTTCCGGAACTATCTCATTGGTTTCGGTCTTTTGTTTCTCTGGCGTCTAGCTTAACGATCCCTATTCATCCCTACACGCCTGCTTTTTCACACCTCTGGCCCTGACCTGGCTAGCCCCATTGTTTCCCTGTTTGTTTGATCTAGGCTTAATAATGGAATTGTAGATGGGATGCAAATTATATCTTACGCCACCATTTCTGTTCAGAGAAGGATTCTCTTTTTTGACAAAAATAGCCTCTTTAACTCCCCTCTCAAACCAATTCTTTTCCCTGGCTAAGATCTGAACCTCACTGTCCTCAAAAGAATGTCCCGTGGCTTCTAGGTGAAGATACGGCCCAGTTTATTTCAAACCCACAAACACTTTAAGACAAAAACTCGTCCACCCAAAGGACAAAACACCGAGCCACAAACAAAGCAATGTGGTCTACTCCATTCAGTGTAGTGAAGACTGCAGTGAGCGCTATATTGGAGAAACCAAGCAGCCACTTCACAAGAGGATGTACCAACACAGACGGGCGTGCCAGAGTGGACCGTCTTCTGCCGTATATCTTCACCTAGAAGCCACGGGACATTCTTTTGAGGACAGTGAGGTTCAGATCTTAGCCAGGGAAAAGAATTGGTTTGAGAGGGGAGTTAAAGAGGCTATTTTTGTCAAAAAAGAGAATCCTTCTCTGAACAGAAATGGTGGCGTAAGATATAATTTGCATCCCATCTACAATTCCATTATTAAGCCTAGATCAAACAAACAGGGAAACAATGGGGCTAGCCAGGTCAGGGCCAGAGGTGTGAAAAAGCAGGCGTGTAGGGATGAATAGGGATCGTTAAGCTAGACGCCAGAGAAACAAAAGACCGAAACCAATGAGATAGTTCCGGAAAGTAGTTAGCTAGGTAGCTCCTCCCTACAGCAAGATATAAGCAAGTGTCTTACCAGTATTCTTATTAGAGCTGACGAAGCCTCTCGGATGAGCGGCGAAACGTTTTCAACCAAACAAACTTGGTCCAGTTGACAAATTGAACTTCTCCTGCTATCATGGATTCTACCTGGACGACTGAGGGACTTTTCACGCATCTTAAGAAAAACTACGAGCCCAACATCATTGGACTGGTAAGAAAGCTGGAAAAGGGCACAAGAAATCTAGCTGAGAAGAGGAATCATCTACGCTTTAATCTTAGATGTCGACAGGAGCAACTTATTCCCAAGGTTCTACAAAAGAAAGCACCGGAACCAGGACTTAGGGCAGACAGGTTAACCCAGCGTTACCTGAGAGGTATACTTAGCCTTAGAATTAGCCGTCTCAATTATGAAATTGATAACTTAAAATTTGAAATAGACAGCTTACTAAACAAAATAACGGGTCTAGTGCCAAAAGAAATGTTTCACAGGATTAACGACTTCATAGCTACGGGTCAGTTGAGGCAGCACAACAAAACCAAAGAGCGACACATTAGGAAGTTTGCACAACTCCAGAATCAACATAGAAATAACCCCAAGGATCGGAGTGACAGTAGGAAGGAGGACAGACCTAGCCAATCGGTGCACAAAGAACGCTGGGTGAAAAATCTTTCCAACCGGGTACTCACTCAGACAGAGAAAGAAGTTCTGTGCAAAGGACTGAATTTCTCTGTGACTCCTAACCACATCCCCACGGTGGATTACATCACGGCAGCTGAAACCGCCATTAGGAACAACAAGCTCACAGAGACAGAAGCTGGAGACCTTAGACTGAAATTAACAGCTTCACTGAGCAATGCTAAACTTCCACCCTCTAACGTAACACCAGAGGAGAGGAAGGCCATCATTGCTCTAGAGAGGGACCAGAGCATCCAAATCCTGCCTGCAGACAAAGGGAGATGCACGGTGATCTTGGACGCAGCTGATTATGAGGCTAAGGTGAACAGCCTACTCAGTGACACGACAACATACGAAGTACTGAAACGGGACCCCACCAATGGGTACAAAAAGAAGATCATTGATTTCTTACAGAAGTTGAGGAAAGAAGAAGTCATTGATCTACAACTGTATTACAGACTGTACCCTGGTGATGCTATCCCGTGCATCTATGGCCTCCCGAAGATTCACAAACAAGGAGTACCACTCAGACCCATTGTGTGTAGTGTTGACTCTATCACATATAATTTGGCCAAACACCTAAAAACCATCTTGGCTCCATTGGTGGGTAACACGGAGCACCACATTGAGAACACAGCTGAATTTGTAAACAAAGTTAAGTCTCTCCAGTTTGGTCAGGATGAGACAATGGTTTCCTTTGATGTAACCTCTCTTTTCACTTGTATCCCCACAGCTGTAGCGGTCGAAGCAGCGAGAAGGAGTTTACTACAGGATTCCAAGCTAGAAGAGAGAACCAAACTTTCTCCTGACCAAATCTGCCAACTGCTGGAAATTTGTCTAAATACCACCTATTTCCAGTTCAGAGGGAACTTCTACAGGCAAATTCATGGCTGTGCGATGGGCTCACCGGTCTCCCCTATCATGGCTAATTTATACATGGAACAATTTGAACAGAGTGCCTTAGCCTCATATCCAGGCACTCCTCCCACACACTGGTTTCGTTATGTTGATGATAATTTTACAAAAATCAAAATTCAAGATTTGGAACCTTTTACTGCACATATCAATTCTGTAGATCCTAATATCAAATTCACCCGTGAAGATGCCAAGGATAACACATTGGCGTTCTTAGATTGTGCAGTAACGATAGGAGGAGACCGGGGACTCCAAGTAGAAGTCTTCAGGAAGCCCACACACACAGACCAATACCTGCTTTTTGATTCACACCACCCACTGCAGCACAAACTGGGTGTTATTCGGACATTACAACACAGGGCCCAAGTGGTTCCCACAAGCACAGAGGGTAAGGAAAAAGAAGAACAACATGTGCAGGAAGCCCTCTCTGTTTGTGGTTATCCCAAATGGGCTGTTAACAAAACCAAGAGAGACAAGGGCAAGAAACAAGATAATAGAGAATCCGAACCCAGGAGGAAAGGGGTAGCGATTCCGTACCTGGCCGGCGTGTCGGAAAAACTACAGAGGATTTTCAGACAATATGAAATCCCAGTTTATTTCAAACCCACAAACACTTTAAGACAAAAACTCGTCCACCCAAAGGACAAAACACCGAGCCACAAACAAAGCAATGTGGTCTACTCCATTCAGTGTAGTGAAGACTGCAGTGAGCGCTATATTGGAGAAACCAAGCAGCCACTTCACAAGAGGATGTACCAACACAGACGGGCGTGCCAGAGTGGACCGTCATCTGCCGTATATCTTCACCTAGAAGCCACGGGACATTCTTTTGAGGACAGTGAGGTTCAGATCTTAGCCAGGGAAAAGAATTGGTTTGAGAGGGGAGTTAAAGAGGCTATTTTTGTCAAAAAAGAGAATCCTTCTCTGAACAGAAATGGTGGCGTAAGATATAATTTGCATCCCATCTACAATTCCATTATTAAGCCTAGATCAAACAAACAGGGAAACAATGGGGCTAGCCAGGTCAGGGCCAGAGGTGTGAAAAAGCAGGCGTGTAGGGATGAATAGGGATCGTTAAGCTAGACGCCAGAGAAACAAAAGACCGAAACCAATGAGATAGTTCCGGAAAGTAGTTAGCTAGGTAGCTCCTCCCTACAGCAAGATATAAGCAAGTGTCTTACCAGTATTCTTATTAGAGCTGACGAAGCCTCTCGGATGAGCGGCGAAACGTTTTCAACCAAACAAACTTGGTCCAGTTGACAAATTGAACTTCTCCTGCTATCATCTGTTTGTTTGTTCATCTGTTTGTTTGTTCGTTTGTTTGTTCGTCTGTTTATTTGTTCATCTGTTTGTTTGTTCGTCTGTTTATTTGTTCATCTGTTTGTTTGTTCGTCTGTTTATTTGTTCATCTGTTTGTTTGTTCGTCTGTTTGTTCGTCTGTTTGTTCGTCTGTTTTTTTGTGTTTGTTTGTTCGTCTGTTTGTTTGTTCATCTGTTTGTTTGTTCGCCTGTTTGTTCATCTGTTTGTTTGTTTGTCTTTTTTTTTTCCCTCTGGCAGCACGGTGGCTGAGTGGTTAGCACTCATGTTTCACAGCAAGAAGGTTCGGGTCGTCCGGGCCTTTCTGTATGAAGTTTTGAATGTTCTCCCCGTGTCTGGGTGAGTTTCCTCGGGGCACTCCGGTTTCCCCCACCAACCCAAAACATGCTCCAGGTAAAATCCTCAGGCTGAGGTCCTGACCAAACCTAAACAACAAAATCATGGGGATGGTCCCGGGTCAAATGTAGAAACAACTTCTCCTGTGTGAGATCAATAAAAGTCAATCTTCTAATCCTTAACCACTGTAAGGCGCTTTGTGTTACATTTTTGTATGAAAAGTGCTTTATAAATATTGTTTGATTGATTGATTGAAACAGGAAACAGCCAGAGCCACCGGAAACACAATACTACAAAGAGCGCATGCGCATAAAGTCCTCTCTCTTCCCCAAACAAACAAACACAAGAAGGTAATAATGATGGCGAACACACACACAAAAGCCGACTCTCTCGTTTGGACCGACGACGAAGTGGAGTTACTTCTACGAGTTACGTTGGATTACAGAACACGTCAGTATCAGCAGAACGTCGACTGGGAGTCCTGCCAAAGCAGATGATGACGGCATCGAGATGTCATCGTTTTTTAAAAGCTGCGTTGTACTC
Source organism: Paratrypauchen microcephalus (assembly GCA_036785185.1). Taxonomy (NCBI): domain Eukaryota; kingdom Metazoa; phylum Chordata; class Actinopteri; order Gobiiformes; family Gobiidae; genus Paratrypauchen; species Paratrypauchen microcephalus. The sequence goes on along the minus strand of JAVJIX010000187.1, from coordinate 900,386 downwards.
ATTCACACGACAACGCGACCCCCGACGTTCTCAGATTTCTCCATTCTGGAACCAGGTTTCAAAAAACACAGTTTTCGCGCTCCCCAAAAAGGCCGGAGCCGTGTGGAAGAAAGGCCAAAACGAATACAAACTTCTACGTTTACCTGGTATGACTAAGACCTATTTTAGTCCTGGTTTAGTCCTGGTTTAGTCCCTGGTTTAGTCCCTGGTTTAGTCCCTGGTTTAGTTCTGGTTTAGACCTTCTTTAGTCCTGGTTTAGTCCCTGGTTTAGTCCCTGGTTTAGTTCTGGTTTAGTCCTTGGTTTAGACCTGATTTAGTCCTGGTTAAATCCTGGTTTAGACCTTCTTTAATCCTGGTTTAGACCTTCTTTAGTCCTGGTTAAGTCCTGGTTTAGACCTGCTTTAGTCCTGGTTTAGTCCTGGTTTAGTTCTTGTTTAGTCCTTGTTTAATCCTGGTTTAGTTCTAGTTTAGTCCTGGTTTAGTCCTTGTTTAGTCCTGGTTTAGTTCTAGTTTAGTCCTGGTTTAGTCCTTGTTTAGTCCTTGTTTAGTCCTTGGTTAGTCCTGGTTTAGTTCTAGTTTAGTCCTGGTTTAGTCCTGCTTTAGTCCTGGTTTAGTTCCTTGTTTAATCCTGGTTTAGTCCTGGTTTAGTTCCTTGTTTAATCCTTGTTTAATCCTGGTTTAGTCCTGGTTTAGTTCTAGTTTAGTCCTGGTTTAGTCCTGCTTTAGTCCTGGTTTAGTTCCTTGTTTAATCCTGGTTTCGTCCTGCTTTAGTCCTTGTTTAGTCCTTGTTTAATCCTGGTTTAGTTCTAGTTTAGTCCTGGTTTAGTCCTTTAGTCCTGGTTTAGTTCTAGTTTAGTCCTAGTTTAATCCTGGTTTAGTTTTTATTTTTATCTGCAGGTTACAGTTTATTTAGGTAAAAGTGCAGCGTCGTCACCTTCAGACGTTCAAATGAGGCTCAAAAATTAACTTCATGCATCAAAACAGTTTTTATTGTGACGTCTGTTTTAAACGTCCTTTATTATGCAAAACTTTAACTGTTCTAATGTTCCTGGAGTTGTGTTTGTTTCATTCTCACACATTTGAGTAACTTTTTAAATTAGTCTCAATCAATATCAAAGCTCCAAACGCTCTGTTCCACCTCGTGATGTCATCAAGTGGTAGTTTTCAGCACTTTGAACAGCTCCTTTTCCCTTTAGTTCAGTCGAGATCGGCGACTCCAGGTCTGAAATGATCCACATGATTCTAGTGAAGGCGTGTGGAGTTGAAAAACACAGAGGAGCAGAGCCTGAATACCACCCGATGACATCACGAGGTGCCTCAGGTGTGTCTGCGGTGAGGACAAAGGAGAATGAGCCGCGTCTGTTCCGTCTGCGGCATTTTCAATTTGTATCGACCGAGAGCCCAGAGTCCAGACTGTGTCCTGACCTCCACCGAAAATCACCAAATCAACAAAAAGTCTCACCGCACACACACACACACGCACGCACGCACGCACACACACACACACACACACCAAAGGAAAGAGTGTCCGGGCGGAGGAAGGACACTCCTGTGACCTTAATCGAGCCTCAGGGCGACGGACAAGGCCCCAGACAAACCCACACAAACCCAGGGCCCCCACACTCACACCGAGGGCCCGCACGGCGCGGGGACCAGGGGCCATGCACCCGAGGGCGTCATCCCGTCTCTACTGAGATTATGTGTTAAAGACACACTGCAGAACATTCCTGCAGAGTGCCTGGTGTTCACTGACCGCAGGTTCAGGACACGCGGGTCCAGCAAGACTCAGAAAATGATTGAGGTCAGTTGCACCCTGTCACACTGACCTCTGCCACACTGTAAGACTGCAGATGTGACTGGCCTCTTACTAGCCCAGGACAGCCGTAGCATCCGAAGGGTCAAACAAAAAGGGAAGAAAAGACGGTTTGAGCTCTTCACTTTCTTTAATTTGGCCACACCATTTGCAGATTTAAAGGAAAAGTAACGTTTTTTTTTACAATTTGAGCCTTATTTCGGTAATAAAACAAGTTGTTTTACTCACCCATAGCACTTTGGTGTCATTCGGAGCACTTCTGGAGATGTTTTAGATTTGCGTTAGCCTAGCGCAACTTCTAGCCATAGCTCTGGGCATATAATATATTCCCCGAGCATGTAATATGCCCCGTGCGGGCTCCAAATAACACAAACTTTAGCACTTTTCAAATCATAGAAGCCCGATGTCTTAGTCTACGGTTTCGTTTGAGTCAAAAGTGGCCTGTAATCTGAGATTTATCCATAGTTTACAGCTTTGCGTTCCATGTTTGGGTCCCGGGAGCTGAGCGCACAGTCTGCACATGCGCACTGGCGTCCTCATCTACTCGAAACTATGGCTAAATCTTGGATTACAGGCCACTTTTGCTTCAAACGAAATCGTAGACTAAGACATCGAGCTTCTATGATTTGAAAAGTGCTAAAGTTTGTGTTATTTGGAGACCGCAAAGTAATGCCCCGAGCACTCAAGTTAACGGATACGCTACAACATAACTTCTACGAAACTGCTCAAAATTGACACCAAACTGCTATGGGTGAGTAAAACTACGTGTTTTATTGCCGAAAGAAGGCTCAGATTGTAAAAAAAACCTTTACTTTTCCTTTAACCAACAGCATCTCCCCCTGACAGACAACAGGCAACCCCGACAGTGAAACAAAAAAACCCTTATAAAGTCCAGCCTAAACCAGACACAGGTGGATCATTCTGGAATTGGAGGACATTTTGGCTTTAAAATTCTTGAAAAATAAACCTTCACTTTTCTGATTTTCTGCTACATATTCATCAATAATAGGTAATAAACTATCAAATGCTTGATTAGCTCAGCTTACGGTCAATGGTAATTTTTTTATTACATGATTTATATGTTTTATTTATGCATTTCCTCTAATCACAGTAACAGGGTTGCAGGTAACAGGGTTGCAGATCCGCACTAATGTTCACTTTATCTCAGGAGAAGCTGTTTATCTGTTACTGCTAATCAAGAGGAAAAACTTATTTATGCAAATAAGTAAAGTAAAAATAATAATAACTGTCTTATTCTGATCATTTGCATAACAGGGTTGCATGAGTGAGACATTCAATCAAGGCTAACGATGTTATAAAAATATGAAAAATAGAAGAGAAGACAAACCTTTGCTCTGCCCATTCTTTTGGAAAACTGTTTGATGATGTCAAGTCCAGGGGATCATGTGGTTCTGTTTTCTTCTTCTTCTACCAGACTAAAAATGTTCTGGTAACAGGGTTGGTGCAGGTTGTGGGACACATGTTCCATGAATAATAATTATTATTTGAAATATTATGTCTATTAAAACAAATGTTCCACAGTTACAAGAGATGGAAATGAAACAAATGATAGAAAAAACAAGAAATTTCAATTCAATTTGAACTGTTTTATTTGAGATTCAGTTTGGTCATTAGAGGGGTGGGACAAGAGGAAAATTGCATTTTGGGGGACTTACTTGGTATTTTTAAAAACTATTTTCAAGCATTCTTTTCTCTTAGTTTTTTTTTAGATTTGGTCTCAGGACAAGTAAATTCACTCAGAAACTGTATGTTTTAGTATTTTGTATGTGGATTATTTAATATTTGATGGGTGGGACGTAAAATGTCCTCCAATTCTGGAATGACCCAGGTACCTTTACACAGACAAAAACTACCAAATCTATTGCCCTATTTACAGGTTCACATTTCATAAATAGAATATATAGTAGAATACAAAATATTGCACATTGTTGGTGTATAATCAGTTTTTAAATATTAGTTCATATATCAATAGTTGGTTAAAATCATTTCCCCAGATGAACCTCCCCTCCCAAAGCCGCACTTGGTACAGTCCAGGTCAGGATGATGGGGCGCACCTGAACTGCACTGATAAGGCCGCGCCTCCAAATCAATAGTCGTTACCCAATTCAGAGGGTGCACGGTTCTGAGCGTGCTTGGAGGGGGATGTGCGTAATATCCGGCGCGACAACTGCTGTTCCATTTCGTTTTTGTCCCATGCACAGTTAAGACGTGGTCCGAACACCGCAGTCGTTTCCATGGAAATCAGGGCGTGGATCAAGCATGCAAACATGCACGCTTCGCACACTTAAAAGCCCCAGCATGCACAGCGCGGGAGGATATATGACTGCAAAGATGGACTCGCCAGCGACATCGCCATGTGACAGTTGTGACTTCACTATAAAATATACGTACTGGTTCACCTCACCTACAACTATGCTACATGAAACTCTTCATAAACTACGCTAAACATATGTGACGGTAGCCGTAACGGTATAGATCACGGCACCTGTATTACCGTTCACATGCTTTTCCCCTTACACTTCTATATTTCCTTTGCTGTTGTAATGCTGGATATTCTACAGTGTCGCCATGTCCCAATTCCAAGTATTACTAGTCGCAATAGAATCATATTTATTTTAGGGAACAGGGAGTAGAGCAGACCACCCGGCTCATTGAGCTGAGGCGGGACTTGTTCCATTTCGCAGACGCCCATGTGATCCACGGACTGCACTCAGGGCTGAGCGAGTATGCACCGCCTCGACTGCAGACTGAGACCACACTCAGAACTGTGCACTCGCTGAATTGGAAAACGGCTCTTGTCTCCACCAATCACCTCAAAGGCAAAGGAAAGAGAGGAGTGAACAGCGAAAACTAGCATGGCAACTTAAGGACTCAACTGACTATATAACTGTGCATCAAATTAAGTATATGCTATATAAAAATAGAAACATGAAGGTATACACCTGATAAGTGAGGGCGTGGTCTACAGCTCCCTCACACACACTGACCTCTACCCTTGGTGTGAGCGTGGGCGTGCAGAAAAAATCTACAGGAAGTCTGTCTTTGCCGGACACCGCAGCATTCTCTGACATCGAGCCCCTGTGGATCCTCCTGCGGGTGGAGGTCCACAGGAGGACGGCCCCACGTCGCTCCTTCGGGCAACTGGCCTTGAAATCAGACTCCCACAGCTGAAATATCCAGAGTATTTTCAAAATAAAATATTCCTTCACACTCCTGGTGCTTTCCCATCGTAGAGAACCGCGGTATCCAAAAGCACAAGCTTCTTCTTCAGGGTAATCGTGGATCTACGGTGTGAACTCCCGACCAGAACGCGAATCCCCCTGAACACGCCGTTTCAGGAGCGCCAAACTCTGCCCACAGCCGCCGCCACCACACAGCAGTCAGTCCGAGAGTTCATCCGAGAGTCAGTCAGAGAGTCAGTTTGAGAGTCCAAGAGTCAGTCCGAGAGTCTAAGAGTCAGTCAGAGAGTCAGTCAGAGAGTCAAAGAGTCAGTCAGAGAGTCAAAGAGTCAGTCAGAGAGTCAGTCAGAGAGTCAGTCCGAGAGTCAGTCCGAGAGTCAAAGAGTCAGTCAGAGAGTCAAAGAGTCAGTCAGAGAGTCAGTCAGAGAGTCAAAGAGTCAGTCAGAGAGTCAGTCAGAGAGTCAGTCAGAGAGTCAGTCCGAGAGTCAAAGAGTCAGTCAGAGAGTCAAAGAGTCAGTCAGAGAGTCAGTCAGAGAGTCAGTCCGAGAGTCAGTCCGAGAGTCAAAGAGTCAGTCAGAGAGTCAAAGAGTCAGTCAGAGAGTCAGTCCGAGAGTCCAAGAGTCAGTCCGAGAGTCTAAGAGTCAGTCAGAGAGTCAGTCAGAGAGTCAAAGAGTCAATCAAATAGTCAGTCAGAGAGTCAGTCAGAGTCAAAGAGTCAGTCAGAGTCAGAGTCAGTTCGAGAGTCAGTCTGAGAGTCAGTCAAAGAGTCAGTCCGAGAGTCAATGGGACACAAGTGGCACTAAAACAGAACCCGAGCGTGCGGTCAGGGTAGTTCCAGCGTTCTGGATCCAGGTGCACCTCTTCACTCTCACTCTCTTTCCTGCACGAGCGTGAAACAGAGAACACACCGAGTCATGTGACCTGAGCATGTGACCTCTGACCTGTGCGAGCCCAGGGGTCAGAGATCACAGGTGCAGGCGGATCAGATAAACCAACAAGGCCGCGGTAAACTCCCGTCGCCCACAACGAAACCCACAAAACCAGGAGAGTGCGCGTCACATGAGCGTGGACCACAGAAGAAGAAGAAAATAAAACTGAAGAACGAGGCGCGTACGACAGTGAAAGCGGAGAGCGAAACACGAGTCCAGGTCAGTTTTTGAAGGAGAATTAACGTTTTTTTTTTACAATCTGAGCCTTATTTCGGTAATAAAACAAGTTGTTTTACTCACCCATAGCACTTTGGAGTCATTTGGAGCATTTCCGGAGATGTTTTAGATGTTTTACCGAAATAAGGCTCAGATTGTAAAAAACGTTAATATTCCTTTAAGGAGGAAACAGCGTTAGAACATGAGGTGAAGATCACAGTGACACAAAGCCGGTTATGAATATAAGATTTTTGTGGGACGCTAAAAGCCCCTGGAATAAAAACGAGGAGACCGGAGAGACTCGTGAGGAGACGGAGAAAAGAGGAGAGGTGGAAAAGGTGGAGGTGGAGAGGTGGAGGTGATGTTTATCTCTGCAGGGTCCAGAGCAAACGGTGAGACTGACACTATAATGACCTCATGTACCTGAGAGATTAGAGAGATTAGAGCGAGGGAGGAGGAGAAGTGAAGTGTGGAGGAGAGGAGGGAAGGAGGGGAGGAGGAGGAGGAGAGAGGGAGAGAAGGAGGAGAGGAGGGAAGGAGGAGAGGTGGAGAGTGAACCCCAGCAGAGAGACCACCCCCCACGTACCTAAACCGCAAAATTATCTCCACAGAAAGAGAGAGGAGAGAGGGATGAGGAGAGAGGAAAGGAGAGGAGAGAGGAGAAAGGAGAGAAGAGAAAGGAGAGGAGAGGAGGAGACAGAGGAAAGGAGAGGAGAGAGAGGAAAGGAAAGGAGAGGGGAGAAAGGAGAGGAGAGAAAGGAGAGGAGAGAAAGGAAAGGAGAGAGAGGAAAGGAGAGGAGAGTGGAAAGGAGAGAGAGAGGGGAGAGGAGAGAGGGATGAGGAGAGAGGAAAGGAGAGAAAGCCCCACCTCCTCCACCTAAACCCTCAAATGTTTTCAGTTCATCTACTCATTTCTCTTTCCTCCACTCGTCTTTTTCCACCTCTCTCCTCCTCTTTCTCGTCTCCTCTCTCCTTTCCTCCTCTCGTTCTCGTCTCCTCTCCTTTTTCTCTCTTTTTTCTTTCTCTTCGCTCCCTCCCTCCTCTTCCCTCCGTCGGTGCGTTCAGCGTGAGGCTCGATTACGGTTTATAGCCGTCACTTAACTCTGCACGCCCTCGCCAACGCCGCACGAGCAAAACCACACCTACAACACCACCGTACAGAGAATCACACCTACAACACCACCGTACAGAGAATCACACCTACAACACCACCGTACAGAGAATCACACCTACAACACCACCGTACAGAGAATCACACCTACAACACCACCGTACAGAGAGAATCACACCTACAACACCACCGTACAGAGAGAACCACATCTACAACACCACCGTACAGAGAATCACACCTACAACACCACCGTACAGAGAGAACCACACCTACAACACCACCGTACAGAGAGAACCACACCTACAACACCACCGTACAGAGAGAACCACATCTACAACACCACCGTACAGAGAATCACACCTACAACACCACCGTACAGAGAGAATCACACCTACAACACCACCGTACAGAGAGAACCACACCTACAACACCACCGTACAGAGAGAACCACATCTACAACACCACCGTACAGAGAACCACACCTACAACACCACCGTACAGAGAGAACCACATCTACAACACCACCGTACAGAGAATCACACCTACAACACCACCGTACAGAGAGAATCACACCTACAACACCACCGTACAGAGAGAATCACACCTACAACACCACCGTACAGAGAGAACCACACCTACAACACCACCGTACAGAGAGAACCACACCTACAACACCACCGTACAGAGAGAATCACACCTACAACACCACCGTACAGAGAGAACCACACCTACAACACCACCGTACAGAGAGAACCACATCTACAACACCACCGTACAGAGAATCACACCTACAACACCACCGTACAGAGAGAATCACACCTACAACACCACCGTACAGAGAATCACACCTACAACACCACCATACAGAGAGAACCACATCTACAACACCACCGTACAGAGAGAATCACACCTACAACACCACCGTACAGAGAGAATCACACCTACAACACCACCGTACAGAGAATCACACCTACAACACCACCGTACAGAGAGAATCACACCTACAACACCACTGTACAGAGAGAACCACACCTACAACACCACCGTACAGAGAGAACCACATCTACAACACCACCGTACAGAGAGAATCACACCTACAACACCACCGTACAGAGAGAATCACACCTACAACACCACCGTACAGAGAGAACCACATCTACAACACCACCGTACAGAGAGAATCACACCTACAACACCGCCGTACACAGAGAATCACACCTACAACACCACCGTACACAGAGAATCACACCTACAACACCGCCGTACACAGAGAATCACACCTACAACACCACCGTACACAGAGAATCACACCTACAACACCACCGTACAGAGAGAATCACACCTACAACACCACCGTACAGAGAATCACACCTACAACACCACTGTACAGAGAGAACCACACCTACAACACCACCGTACACAGAGAATCACACCTACAACACCACCGTACAGAGAATCACACCTACAACACCGCCGTACAGAGAATCACACCTACAACACCCCCGTACAGAGAGAATCACACCTAATACACCACCGTACAGAGAATCACACCTACAACACCACCGTACACAGAGAATCCCACCTACAACACCACCGTACAGAGAGTATCACACCTACAACATTGCCGTACACAGAGAATCACACCTACAACACCACCGTACAGAGAATCACACCTACAACACCACTGTACAGAGAGAACCACACCTACAACACCACCGTACAGAGAGAATCACACCTACAACACCACCGTACAGAGAATCACACCTACAACACCACCGTACAGAGAGAATCACACCTACAACAGCACCGTACAGAGAGAATCACACCTACAACACCGCCGTACAGAGAGAATCACACCTACAACACCACCGTACAGAGAGAATCACACCTACAACACCACCGTTCAGAGAGAATCACACCTACAACACCACCGTACAGAGAGAATCACACCTACAACACCACCGTACAGAGAATCACACCTACAACACAACCGTACAGAGAGAATCACACCTACAACACCACCGTACAGAGAGAATCACACCTACAACACCACCGTACAGAGAATCACACCTACAACACCACCGTACAGAGAGAATCACACCTACAACACCACCATACAGAGAGAATCACACCTACAACACCACCGTACAGAGAATCACACCTACAACACCACCGTACAGAGAATCACACCTACAACACCACCGTACATAGAGAATCACACCTACAACACCACCGTACAGAGAGAACCACACCTACAACACCACTGTACAGAGAGAACCACACCTACAACACCACTGTACAGAGAGAACCACACCTACAACACCACCGTACAGAGAATCACACCTACAACACCACCGTACAGAGAGAATCACACCTACAACACCACCGTACAGAGAGAACCACACCTACAACACCACCGTACAGAGAATCACACCTACAACACCACCGTACAGAGAGAATCACACCTACAACACCACCGTACAGAGAGAATCACACCTACAACACCACCGTACAGAGAGAACCACACCTACAACACCACCGTACAGAGAGAACCACACCTACAACACCACCGTACAGAGAGAATCACACCTACAACACCACCGTACAGAGAGAACCACACCTACAACACCACTGTACAGAGAGAACCACACCTACAACACCACCGTACAGAGAGAATCACACCTACAACACCACCGTACAGAGAGAACCACACCTACAACACCACTGTACAGAGAGAATCACACCTACAACACCACCGTACAGAGAATCACACCTACAACACCACCGTACAGAGAGAACCACATCTACAACACCACCGTACAGAGATAATCACACCTACAACACCACCGTACAGAGAGAATCACACCTACAACACCACCGTACAGAGAGAATCACACCTACAACACCACCGTACAGAGAATCACACCTACAACACCACCGTACAGAGATAATCACACCTACAACAGCACTGTACAGAGAGAACCACACCTACAACACCACCGTACAGAGAGAACCACATCTACAACACCGCCGTACAGAGAGAATCACACCTACAACACCACCGTACAGAGAGAATCACACCTACAACACCACCGTACAGAGAGAACCACATCTACAACACCACCGTACAGAGAGAATCACACCTACAACACCGCCGTACACAGAGAATCACACCTACAACACCACCGTACAGAGAATCACACCTACAACACCACTGTACAGAGAGAACCACACCTACAACACCACCGTACACAGAGAATCACACCTACAACACCACCGTACAGAGAATCACACCTACAACACCGCCGTACAGAGAGAATCACACCTACAGCACCGCCGTACAGAGAATCACACCTACAACACCGCCGTACAGAGAGAATCACACCTAATACACCACCGTACAGAGAATCACAGCTACAACACCAGCGTACAGAGAGAATCACATCTACAACACCACCGTACAGAGAGAATCACACCTACAGCACCACCGTACAGAGAGATCCACATCTACAACACCACCGTACAGAGAGAATCACACCTACAACACCGCCGTACACAGAGAATCACACCTACAACACCACCGTACAGAGAATCACACCTACAACACCACTGTACAGAGAGAACCACACCCACAACACCACCGTACACAGAGACTCACACCTACAACACCACCGTACAGAGAATCACACCTACAACACCGCCGTACAGAGAGAATCACACCTACAGCACCGCCGTACAGAGAATCACACCTACAACACCACCGTACAGAGAGAATCACACCTACAACACCACCGTACAGAGAGAATCACACCTACAACACCACCGTACAGAGAGAATCACACCTACAACACCACCGTACAGAGAATCACACCTACAACACCACCGTACAGAGAGAATCACACCTACAACACCACTGTACAGAGAGAACCACACCTACAACACCACCGTACAGAGAGAACCACATCTACAACACCACCGTACAGAGAGAATCACACCTACAACACCGCCGTACACAGAGAATCACACCTACAACACCACCGTACAGAGAATCACACCTACAACACCACTGTACAGAGAGAACCACACCTACAACACCACCGTACACAGAGAATCACACCTACAACACCACCGTACAGAGAATCACACCTACAACACCACCGTACAGAGAGAATCACACCTACAACACCGCCGTACAGAGAGAATCACACCTACAGCACCGCCGTACAGAGAATCACACCTACAACACCGCCGTACACAGAGAATCACACCTAATACACCACCGTACAGAGAATCACACCTACAACACCAGCGTACAGAGAGAATCACACCTACAACACCAGCGTACAGACAGACTCACACCCACAACACCACCCTACCAAGAGAAACACACCTAAAACACCACCGTACAAAGAATCACACCTACAGCACCACCGTACAGAGAGAATCACACCTAATACACCACCGTACAGAGAATCACACCTACAACACCAGCGTACAGAGAGAACCACACCTACAACACCACTGTACAGAGAGAATCACACCTACAACACCACCGTACAGAGAAGCACACCTACAACACCACCGTACAGAGAGAATCACACCTAATACACCACCGTACAGAGAATCACACCTACAGCACCAGCGTACAGAGAGAACCACACCTACAACACCACTGTACAGAGAGAACCACACCTACAACACCACTGTACAGAGAGAACCACACCTACAACACCACCGTACACAGAGAATCACACCTACAACACCACCGTACAGAGAATCACACCTACAACACCACCGTACAGAGAGAATCACACCTACAACACCGCCGTACAGAGAGAATCACACCTACAGCACCGCCGTACAGAGAATCACACCTACAACACCGCCGTACACAGAGAATCACACCTAATACACCACCGTACAGAGAATCACACCTACAACACCAGCGTACAGAGAGAATCACACCTACAACACCACCATACAGAGAGAAACACACCTACAACACCACCGTACAAAGAATCACACCTACAACACCACCGTACAGAGAGAATCACACCTACAACACCACCGTACAGAGAGAAACACACCTACAACAGCACCGTACAGAGAATCACACCTACAACAGCACCGTACAGAGAGAATCACACCTACAACACCACCGTACAGAGAGAATCACACCTACAACACCGCCGTACAGAGAATCACACCTACAACAGCACCGTACAGAGAATCACACCTACAACAGCACCGTACAGAGAATCACACCTAAAACACCACCGTACAGAGAGAATCACACCTACAACACCACCGTTCAGAGAGAATCACACCTACAACACCACCGTACAGAGAGAATCACACCTACAACACCACCGTACAGAGAATCACACCTACAACACAACCGTACAGAGAGAATCACACCTACAACACCACCGTACAGAGAATCACACCTACAACACCACCGTACAGAGAGAAACACACCTACAACACCACCGTACAAAGAATCACACCTACAACACCACCGTACAGAGAGAATCACACCTACAACACCACCGTACAGAGAGAAACACACCTACAACAGCACCGTACAGAGAATCACACCTACAACACCACCGTACAGAGAGAATCACACCTACAACACCACCATACAGAGAGAATCACACCTACAACACCAGCGTACAGAGAGAATCACACCTACAACACCACCGTACAGAGAATCACACCTACAACACCACCGTACAGAGAATCACACCTACAACACCACCGTACAGAGAGAATCACACCTACAACACCACCGTACAGAGAATCACACCTACAACACCACCGTACAGAGAGAATCACACCTACAACACCACCGTACAGAGAATCACACCTACAACACCACCGTACAGAGAATCACACCTACAACACCACCGTACAGAGACTCACACCTACAACACCACCGTACAGAGAGAATCACACCTACAACAGCACCGTACAGAGAATCACACCTACAACACCACCGTACAGAGAGAATCACACCTACAACACCGCCGTACAGAGAATCACACCTACAACACCACTGTACAGAGAGAATCACACCTACAACACCGCCGTACAGAGAATCACACCTACAACACCACCGTACAGAGAGAACCACACCTACAACACCACCGTACAGAGAGAATCACACCTACAACACCACCGTACAGAGACTCACACCTACAACACCACCGTACAGAGAGAATCACACCTACAACAGCACCGTACAGAGAATCACACCTACAACACCACCGTACAGAGAGAATCACACCTACAACACCGCCGTACAGAGAATCACACCTACAACACCACTGTACAGAGAGAATCACACCTACAACACCGCCGTACAGAGAATCACACCTACAACACCAGTGTACAGAGAGAACCACACCTACAACACCACCGTACAGAGAGAACCACACCTACAACACCACCGTACAGAGAGAATCACACCTACAACACCACCGTACAGAGAGAATCACACCTACAACACCGCCGTACAGAGAGAATCACACCCCTCTCTCGTGCACACCCCTCTCTCGCGCACACCCCTCTCTCGTGCACACCCCTCTCTCGTGCACACCCCTCCCTCGTGCACACCCCTCTCTCGTGCACACCCCTCCCTCGTGCACACCCCTCTCTCGTGCACACCCCTCTCTCGTGCACACCCCTCTCTCGTGCACACCCCTCTCTCGCGCACACCCCTCTCTCGCGCACACCCCTCCCTCGTGCACACCCATGGTCCTTGAGTCTTTAATGGCTCCTGTAGCTCCTGTAGCTCTTGCGGCCCCTGCGGATCTAATGGCCTTTCACTCAAAACAGCGGCCGCAATTAAAAAGCAATTAGTGTCTCGGAACGTCTCTGATCGCGAGGACGGGAGGACGGGAGGACGTGTTTTTACATTTAGACCCGAGACGCTGCAGGGACGAGCTCCATTTAGAGGCCTTGAGGAAACTCCAGGACTCCGACAGTCAAAAGAAACAAAATCATTTTCCACCTGCTGATTTAATGAGTTTAATTAATGAAACGACCTGATCTGATACAGCCTTGGTCGGTCTGGTTTAGTCCTGGTTTAGTCCTGATTTAGTCCTGGTTTAGTCCTGATTTAGTCCTGGTTTAGTCCTGGTTTAGTCCTGATTTAGTCCTGATTTAGTCCAGGTTTAGTCCCAGTTTAGACCTGGTTTAGTCTAGGTTTAGTCCAGGTTTAGTCCCGCTTTAGTCCAGGTTTAGTCCTGCTTTAGTCCAGGTTTAGTCCCAGTTTAATCCAGGTTTAGTCCCGGTTTAGTCCAGGTTTTAGTCCAGGTTTAGTCCAAGTTTAGTCCAGGTTTAGTCCCAGTTTAATCCAGGTTTAGTCCCGGTTTAGTCCAGGTTTTAGTCCAGGCCAGGTTTAGTCCTGCTTTAGTCCCACTTTAGTCCAGGTTTAGTCCTAGTTTAGTCCTGCTTTAGTCATGGTATAATACTGGTTTAGTCCTTGTTTAGTCCTGGTTTAGTTCTAGTTTAGTCCTGATTTAGTCCCACTTTAGTCTAGGTTTAGTCCTGCTTTAGTCCCACTTTAGTCCCGCTTTAGTCCAGGTTTAGTCCAGGTTTAGTCCCACTTTAGTCCCAGTTTAGACCTGGTTTAGTCTAGGTTTAGTCCAGGTTTAGTCCCGCTTTAGTCCAGGTTTAGTCCTGCTTTAGTCCAGGTTTAGTCCCAGTTTAATCCAGGTTTAGTCCCGGTTTAGTCCAGGTTTTAGTCCAGGTTTAGTCCAAGTTTAGTCCAGGTTTAGTCCCAGTTTAATCCAGGTTTAGTCCCGGTTTAGTCCAGGTTTTAGTCCAGGCCAGGTTTAGTCCTGCTTTAGTCCCACTTTAGTCCAGGTTTAGTCCCACTTTAGTCCTGGTTTAGACCTGGTTTAGTCCTGCTTTAGTCCCGCTTTAGTCCAGGTTTAGTCCCACTTTAGTCCCGCTTTAGTCCAGGTTTAGTCCCACTTTAGTCCAGGTTTAGTCCAGGTTTAGTCCCGGGTTAGTCCAGGTTTCGCTCTGTCTGGGGGACCTGTGATTTACAGTAGTCTGTATTTACCCAGCATGCCACGGTGCAGAGGCTGACAGCTGCTGCTCACACT